>OY759219.1:39081935-39681935 GCA_963662175.1 Aradus depressus | reverse complement strand
TAAGAGTTATTATCTGTTTAGGTTATATGACTCATGCCCGGGCTTTACGAGGTCATATCGCCTACTACCAGAGCGCTATTTCGTCACTCTGGTGGACATGAGTCCGATTCTACTACTCGTATGGGAGTCCTAAATTTTGCCTACCCTAAATTTTTATTCACCTAGGGCAGGGGTCTTTAACGAGTACCTGACATCGTACAGGCTCGGGACCATCGCTTAACGTTCCATCCGAAGGACGGCGTGCTTAAGTTTATTTTACCTCTCAGATAAAATAAACTAAGGGCCTCGGTCGGGTTTCGAACCCATTATTTTGAGCTCGGATGGCAAGCATGCATACCATTGAGCTACCGGCGCCCTCTTTTATCTGTTTATGTATCTAATTTATAAGCTGCGAGTATCTTAATGTACATATTCTTATGACGTATCCTGTTACCATGTTATGGTTCAACAGAAATAAATATTATTATTATGCTTGAATGCTTTCAGATTAAAGGTTATAATTTCCTTTCTACGCTCCGTCTAACAAGCCTAGATACTTTCCTGTATTGCCCAAATACTGTAATTCATGGATCAGGATCCTTTGAGGAAACACAGAGGCTTTGGATAGATCACAAGTGGTCTTATACTCTGTTGTCATCCCTTTTCTTCAGCCACTTTCGCTGAAAATAAATGAGTGTCGTCAATATTGTGTGCAGGATCCATATGTAAAGTGTTGTGGTAGTTGTTTTGTCCATAGATACATGCCATGAAAACTCAACGTTGAAATTTTCACCGATTACATAACTTCCCATAAACTGCACACAGCTAGAATAGTGCGACGCAGCGCAAGATATTTTCATTAACAATCCGATGGTGGCGCCCATTAGTGTCACACACTTGGTGGCGTTGGATCTGTGAGATCCTCACTCAAAAATCAGCGGTTTAATTAAAAATATTGGTAATTTTGTTTTTGCGAAGAAAGAATGAAACACAAAATATGGTGTAATAAAACTTTTAATATAAACATTTATAAAGTTGAAAAAAAGAGAAGCACAAAACTCAATTATTAGTGATACCACACAATATGTACCAGTCTTTCACAATAATCTTTGTTTGGTAACTCAACTTAGCACTAAAATTGACTAAATAATTGTTATCACATAATTTTCATGTCTTTTACAAATATCTCTGGTTATTTAACTTAAAACTAGAAATATTAGGAACAAATAGTTAACAATATAATAAAAACCGTAACTGAGAAAATAAAAAAATTAGCTAAAAAAATACAAAACTTTATAAAATGCGACTCAATATGCAATAATTGAAGCGTGGAAATTCCAATTTTAAAAATTTTCAGTACTACCGCAATTTTAAACTTCAATGATTTCAAAAAACTTGGGAAATTTGGTTCAATTAAATTTCACAAATAGGTAATCCACGCTTAAATTGACTTCTCACTCTTCGTCTTCGGAGGCTCTCAATTCACAGCCTTCAGAACAAACGATGGCAATACGCTGAAGGCACGATTATTGGAGAATTTGGTGACAAATCCACCTGCTCTGTAGTTGCTGGGATGAAGGACTCAATGTTTACGCTATGCAAGATAGGTGAAAGTCTCCGCCAGCCCGCGCGCCCCAAATTAATTTACAAACACATTAAAGGTTGCTCTCCCAGATCCAGCGCCACCATCCAAGTGTTAATGGAGCTAATCTAATAGCATTATTGGCTTGGCCTCAGCTATACATAGTATAAGGGAAGTTCTGTAATCGTTCAGAAATTCGACGTTGAATTTTCACCAGAGTTTTTTTCCGGTGATTCACACATGACTTTTTTTTATTATCTATTATTATTATTTTCTTTATTTATTTATTACCATATAAAATATATATTTATGTAATCAATAAGGCGCATATAGTGTTGGTTAATCAGAGAATGTATTCTAAGGCTGCCGGTCTCTGGTTGACTTGGCATTAAGTGAAGGGGGAACACTGAAGTAGAACGGACAGGATCCTGAAGGACAGACATACAGTAAGAAGACAACTGACCCCAGGGTGCTCTTGCTAAATAGTGCACCAAACTGCAGGGAATTGTTGCACTATTTCACATTGTATTAATAATGTTTTTATTTATTTTTAATATTTTATTAGAATATTGACAATAAAAAAATCGTTAGTAAATTTGATTACTGTTTGACTACAGTGTAATGTATATATAAGAAACAATAAGAGAGGAAAACAAGAAAATAATACAATAAATAAAGTACAATCAAAATAAAGAAAACGATGTACAAAATAATATTATAAATTATAATATAAAGTCGGTGAATCACCAGCAATGAGCTTCCCCAGCACAAATTAATCAATTAGATTTTCTCTCTACCTCCAAAACTAATCGTTCCTTTGGGCTAAAAATCAATAGTTATCATCATCATCAGACGCTACAGCCCATCTAGAGCCTTGGCCTCCTCCAGGAATTGTCCCCATGCAGCTCTGTCCTGGGCCAGTCTCCACCAGCCCACCGCACCGTCTTGCGTCTCTGTTCACTGTCCCCAGCCATCTTCTTCTGGGTCGCCCACTCTTCTCCTACCCTCCGGTGTCACATTCACCAGTTTCCTTGGTATACGCTCCTCGTCCTTCCATCTTACGTGTCCAGCCCAACGGAGTCTGGCAACTCTAATCCAGTGTGACAACTTTCAAAATCAATAGTTGACTTACACAAGGGCTTCTGAATTCTCATACTAATTTTTCTGTCGATACATTTTTTACAAGGGCAGTTATTGGGGATGTTGAGTCGATCCTCCCACTTCTTTTCCCCCTCTTCCCTTCGGGTGATAAAATTATGTGCTTTCCTTATGTGTTTTTGAATTTAAATATTAAATTTCATGTTGATACATTCATCGGCTTAATTCGAAAACCTCAATAACTGCGGATGTAATTTATTTATTGACTCGACATTTTATATGTAATTTTGAAACACCATATCAACGACAGCTATCGATCATCAAATCGATCAAACGGAGGAGAGGATCCACTTAAAATTCGTAATAACTCCCAATTTAATGAATTTCCTATCTGTCTTTGTGTGTCTGTAAATACAGGCCAAGGCCCTTAGTTTTTTGGAAGACACATTGATTTTCAGCCGAAGGGAAGGAGGGAACCAGAGGTGGAGGGTTAAATTCAAAAATCCTCTCATAACTTCCTCGAATTTCCCCTCATTATTACCCCCACCTTATTCTCAAGTATAGGTGAAGTTATGTAATCGCTTAAAAATTTGATTTTGAGTCTTCACCGGAATTTTATGTTTTTCGATTCTTTGATCCCAAACACGAACTAAAAAAAGTCCTATATGTCTTTTTGTGTGTGTATGGGGGAGCCTAAACACAAAAAGTGCAAAACATGTCGATACAATTTAGTATGAGGATTTAGGAGTCCCTTTGTAATTCAAGTTTTTAGTCAATTCGGTCAATTGAAATGGGGCGACAATTTTGTTGATTAGTTCTTGCTGGGGATGTACACTGCCGGTAATTCACCGACTGTTATTAGAAACGAAGACTTCAAGGTCAAATTTATTTTAGGTGACCTTGGTTTTTTAGCCTAAGGCAGATTAAGAAGAGGACTGCTTCCATCGTGGACGAGCCATATGTGAAGACCCGGAGCTAGCCAGGCTTCTGGACTGGTCAGTAGGTCACTCCAAGAGGGTGTGTTCAGGAAGATTGTCTGAACTTTGCCTCCTGTTACACTTCCCTTTCACCCTCCGCCAACCGACCGACCAACCGCCCGCCCGCCGGCCGCTACATTGCATAACCGCCCCAGGTCTCCTGTTATGGGGGGGACAGAGCACCATGTTATCCGACCCGTCCGTTACATACCTCTCGTCTTCTCGCTTAGAATCAATATCAAATTTCTCTCTCTCCCCGCTCCCAGATGAGCTGTAACTCTGTCCAACTGGCGCGGAAACAGAGAGGGCCATCTTCCCAATATGTTTCGATTTGTGAATTTTACATCCTCAGCTAGGGCAAGAGGCCTCAAAACCTGCAGATTTTAAGGAGGGAGTGAAGGTGGGTTTACTTTCATACAGCTGTACAAACATAAACAAAGACCATTGCAGCCTTTTAATACCCTTTACATTGCCTCAGTCTATATTTATAAACTGTTAAGACCCAATCTTTTCAATTATTTTATTGTCTTAAATATGGAGATCTCTTCTCAAGGTAAGTGTACTGAATTATAATTACCATCATTAGCGTCACTGCTTAATAAAAATGATTTTACTGAAAAAAAATTATGACCGTAATTTATGCATTTTCTAATGTAGTTTTTTTTTTACAAAAACTGATTTTTTTGTTGGCGGCACTCGCTCTTTCACCTTTTTACAGTATTTTCATCAGATAACCATAAAATGAAATCAGTTTTTGCGAATTTGGGAGAAACTTAATTTTAAAGTTATATATTCGTCCGAAGAAGACGCAGACGTTTAATTTTAGCGAATTTTCGAAGAAAATTAAGCTATTGCAATTTCTAATTTTCAGTTACTTAATATGAATTGTATATTTCATAATATGAAATACAGCTTATATTATAAGCTGTATGAGCTACAACACGTGTTCACCTCCTCTTGAGGAGCTGATGTATTCACTCGTTTGTTCGCCTAAAGTTAGGTCAGGTTAAGAGTTTGGCAGCCTTTTAGAAATTTAATTAATAAATTAGACATATTTTACGACTTAGCAAAAAATGACACATCAAGCTTTTTTTTGTATTCTAAGAATGAAATTAAAGTTAAAAGAAATGGGTTCATAGCAGATGGACTACAAGATACATAATACAGACTGCAAATGAGACTAAAGTTGCTGACCCGTTTTAATATGAAGTGTTCAATAACCTTAACAGATGTATTACATTTTAACTTCGAGACGTGTTTACATCAACAGAACTAGAAATAATGAAAATATATATAAAATATATATTTAATAAATTTAAAACAAAAAAACCTTACTTTTTTTTTTGTAAATGCGGTGTCATCGGTAACCGGTTTTCCTGGGATGTACATATCATAAGTGCACTCTTGCACAATGATAATTGCAATGAAAAAAAAAAAAAAAAGAACTCACTAGAAGTCAGTATACTTTCACAAAATAGCACATTTACATTGAAATTCGTGAGATATATTTTGAAACAAATCGGTTATACCAGTTTTGAAATAGGACATAGCAGTGACTCAGAATTTAAATTCACTTAAATTCAATTTATTCTCCTTCCCTCTCTCCCCCTTTCTCAATTTTGTGAGCTTCATACTGTTTTACGTTAGATTATTCTAGAGATGGCCCAAAAATATTCCGCAACTTATTTTTTTCAATATTTATATGAAATTTCAAGTGAATATATTCTTTGTTCCTTCGGTCTTCTTATCCACACAGACATTTTTATTTCAATCAGAAATTCGATGTTGTGTTTGTACCGGACTTTCTTGTATTCCGAACCCCCCCGATTCCAAAAATAAAAATAAAAAATTACTGGCGGTACGTACTTCCCCAGATTGAATTAATCAATTAATTTTTTACTTCCACTCCAAAAGCAGTCGAACGTTTGGGCTAATAACACTGTTCGACAAGGGTAAATTTTCTTATATGAAAATATGTTTTTCTGAAGGACTTTCATGTGGGAAATTCAAATCTGAAATCAGAAATTCGCTATCAGGCACAGTTTTTTATTTATACGAGAATATTTGTCTAATCTAACTGAAATTTTTAAGTCTGGGATAAAAATAACAACAGTTGGCAACAATGAATTTTGTCTTTCATTTGTTTTCATATTCAAGAGTTGACATCCCGTTGCAAATAGATTTATGTTAGTTAATAAGCAAGTTATTGTTAAACTATTTAAAATTGAATTTTATAGCGTGTTAAACTAGCAAATGTAGATGGTAGAGACCTTCCATATCTTCATCGGTTGTTATTAGATTTATATGAAATTTCATGTCAAAACGTTCATTGCTACTGCAGTTTGTGCTGTTTTTGTGCTAAGTCTCCCCCCTAAAGCCCCCCCCCCCCCCCTTCTTTTTGGCCCATTTGGCTGAAAATTATTAAGTGTCGTCCTTACGGGATCCTGATTACAAATAAAAGTTCGTATCTCTAAATTATATTTATTCTAAAACAGAATTTTTTTTTTCCGTTTTTGGAATTAGGGTGTCGGAAAACATTCCAGTGTATTCGACTTTCTCACAGAAGTAAAAACAATTTTGTCTGTCTGTGAACACGATAACTCCCGATAAAACGATTGTATCGACATGAAATTTTATGTGTGTATCCAGAACCATACGGAGAAGGAAGGGGGTCAACACGAAAATCCTAATAACTGCCGATTTATTGAATGTATAGACACCAAATTGTATATACTATATATTTATTGTAAGTAATTAACTGTAAAATGTATACAATTTTGTCAAACTCATTTCTCATGGCATTAACTATCATGAGTTTAAACGGGTTCAGAAGAAATGAGCTTTTATCCGTTGTGTAGGACAATATGAACTTGTGGAACATGAAGGAAGTGAAGAACTCAAGGTAGGAAGTTACGCCCCTAATGGAGCAGGTTCATACGTTTCAGCAGCAGTGGTATGAGGCGAGGCATGGACGACAGGATATCTTGGAAGGTCCTAAAGGACCGGCCACGAGGCCACAGAGATGTGGGTCGGTCCAAGACCAGTTTTTCTATAACGATCAAAATTAAGTAAAATCTTAGAAAGTAGGTAAAACCTATATTATTATTATTTTTTTTTACTTTCTTAGTATACGACATAGGTATAGAGAAGTTATGTAATCTATCTGAAATTCGATGTTGAGTTTTTACAGGAATTTCATGTTTTCTGTCCTGATTCCAAAAATGAAATCAAAATTGCTCTTTATCTGTGATAACTCCCTATGTAATGAACGTATGTACACGAAATTTTGTATGTGTTTCCAATTTCCAAAAAGACGACATCTATTGATTTTCAGCCAAATCGGCCAAAGGCTTGGCTTAACACAAAACTCAAATAACTGCCGTTGTAATGAATGTATCGACACAGAATTTAGTATGAGGATTCAGAAGCCACTAAGTCACCTAATGATTTTTAATTAATTAATAATTATGGTTAAGTATAAAATACATAAACGTTACATTTTAAAAAACTGTACATATTCTTATATTCGATATGAAAATTTATATGTGTATCCAGAACCCCATTAGAGAGTGTTTAACACAAAAAATCAAAACTGCCATTGTAATGAATCTATTGTCACGAAATATCTTATGTTAATTCAAATTCCCACAAGGACGACACCGATTAATTTTCAGTAGAAGGAGCTCTAGAGAGAGGGGACTTCAGTCAAAAACCCTAATAACTGCGAGAGGGCGCCCGTAGCTCAGTGGCATGCGTGCTTGTCTTCTGAGTTCAAGATCGTGAGTTTGAAACCCGACCGAGGCCCTTAGTTTCTGGGAGGTAAAATAAACTTAAGAACGCCGTCCTTCGGATGGGACGTTAAGCGATGGTCTCGAGCCTGTACGATGTCAGGTACTAGCTAAAGACTCCTACCCTAGGTGAATAAAAATTGAGGGTAGGCAAAATTTAGGACTCCCACAGTAGAGTCGGCTCATGTCCACCAGAGTGACGAAAGAGCGCTCTGGTAGTAGGCGATATGACCTCGTAGTTAAAACCCGGGCATGAGTCATAAAACCTAACCTAATAACTGCAGATGTAATGAATGTATCCACACAAAATTTAATATATGAGCTCAGAACGCCCTATGTAAGTCATCTATTAACTTTTAGCCCAAAAGGTCTGGGGCGATAATAGACGTCTCTGGTTTACCATAAACCATGATTGCTGACTTCTAACGAATATGTTGTAACTCTAATAAAGTCAGGAAGTCAAGTTCTGACTATTTCTCCGTTCTGTGTGTGTGTGTGTGTGTGTATGTGAGTTTATCGTCGAAAGGTCAGCATTGGACTAGATTTCATAACTGGACTGTTACGGTTGATCCCAAATTTCCATCTATAATTGCTGTGAAGGATACCAAAGTGGCAGCCTTAAGAAAGTAGAAATGAAACTGGTCATCGTTAAGTGACCATCTTTAGCGGGATCGGACGTTGCAATCTTCTTCTAGCCGAACCTGTCTGCATCTAGAATTCTAAAGTTTATGGCCAGTTGATGACCCAGAATTTCTCTCTTTTTGGGGTATGTTTAGTTAATCTGTGGTTGCAGGTTGAGTGATAATGTTATAGTTAAAACCTAAATTTTGATCTTATTAGTCAAAATTAGTTCTAACAAATCTCTTTCAGTTTTAACTGTATTCTATAGACTATACTGTATTAAAGTATCTTAAAGAGACAGAAGTGTCTTATGGAATGAAAGAGAGAGAGAAGTGTCTTATGGAATGAAAGAGAGAGAGAAGTGTCTTATGGAATGAAAGAGAGAGAGAAGTGTCTTATGGAATGAAAGAGAGAGAGAAGTGTCTTATGGAATGAAAGAGAGAGAGAAGTGTCTTATGGAATGAAAGAGAGAGAGAAGTGTCTTATGGAATGAAAGAGAGAGAGAGAAGTGTCTTATGGAATGAAAGAGAGAGAGAAGTGTCTTATGGAATGAAAGAGAGAGAGAAGTGTCTTATGGAATGAAAGAGAGAGAGAAGTGTCTTATGGAATGAAAGAGAGAGAGAAGTGTCTTATGGAATGAAAGAGAGAGAGAAGTGTCTTATGGAATGAAAGAGAGAGAGAAGTGTCTTATGGAATGAAAGAGAGAGAGAAGTGTCTTATGGAATGAAAGAGAGAGAGAGAAGTGTCTTATGGAATGAAAGGGAGAGAGAGAAGTGTCTTATGGAATGAAAGAGAGAGAGAAGTGTCTTATGGAATGAAAGAGAGAGAGAGAAGTGTCTTATGGAATGAAAGAGAGAGAGAAGTGTCTTATGGAATGAAAGAGAGAGAGAAGTGTCTTATGGAATGAAAGAGAGAGAGAAGTGTCTTATGGAATGAAAGAGAGAGAGAAGTGTCTTATGGAATGAAAGAGAGAGAGAGAAGTGTCTTATGGAATGAAAGAGAGAGAGAAGTGTCTTATGGAATGAAAGAGAGAGAGAAGTGTCTTATGGAATGAAAGAGAGACAGAAGTGTCTTATGGAATGAAAGAGAGAGAGAAGTGTCTTATGGAATGAAAGAGAGAGAGAAGTGTCTTATGGAATGAAAGAGAGAGAGAAGTGTCTTATGGAATGAAAGAGAGAGAGAAGTGTCTTATGGAATGAAAGAGAGAGAGAAGTGTCTTACAGAAAGAAAGAAAGAGAAGTGACTTAAATAACCATTGTTGACACAACACATTGAAACAGAGAACAAGAGAAAACGAAAAGTGCCTTAAATTACCATTGTCACCACAAAACATTGAAAGAGAGAAAATGAGGTGTCTTAAATAACCATTGTTACCACAAAACAATGAAAAAGTGAAAGAGAGAAGAATATTAGAGAGAGAAAAAGAAAAGTGGCTTAAATAATTATTGTTATCATAAAACATTCTTATCATAAATTAAAGACTAGTTTAATCACACTCATTAGTGATAAAACCAAAAACCTATCCATGTATAGAAGTGAATTAAGTTTGTACTTCACATACAACAGATGTAAAGGGTGCCGGTAGCTTAGTGGTAAGCGTGCTTGCTTACTGAGCCCAAGGTCATGGATACAAATTTAGGGTAGACAAAATTCCATAGTAGAGTCGGGCTCATGTCCACCAAAGTGACGAAAGAGCGCTTTTGTAGTAAGCGATATGACCTCGTAGTTGAAGCCCACACATGAGTAACAATAACTAACAAAGTTGGGAGAGGATAGAGGTGAGATGATACTACAAAACCCTCACAGACTGGTCATTCTTACATTACGTCTTTAATCGCTTGACTAACTCGATCATGACGCCGGTAGCTCAGTGGTATGCGTGCTTGCTTATTGAATTCAAGATCGCGCGTTCGAAATTCGGCCGAGGCCCGTAGTTTATTTTATCTGGGAGTTAAAAAAAAAAAACTTAAGCACTCCGTCTTTCAGATGAGACGTTAAGCGATGGTTCCGAGCCTGTACGATGTCAGGTACTCGTAAGACCTAGGTGAATAAAAATTTATGGTAGGCAAAATTTAGGACTCCTATAGTAGAGTCGAGCTCATGTCCACCAGAGTGACGAAACAACGCTCTGGTAGTAGGCGATATGTCATTGTAGCTAAAGCCCGGTCATGATTCATAATTACTAACTAAAATATATATATATATATATATATATATATATATATATATTTATATATATATATATATATATATATATATCAAAATCTAGCTTCCGTCTTCTTAACTAGGCCATACGTGTATTTGTCCACATTTTACCAGAGAGCCACGCACCCTCCTGTGATGATACGACGTTACATAATATATGTGCATGTGTGTGTGAAAAAAAACACATATATTTTACATAATGTTTCAACTTGCTTCTCACTTTCATGTAGGTGTGTGAAATTTAATGTCATCTTATCCAGATAAACATTTTGTTTGGACAGAATAACATTTAGTGAAATATTAAAAGTTTTTTTTTATAAATGTGTTATTTACTACGTTATCTAGTGTTGTGTGGTCACTTAGTATTATTCACAGTCGGAAAGATGAAAACCTGAATTTATAAAAATAAAGGTTATATGTGTTATATAATTTTGAACAGTGAGAAGAGACCCGTTTGACCACACCCCTGTCGTCTGGACATCTCTTAAAGGTGTAATTTATAGCTGTGTCGAAATTTTCTAAAAAAAAACCTTTGATATTCGTATTAATAGTATTGAGATGAGATAGCCTTCAATAACCAATGGGATAGCCTTAATTAACCAATGGTATAGCCTTCATTAACCAATGGGTACGAAGACCGGACATTTGTGTGTTTCGTTAATGAAGGATTGAAAATCCCAGTTTTGTTTTACTTCCACAGTGGTACAGGGGAAGTTATGTAATTATGTAAGGTGTCCAATGATCTAATTGTCTGTCAATACTATAACGTCCAATAAAATGAATGTATCGATACAAAATTTTATATTTGGATCCATGAATTTATATAAATATAAATAGTTATTGTGACTCACGGCCGGGCTCGTCATATCACCTACTACCAGTGTGCTCTTTCGTAGCTCTGGTGGAGATGAGCCCGATTCTACAGAGGGAGTCCTAAATTTTGTGTACCCAGCTTTAATTATCTGAGTTAGAAGTCCTGACAACATTATTACCTACTTAACGTCTCATTCGAAGGACGGCGTGCTCAATGGGTCCTCGGTTCGGTTTTGAATCAGCGATCTTAAGCTCTGTACTCTAGAGTGCTACCTCTGAGCTACCGGTACCCCCGTAATGTAGCGTACATTATATATATATATAAATATATATTATCTGAGAAATAACAACGTGAGCACGCGGTCCTTCGGATGGGACTTTGGCGGAAGTCCTGAGCCTGTACGATGTGAGGTACTCGTCAAAATCCTCTCTCCTCTAGGTGAATATAAATTTGGGGTAGGCAAAATTTAAGTTATTTATAGTTGAGTCGGGCTCATGTCCACCGGAGCGACGAAAGAGCGCTCTGTTAATAGGCGATATGACGTCTATTATTTTTGAGCTAAGTTTACGAAGCTCTTTCTTAGGCTACTCATGTATTTCGTTGTATTCGTACTCCTCCTAAACCCCTTTACCGATCACATTAAAATTTGCCACGATGGTAGTGGACACGGCGACGATGGTTTACTACTAAAAAAATCTGAAATCGAACATACCACGGAGGAATAATCACCGAAAAACGAAATCCCCATTGAAATCAATTGAGAGACAACATTCTCGCGCAAAATAGAATTTTTCGATTTCAAATGTAAAAATCCGGGCGAAGCCCTTTTAGGTTTACCATCGGACACCACTTTTTTGTTCTAACGTACAAACTTCGACTTTTTTTTGATAAAAATATTCACAGCTGTTGTTGGCTGGAAAAAATCCATTGAATTCAATTGAAATCTGTTTAAAGTATTAATATATTCATAAAGAACATACAGGGTGAGAAGTTACTGATAATTATTAAAACATTAATTGAGTTTTTTATACAGATATGCCTGACTCAGCTCAGTTTTTGCAAACAGCAGAATGTATTGCATACCTAGTTTACTGCGTCATCCAGTGTTGTGTGGTCACTTAGTGTTATTCACAGTCGGAAAGAAGAGCCCAGGCATGAGGCACAGTAACTAACTATATAATTAATAATACATATATATATATATTCACTTATTTTTGTATAATTACATATTACACATCAGTTTTTTCTATAATTATTTTTATTTCAAACCTTGTCTGGGCGTCGTTCCCTTTTTTTTACAGTCAGCAATTTATGTATTTTGTCCTGTCTATTTTAGAATATATTTCATTTTCTCCTTTTATTTATTTACGATTATTTTTTCCTTAATTAAGTTCTTTATTTAATTATTTATTTATATTTATTATTGTCTTGTTTTTTTCCATTGTAGCACTAACTTAATTTCTTATTTTATTTTCTTGGCCATTTTAAAATTTTATTTTATTTCTTAACTTCGACCCCAAAATACATTTTCATTTCATTTCAGGAACCCATCATGCAGTTTTAAAATGGAACCTGGGTGTTTTATAACGTGTTTAGGTCAAAGCGGGTCCAGGAAAAGTTAACAAGGGGGAAGGATATGGAGCCTCAAAGGTCCACCTAGTGCCTCCCCAGGGCATAGATGTGACATAATGCAGAGAGATGGGATCGTCCATTTAGTTGTATAACTAGATGTGAAGTTGGCTAAATAATGTGAGAACTGGAGCCAGCAGATGGCGCAACCAGGGATTTATAGAAGGACCAGTCTGTCGTCTTCTCACTCCTGTGTGGGGGGGAAGGACATCAAGAATTGTCTTGAGCTTTAGTACATCTTGACGAAAGTTGACAGACAGCAGGAGTGACAACACAAGTGACTAATTCATTTCTCATTTCTTATTAAACCATTAACTAATAAAGATTCCATTGTCAATATTTCTTTATATATTGCAACTTCTTAAGAGCAGTGAGAACCGACCACCTAATTATAAGCAACATTTCAGTGTTGAGAAATTATTACTCTTACCATTAGAAACTCATATACTCGATACATTTTTTGCATACTTTGAATATTCAGAAATTCAGGTTAGAAACAAGAAAGAGCAAGTTATTAAACGATAATCTGACGCCGATGTTTTATAAGGAAACTTTATGGGACTATTTACGCAATTTTTCAAAAAAGTATAGAAATTGTTTTAAAAACATTTTTTTTTTTTTAAACTTTTATTTATTCTACAATCTGTATAAGAAACAATAACAATAATTAGAAGAGATGACTATAAGAAGACATGATAAAATAATAAGAAATACAAGATATTTAAAACATAATAAGAAGCAAAAAAAGAAATGAATAATACAAAATAAATAGACAGAATACGTAATAAATCAAAAAAACATTAACGATTGGAAATTGTTTAAGGAACGTTTTTGGTGAGACCCAGTCGTTTCATAGGACTAGCAATTTTTGGGTAAACTAAGCAAATGAAACGATCTTGGATTTTCGTTTACAATATTTCCTTATACTAAAGGTATATGCAAATAAACTGTTCGAACAAGATATCTCTATATATATTTATGTTAGGTTGATAACCAAACAGCTCCCGAAACTATGGTCGGGTCTTATATTAGATTTTAGAGGGGGGTTGCCAATCAGAGGCTCGCGTTCTTTGGTTTCCAAATCAACCGCCCTTCTAGTGGGAAGAATGCACTATTGCCAAACTTAGTCTTAACTGTTATTTACGAAGTAATTAATTCAGAAAATATTATAATAGAACCGAGTAACTGAGAACTGGATTGTTATATCTATCTACCGTTCCTTAGTCATGAAAAAAATTGAAGAAACTCCTTCAATCCATGATTTAGACTAAATAGTGTTAGACTCCCTATTTTTTTTTTTTTTTTAGGATTTAGCTTTACGCCACTTGATGTAGGGTAAAATGTAGAAAGCATCACTTGAATCTCATAAATATTTTCATTTTAGTTTTCCTCAACCAAAAATATAGTAGAGTAGCCTTTTACACATCTCACTGAATCTATAATTTTATAGTCTTCAAATATATTAAATTTATATTTTTAGAGAGAACATACAGAAGCTGTTATTTAAAAATAAGGACCACAGTTGAAGTAGACAGCAGGACAGTGCTTTTTGGCAAGCTGTCCATACGGCTGTTCGGAACCCACTCGGATTGCGTTTTCTTTGTTCCTATGGTACCAGACGTGAACCACGTATGTTTGATCGAACGTGTTGTTCATCAACTTCCATGCATTCTCATCATAGTATAGATTCGAGTCTTGGAAGTATATCGGAAAGAATGTTTTCCTTGGATACACTCGAATTCCACATTTCATCCGTGGACCGAATGACACTTTTTTCCATGGATGTCCCTGAAATAGAGACATTTAGCCAATTTAATTAAATATCCTGAAAAATATTAAATAAAAATTTCATTTTAAATTAAATTTTAATATCAATTAAAAGTAAATACTTAAAAAAATTAAATTTGTAAACAGTAAAAATTAAAATAAATTTCCTAAAAACAGCAGAAAAAAGTTAAAATTAAACAAAAAAAAAAAAATAGTAGGTACCCTTGTTTCAACCAAGTACATTACCGAACTAAGTACAAAATTACTAATGAATTGCATGGAAGTAAGTATGATAAAATGCTTTATCTTGATCTTTATGATGTATCGTTGACATCCACCATCTTCTTTTTTTACAAGGTGTTCTAATTTATTTAGTATGACATGTAAGCACATAATTGTAATGAGCACGTGCACAGTAAGCAGGAAGTGATAGGTCGACGAGGTCCATCCGACTTGACAACTGAAAGGGCGAGAATGTGGAGTGTACCTCTCGTTATCGTGCATATTCGCCGAACATCTTCCAATTAATACCCAAGAAGTAAAAATATGAAATTAGAAAAAGTTAATTTCAACTTAAATTAGTAATTGGAATCTTAGCATCGAATTTCTGACCGAATTCATAACTTACCCTACAATTCGCATAGCTGGATAAGTAAAATTAAGTGCCAATTGTAGGCCTCCAGGTTTTTCCCAAAGGTAATTTAGTAGAGTTCACACATAATACCGTCTCCAGCCAGAACTACTTAAAATATCAAAAATTAAGGTAAATGGGGCATTAAACCGTCCTTTATCCGGATAATTTCAGGACTTTATTGGTGTCAAATCTCAAAACCTCACACGAAAGAGGACTAAAATACTTTTTTTTTTCCATTTTGCTTAATTTTCAAGGTATATTATTTAGATCCAATCCATATAAAAATAGTCGTCATATGAAAATACTCATATAAAATTAGTCGTCTTACAAAAATAGTCATTTAGAAATAGACGTCATATGAAAATTATAATATACAAATAGTTATCGTATAAAAAGAGTCCTCTCCTAAAAACAGTCGCCGTATAAAAACAGTCATCAAATATAAATACCTAGTCATATAAAAATAGTCATAATATATAAATATTGATTAGTCTTATAACAAATATCTCATAAAAATAGGTCATATGATGACTGTAATCATATAAAAATAATCTTCATATAAAATTGTCATCATATATAAATATTCACCCACCCCAGAGATGTTACAGAACTTCTTCATCTCTTGTGTGACTAGGTAAGGGCCGTTCACAGCATATATTTCCGGATTGTACACAATGAGGAGAGACTTGAGCAACCTGTCCAAGAACTCATGACCTGCTCCAGTCGGCTCGAAGTTCATAATGCTGCTGCCTAGGATCTTGGGTATTGAGGCACTGATGAAGTTGGTAGTGAGGTCGTCTAGTGACCTGAAACAGATTGTTTAATTAAATAGTCTTAATAACAGTACATTTCTTGTCTTTACAGTCTCATATGAGCATTCCAAGTTAACCGTTTGTCGAGTTTGAAACCTAGATAGCGAACTTCGTTTTTTAAAGAGATGGGTACACAGGAGGGCAGGTATTTAAAAAAAATTGGTTATTTACAATATTACTTCATTATACCTTTAGTGTAAACAAGTACTGTAATCGTGCGAAAATTCGAGATCGAGTTTTGAATGAGTTTTTACATTACAAGACTGAATAGGTTTTAACAATTTTCGCGTCGATGTTTGAGCGTCTGTATATGATTGGAACTTTGTGAGCGGCTTAACTCAAAAACGATTTTAGCAATGATCTTGAAATTTGAAATGAAGACGTCATTTAGATTTTGGTTACAATTGGACGTAAATTAAGACCACTTCACTTCGGGGCCTAAGTACATTTAACAAGATACCGCTTATATTTATGACCTAATCGAAAATCTTTTCAAATATAAGTTGTTGAAAAAACTGAAATGCTCTTTTTATATGTCAAAAACCGTCTTAACTTCTTGTATAATATAAAAATAAGTATATATTCGTGTAATATAATTATTGTAATATCCCATCAGCTTCTTACCTGAGACTGACGACGTCCAGGTCCTTATAAGTACCTCCATATCTCCACAGTAGCAGATATCGCAAGATGTCTGAAGTGTGTTCGATCTTGTAGGGGGAGATGTTGAGACGTTTGTTCAGAAGAGGTTTAAGTGGTGAACTGATCAGTAGCTTGACCACGTCCAACTCCACCACGAAGACGTTTGGTAAATCCAGGACCTTGCGCCCATAAACACTCGTACTACGCAAAAATATAGAATATAATTATATTTTATCATCTTTATTTTCAGATGAATTCTCTTCGAATCTTGTATATTTTATGTGCTATCAACTCAAATGTTTAACATGTCATGGTCGCAGTCTTGTATCAAAAAACTCATATTTCTCATTCACCTTTCCCTACTGTTTTTTACCTGTTTTCCATGTTGTTAGGAATATTAGGTATTTGTGTAAACTCTGAAAGCTTCTTACCTTTTAAGGTTTTCGCCATTTTTTAAAAATGTCCCTCATATTTGACCTTAAAATCCACATAAGCGATGTTCAGGCTAAGATGGAGGCTCAACGGTTACATCTATCAGCAAAGTGTAGAAGAGCATTATTGCAAAAAGTGTAGTGTAAGATTTTAAAATTAAAATTATATTTATTCTCCGTTGTCAACTTAGTTCTACTGGGTTCCCGGACACTCGGGGATTCAGGGAAACGAGGAGGCAGACCGACGAGCCAAGGAAGGTTCAAATAAGCCCTTTATGGGACCAGAGCCAGTACTAGGAATATCTCAAAGATCCCAAACCAAACCCGGATTAAAAAGTACACAAAATGAACACTTACACAGTGTAGGAGTCAAGGCAGATCTGGGGAAGAAGACGGGACGGCGGAACACTTCCTGGGTGTATGCTCGGGATACGCGCGAATGAGATTCCACATCATTGGTAAAGATGTAACCACAGAGGAGGATTTTAGAAGATTGGACCACGGGAACATTCTCAGGTTCATTAAAGAAACTGGAAGACTGAGAAGACTTCATGAAGGACTTGGTTTAAACATAGTATAAACATACAGGTAACAAAGCAAGGTGGTAGCCCAGAGCTTCCAGGGAAGGGATAAGAGCACTGGATGCTTAGGTCCCTAAGCCCACCATATATATACGATAGTTCCATATAGATGAAAAAAATTACAACCTTTTCGATTCAGGGAATTTTTGGTTGTCCCTAATTCCTCTGTATCCTTAGAAATGTGGACAATACACACCTCCAATAGTAGTCTTTGCTAAGCGGGCATGTATGGACAATATATACAGGTCTTGAAGGGTTGTAGAGAGCTGTGGAGTAAACAGCGCAGGCCATACGGCTATTCAAACGGAGTCCACCTGAAACAAAGGTCAGGTAGTGAGTCTTAGTGTGGAGACGGTGAATCATGGCTTGAAGTAGTAGGAGTGCAAGGTTGTCAAGACGTGTAAACCCTCCCTGCCTCAGAGCACAACAAGCATATGGTGAACATGAGAACTATGGTAATGCAGCGCCGCGAGGCGTTGGCTAGCCTGCACCAGTTTCTCTACCTACATCTTTTTTTTTACTAGTTCAGCTATGCTAATAGGTATAAATATAGACATAAAATATATTCGAAAATAGAGAGCACCGGTAGCTCAGTGGTATGCGTGCTTGCCTTCTGAGCTCAAGAAGGTGTGTTCAAAACCCGACCAAGGTCCTTAGTTTATTTAATCTAGGAGGTAGAGTAAACTTTAAGCACGCCGTCCTTCGGATGGGAAGTTAAGCGATGGTTCCGAGCCTGTACGATGTCAGGTACTCGTAAGACCCCTACCCTAGGTGAATAAAAATTTAGGGTAGGCAAAATTTAGGACTCCCACAGTAAAGTCGGGCTCATGACCACCAGAGTGACGAAGGAGCGCTCTGGTAGTAGGCAATATGACCTCGTAGTTAAAGTCACTAGACCCTGAGATGTGTCTATAATTTCTTCAAGCCGTTCTCTACTCTAAGATTCACCACCTGACGATGGCAGATAATTGCCGAAACTAGTTGTAGTATAAATAAAATATATTTTCGACTGATACCTCATTATTACTCTTTTAACAAGTAAATCCACTAGATCCGCCAACCAACCAATAAATAAATAAATTATTGGAGGAAAAATGAATTTTGTTGGCCGATTTAGGTCTACTATATTTTATTTATTTCATCATTCTGACGTTTCGGCTTCTGTGAACCATTTTCATTCATCACTGGAACAATTTAACAATAATTGTATATTATTACATACTATTGTTGTAAACTATGTTACTAGATATGTCGTAAGTATGCTCATCAAAATATCATTCATTATGAGTATATAATAAATCAATTATTTGTATGAATAAAAGTTACCAGAAACGATCATCAATAAATAATCCAAATTGTCGCGAAAAGTCATTTTTCAACTGTAAACAGACAATCTATAAAGACGCACATTTGGCCATGTCAATATTATACCTAGAGTTTATTCGATATTATCGATATCGATATGATATCGATAACATGCTTCCGTTTTCGATATTTTTTTAATCCGATAATGTTCTTTCGATATTTCATCGATGTCGATACCCCAGTTATATCAAATCGAATATCGAATGAAAATTTGGATACCATGATATACTTTATTTGTAAAGACAACCGACCTTTACACACTATCCAATGTGAAGGGTTAAAAATATTTTTATTTTTTTTTTTTTTTGTATTTATTTTTTTAAAGCCACAACTATGTAAAAAAAATGCACAACCAGCGGCTGGGCTGACATGTAGGTACTATACAAAAATAATAAAAATAAAATAAAATAATAAAAATAAATATGACATGAAAGGCTTGAGAGAGGAAAAACACCCAGCGGTGAACCCTCATGACATCACTTCATACCAGGAGATCTCTATGCCAAACTCTCTTTAATCTTCTTGGGGGATTGTGGGGTAAAGTTGTACTTAAGATTTTGCGAATTTCCGGATTGGTGTGTAAGTAAATTTTGGTGTAGAAACGTTGGTATAAATGTTTAATGGTTGTGTCTATGGGTGTGAAGTTCAAATCGCGGTGTAAAGTCTTGTTGCTAACGTATGGTGGGCATTGCGTGATCAGTCGGAGAGTCTTGGATTGAAATACCTGTATTCTTTTGATGTTCGAAGTCTTGGCTGTACCATATATTTGTAAGCCATAGGTCCAGAGAGGTCGGAGAAGATAGGTATAACAATTTAGTTTTTGTCGAGTAGATAATTTAGAACGCCTATTCAAAATACTGTACAATAGTCTAAGTCGCCGGTCTAGTGTGAGTCGTGTCGTCCGAGTGTGAGGGTTCCAAGTCAGCCTTCTATCGAGGGTTAATCCTAAATATTTTACGGAAGACGTATGAGGTAATGGCTGGTTTTCAAGGAATACTGGGGGGCAGTCACCACGGCGGAGAGCGAATGTTACGTGTTGACATTTTGTGGTGTTAAATTTAATTTTCCAAGATTTACTCCAAACTTCAATTTTGTTGAGGTGTTGCTGCAGTATGAGTGAAGTGGTGTGAGGATCTGTGTGAGAGGCTAGAATGGCGGTGTCATCTGCGTATGTGGCTGTTAATGTGAGAGGGTCGGTGGGTAAGTCGAAGGTGAACATGGAGTATAATAGGGGGGCTAATATTGAGCCCTGAGGCACGCCGGCCAGTATGGGGTGGCAGGAGGAAATAGCTGAGCCCTGACGGACGGCGAAATACCTATCTGTTAAGTATGACTGAAGAATAAGATAATATGTATGGGGTAGGAGGGGTTTAAGTTTATATAGAAGTCCCGCGTGCCAGACCCGATCAAAAGCCTGAGATATATCCAGGAATGCCCCGGCTGCGTAGAGTTTTCGCTCTAATGCAGACGCTGTGTAGTCGACAACCCTGTGCAGTTGGTGGGTGGTGGAGTGAGAAGAACGAAACCCAAACTGGTGATCGGGAAGATGAAGTGAAAGAATAGAAATGAGGCGTTTATAGAGCAGTTTTTCAAAGATCTTGGAGAGAAAAGAGAGAAGACTGATAGGTCGAAAGGAAGAAGGGTCATGCTCAGGTTTGTTTGGTTTTGGGATCATAGTGATAACAGAGCACTTCCACTGAATGGGAAAGTATGTTGTACGAAGAATGGAATTGTACAGAGTTGTCAGAAATACAACAGCTTTCCGGGGCAGCCGCTGGAGAATCTCCGCTGTTATCAAGTCGTAGCCCGGGGACTTCCTTCTGGGGAGATTTTTAATTTCGTACTGAACTTCGGAGGGTGTGAACGCTTTTGGTGGGAGGGAGATAGGAAGGGGTGAGTCTAAGAAATGGTGAATACGTGAATCATGATGGATGTCTGAAAGATCATGATGAGGTCTGAAAGTAGATAAGAGATGAGCAGCAAACAAATCGGCTTTCTCGTCGTCCGTCACGGCCCAGGATCCGCCGTTCTGTCGCATTGGCATCGACTGAGATTGGTGTCGGAGAAGTCTACGGGTTCTTCTCCATAGGCTGCCATCCTCCGCATTCAGATTGGAAAGGGAGGAGTCGTAGTATTCCCTGTTAATCAGTCTGATTTGCGTCTTCAGGTCATTGCTTAGTCTGTTGTATGTCCGTCTGTCTGAAGGTAATCTCGAGGTCTGCCATCTTTTTCTCGCTCTCCTCTTTTCTCCGATCAGCTCACGGATGTATGCAGGGTAGGAGGGGAGAGTCGGATGAGGACCAGTGTGTGTTGGTAGGACTGCTTGCCAGGCAGCCTGCTGTATGGATACGGTAAGAAATTCCACAGCCTCCTCTATTTTCTCTCCCGTCTTCAGTGAATATGGCACGGACAATATTGTCTCCAATTGCTGTTGGAAAAGGTTCCAGTCCATAACTCCTGGCGTTAGACTTGGCCTCGTTGATTCGATCTCAATCTCCGCCCAAAGCGTGAGATGTACTGGTGAGTGATCCGAGGAGAGATGAGAGCAAGATTTAACATCGTATGGCACACCTCGCAGCCCCTTCTGTATGAAGAAGTCTAGTAAGTCCGGCAATTTGCGTCTTGAGGTTGGCCAGTAAGTCGGTGAGTTTGTCGAAATAGTGTCTAATGAGAGCTGATTAACAGAAGAATACAGACTTCTGCCCCTGGGGGTGCATAGGCGCGAGCCCCATCGCTGATGTTTGGCGTTGAAGTCGCCCCCAGCTAGAAAACATGCGCCCAGATCCGTAAAGAACTGGACAAACGTTTCCGGCCTTATGGCGTGCCTCGGGGGACAATATACGGCCGCGAGTGAGATTTTTCTGTGTCTGGTGTGTAAGGATACAGCTGCCGCCTGTATGTGTGGTGTGGTATGTGATGGTAGTGCATAGTGTTTAAGAGATTGTTTAATTATGACAGCCGCACCGCCGTGGCTCCGGTTGTCGGGGTGGTCGGCTCTATACACTTTGTAATTTTTAATGAAAAATTTAGATTTTGTTGTCAGGTGGGTTTCCGAAATGAGGGCTACGTCAATTCTTTTTTGATTCAAAATAATTTCAAGCTCATTTTTATGTTGTATTATGCCATTGGCGTTCCATAGAAGGACTGTCAAGGAACCCAGCGTGAGAGTATTAGCGGACATACTGGGAACAAAAGGTTTGGGTCAGTTGGGATAGCTGGCTAAGAAGATTAAAAAGAGGTTGGACTATCTGGTTAATACCTGATATGAAGTGTATCATTTGAGGTGGGAGGCCATTTGCTGACCACTGGGTGTTGTCCTCTCTCAGGCCGGCCGAGATGTGCGGTGGTCTCTGAAGGGGAGGTGTCTCGGTGGTGAGGTTCCTGGCGGTGGCTGCAAAGGTCTGCCTCAGAGGAGGGGGTGGAGGGGCGGGCCGCACCAGAGAAGGGTAGATCGCCTGGTCCTGGTGGGATGGAGGCGCTGCTGCTGGGTTTCTCGGTGGCTGTTGTCTGCTACCCTGTCGTTTTGACTGCAGCTCTTTGTACACCCGGCATCCCTTGTAGTTGGCCGGGTGTGATTCCTGGCAGTTCGCGCAGGTGGCTGGAACAGTCCGGGGCTTGTTGCAACTTCCCGAAATGTGTTCGCCGCCACACCGAACACAACGATGTGTGTGCCTGCAGTAGCTCTTCGTGTGGCCGAAGGCCTGGCAGCGAGTACACTGTGCCACAGTGTGCTTCTTCCTTGGCTCCTCTATTTTGACTTTTGTATAGAGGAAGTTCTCTATATCATAAATTTTGTCATTGTAGCTGCCAGGCTCTACATCGACGAAGAATAATGGTAATGGCACTTTGTACCTCGACCACACATTGGTGATTCGGGTGGCGACGAACCCTTTCTCTTGCAGAGCTTTGTGAATGGTGTTCACATTAATGGAGGGGTGAAGACCTCGGATGACCACTCGAGGCACTTTGTCGTTTGGGTTTTGGTAAGTGTGGAAATTCGCATTATTTCCTTCCAGTAGGTGAACAAAGGCCCTGTATGCCGTCGGCGTTTTGGCATAAATTGTTATGCCCTGTGTGGTTGTCCGCAGGGAGAATGATTCCAATCCTCCTTCTTTTAATAAAATTTCTATGAGGCTGTCATAATTTTCGACGCCTTTTAGAAAAATGGGAGGAGGCTTTTCAGCTTTTGTAACATTATCTATTTTTGCTGGCTCTTTAATGTCTGATGTCTCCATGTTGGTCAGAACATTAAAGCTATTTGTTACTGTGGTAGGGGTGAGGTGCTCACCTGACTGTTTGGCCACCTTGCGTGGGTCTCTGGACGTTGTCCCGCTTCTCTTCCGGCCCACCACTGACTCCCAGGTCGCTCCCAAGTTGGATGGGGCTTGTTCCATGGCTGCTGTGGTGCTGGTGCTAGGACTAGCAAGGGCCCCAACTGGGGTTTCCTCACTTCCCGCCACCATTAAGTCCGCACAAAATCACAATAATAGTTGAATAATAATAGTATTTGTAAAGGTTAGTTTTAACAATTTAAAGATAAAGAAAACATAACGAAATAAAGACGCACTTAACGAAACGAAACTTATGTCTAGAAAAAACGAAACAAGAACTATATACAATAACTATTTACACACTTTGTTTTTGTCATTAAGCACTGAAAAATTAAAAAAAATCTAACGGAACAAAATATTTAAGGTTTCTCAAGTTGTTTGCCACGTCATCCCTTAAAAATATTGATGAAAACAGTAGCTCCATCTTACAAAGCCCCTTTTCGCACGTACATAAAGAAAATGTTGAACATGAAATATGAAGTTGTTGCAGCAAGAATCCA
Organism: Aradus depressus; assembly: GCA_963662175.1. Taxonomy (NCBI): domain Eukaryota; kingdom Metazoa; phylum Arthropoda; class Insecta; order Hemiptera; family Aradidae; genus Aradus; species Aradus depressus. The sequence continues at coordinate 39,658,179 of OY759219.1, read as the reverse complement.
AACAAATTTGTCTACGGCTGCACATATTTGTTTAACCGTAGACATATAGACGGAAACTATGTCAGAAAAGTCATTTTTGGTCTTGACGATAATAATGACGATCCCTTCGATTTCTGGGCACAGCATAAACGTCTAACTCATGGAAAGAGTACGAGTAAACAAAAAGACTCCTCAAACACTATACGCGATGGATTGTCCATCTATTTAAATAATTGTGTGACCCCTTTGAACACTATGAGACCGATTTGAAATCAGTTGCCAACTGGTTGCGTGCGATCGTGCTTCCCAGTTGCAAAACGGTTTCAGTTGCATGGTTGCAGGTGAAAAATCACATTTGTTTCGAAATGATGAGTGATCAACAAATTAATATAAAATTTGTTGGAGAAACATGGAGTACAATTATAAACTTCCTTTGTGATTATTATGGACAAGAATTTTAAGGTTTTTTCTATGTATTTTTTATTTCTTTAAATTGGAGTTTTATAATTTTGTATCTTCTTTCGAGTACTTCCAGTTCTTTACATTGTAGTTTTTTAATTTTGTATTTGGGCGAAAACAATAATAAATAATAATAACAATAAATAAAGCTTACCTCAGTGTTATTAATATTGTTTCTTGTGCAGTCACACATTCCCTCATATTTGTGTCCATCTTCTTTATGACAGGAGCAACCATCCTCACCAATTCCAGGAAAGAATCTTTGGACATTCTGTAGAATGCTATAAACTTGCTGTCTGTTTCATTCAATTTTCCTGCTGCTACGAACAGCCTGGACTTCATATTTCTCTGTATATATGGATGACACCAATATTCTGTTCGTACTGCTCTTCGTAGTCTGCGGTATTGATAATAGGCAATTATGTCTTCTTCATCTGAACTACTACTTGACATATTGCCAAAACTAGCTTCGTGACTATAAACTATGTGGACAGAGAACACCGACTGATCCAGAATCAGTCGCGCTCGTGTGCGGACAGAGGTTGCATTCTGGTTGTGCTTGTGGCAATGGTGCAACTGGTTTGCAACTCAAGTTACAAAACAGTTGCACCGTGTGCGGAGGGCCTTAAAGTCTGTACAGAGTAGCCAGGATTTACTTGGTCAACATGGCCACCTCTGTTCCCTGCGAAACGTTACTCTCCAAAGCAGGTGGTACAATAAGAGAGGCAAGAATAGACTTTCAGGAAAGTTGCTTAAAAAGTTGCTAGTTTTGCAAAGTGCTGAGGAGAGCGAGTGGAATACAGCAATTTCTTAATAATTTTTACATAATTTTCTTTCTTTAAATATTTTTCTTATTTACATACCTAATGTAATACTATTTTAAAGCGTAAGTTACCTACGTAACCAATAATACATTTTTTTTAACTTGTCGGAATTCTAATCAAACCTTCTTTCTATGGATTCTAAATTGACACTTCAGATATCAAATGTTATCGATATCACCTAATATCGATAAATGTGTACGATATTTTTATCGTTGTCGACACTTTCTTTCGATATGGCTTTATCGGTATCATATCGATAATGAAGTTATATCGAATAAACCCTAATTATACTGCAAGTGATTAAATTACTAGCATGTCGATTCGTGGTTAAATAATAGATATTTATTCTATTATTTTGAAATAATTTTTGTTTTTCCTTCATTTAAATTTTTATTAAGTTCTTTTGTTACTTTATATTAATTAGGGGTCATTTATTTATAGTTCACAGTATTGGTAAGATTGCTTTGTATACAAATTGTTTCTAAAATTGGACGTTTTATGTTATTCTATTCTTCATGTAATATTTTTATGTTACTAAAATCAAAATTGGGTTTTGTGAGTTTATGATGGTCCAATAAAGTGGTGAATTTTTATTTGTTTTATTATTGCAATTTTGTCGATGTTGTTTTATTCGTTTGTTTAATACTTGTTTAGTTTGACCTATACCTTTGTTATTACATGTACTACAGTGTATTTGGTATACTGTGCCAATATTTTCTTTCTAGTATAACTACAAAACAACATCTCAATGGGAAATCATGGGCCTTCAAGCATGAAAAGTGTTCAAAACAGCATAATTACTTGAAATTAGGGACCTGGCTCATAAATAACTACGGTAATGAAAAAAAAAAATTTGAATAGAACACTAAACCACTTATGTGATGTTGATACCTGGAGTAGCATTTACGAAGGCACACGAGGTCTCAACGAAGAAGACGTTCTTCTTGGAGGGTCTGATGAACCACCGACTAGCATGGTGCACATAGTCTTCAGACTCATTTGAGGTCCTGAAGTTTAAGGGGGTCTTGAAGTAGGAGGGGGTCTGGAGAGTGGCAAAATAGTAGAAACAGAAGAGCATTGTCAAGGGGAGGCCGAAACCCAGGCAGGCTGCCGTTCTAGCTGAGGTCATACTCCACCATCTGAAACAGTAAATGACAACCACAGTACTGTAGGTGAGGCCGAACAGCATTGCGGTGAGGAAGCCAAGACCCAGGGAGGCTGCCGTTCTAGCTGAGATCATACTCCACCATCTGAAACAGTAAATGACAACCACAGCACTGTAGATGAGGCAGAACAGCATTGCGGTGGGGAAGCCAAGACCCAGGGAAGCTGCCGTTCTAGCTGAGGTCATACTCCACCATCTGAAACAGTAAATGACAACCACAGCACTGTAGGTGAGGCAGAACAGCATTGCGGTGGGGAAGCCAAGACCCAGGGAGGCTGCCGTTCTAGCTAAGATCATACTCCACCATCTGAAACAGTAAATGACAACCACAGCACTGTAGATGAGGCAGAACAGCATTGCGGTGGGGAAGCCAAGACCCAGGGAAGCTGCCGTTCTAGCTGAGGTCATACTCCACCATCTGAAACAGTAAATGACAACCACAGCACTGTAGGTGAGGCAGAACAGCATTGCGGTGGGGAAGCCAAGACCCAGGGAAGCTGCCGTTCTAGCTGAGGTCATACTCCACCATCTGAAACAGTAAATGACAACCACAGCACTATAGATGAGGTAGAACAGCAGTGTGGTGAGGAAGCCAAGACCCAGGGAGGCTACCGTTCGAGCTGAGGTCATACTCCACCATCTGAAACAGTAAATGTCAACCACAGCACTGTAGGTGAGGCAGAACAGCATTGCGGTGGGGAAGCCAAGACCCAGGCAGGCTGCTCTTCTAGGTGAGGTCATACTCCACCATCTGAAACAGTAAATGACAACTACAGCACTGTAGATGAGGTAGAACAGCAGTGCGGTGAGGAAGCCAAGACCCAGGCAGGCTGCTCTTCTAGGTGAGGTCATACTCCAAATTTAAATTAATTTCAATAATATGAACATTATAAAAACATACAAAGTTCGACAAAATATTGAAATAAAATGACATTTTTTTTTGAAAACGTATAAAAAGAATTGCAATAATTAACCACATTACAAGATTATTTATGCTCCTTGAATTTCGACCCCCCCCCCCCCCCCCCCCCTCCTCGATGCCGTTACATAATTTATAGCAGACCACTTACCGTTGTTTTGTGGAGTGAACCATGGTATCGGCACACAAACTGGGTCTTCAAATACTGGTCACCATCCACTGTTGCTGCCAATCTGTTTCATGTAATTCAATTTATCTCCTTCATTTGCATAAACAGTATCAGTAATGTAATAAATACAACTGTGACTTCTCAACATGAACATGTGCCTGATTATATACATTACCGTCAGGTGTAGGTGTTCTGACCCAGCAGAACCTTGTCAAGACTTCTCTGGTGTTGGAACTTGTTCGCATAGAGGGGAGTACAAGAGCTACAGACCAGTATGAAACAATTGGGCTGCTAGAGGGACAAATCCATCGAGGACGCTGAGAGCGGACTTAGAAAAAAGCTGGACGCTAATATATCAGGTGGACTAACATCTCCACGCGTCTATGGGCTATGGGGTCCTCGGTCGGGTTTTTAATCCGCTTACTTGAGCTCAGACGCCCCATCGGCAACTGGTGCTGCCGAATAAGTTGACCCGATGCCTGATATCCCCAGGTTTCGACGATCCACGCGCGGCGCATTAAAGTCTCCAACCAGCTACACCCTCATTTATATTGAAATATATACCTGATAGTTTTACTCTGTAAGTTGCTGGACATGACACCATAAAGTCGCCAGTGGAACATTGGCAATGTTCTTCCTCAGAACGAATTAATCAAATAATTCTTTGCTCTTCCTCCAAAACCAGTCGACCGTTTGAGCTAATATTCAACAGTTGACTTACAAAGAGTCTCAAACTAAATTTAGTGTCGATAAATTCATTAGATCGGATGTTGTTTAAAGACCTTAGAATTGAGCTTATACTTCGTACAGCTGGCGAAGTAATAAACACAATAACTTTCAATTATAAAACCCCAGACAAATAGTAATTAAATATTCTAACTTTTTTCTGATATCTACTCTTTTTAAATTTGCTATTATCTTAAGTAATTCTGGTAGATAACCTACATAATGGGATAATAAAAGTAACTATTAGAGTTCTAGAATGACATTATGCCGAAGTGACCTGCTTGTCTATTGTCGTATATATCGTGGGTTTGGTCCCAACCGAGTGGGCCTAGCTTAATTATTTCGAAGGTAAAATACTTTCAAAACGACATTCAATTTGACATTTCAATCAATGTTTTGTTGCAACCAGGATTAACAATTTAATTATAGTTTTTTTTTTTTTTGTATTTGAATAAATACATTCAGATGAATATCTGAAGCCACGACTATAAGAAAAATGCACAACCAAGCGGCTGGGCTGACATATCATAAATTATTTTAAAAAATATTAACAATTGGAAATTGTTTAAGGAACGTTTTTGGTGAGAACCAATGGTTTGATAGGACTAGCAATTTTTGCGTAAATTAAGCAAATAAAGGAAAAAAAAAAACTATATTGGATTTTCGTTTACAATACTTTCTTGTACTAAAGGTATATGAAAATGAACGGTTGGAACAAGATATATCTATATATATTTATGTTAGGTTGATAACCAAACAGCTCCCGAAACTATGGTCGGGTCTTATATTAGATTTTAGAGGGGGTTGCCAATCAGAGGCTCGCGTTCTTTGGTTTCCAAATCAACCGCCCTTCTAGTGGGAAGAATGCACTATTGCCAAACTTAGTCTTAACTGCTATTTACGAAGTAATTATTTCAGAAAATATTATAATAGAACCGAGTAACTGAGAACTGGATTGTTATATCTATCTACCGTTCCTTAGTCATGAAAAAAAAAAGAAACTCCTTAAAATTAGACAAATGTAGGTGGATGACAGACCTGTAATCTGTTGGAGTTCTGCCACAGAGGGGTATTATTTGAAATAGATCTATTTTGTCCAGATGACAGCTTTTGTTAAATTTATAACCAATTTATCGAGAAAAAAAAATGTATGTTATTTCAAAATACATTATTTCAGATGTCGAATATACTATTTTATTAAGTATATAAATAGATGAATCTATCTCTCTGTCGTTAGGGGCATAATGTCTGGTGTCCTCCCGAGGCTCCAGTTCTCTTGGCTCGGAAAGTCTTGATAGCTCCTTCTCTCTGCTCTTCTCGCCCGAAGAGGACGTCTTACTGCTAATGATGAACAGAAAAATTGAAAGGAAAGAAGAAATAAAACTACATCTGTTATTTGGATCAGTAAATATATTCTATGTACAAATATATACAAGAAGGGTATTAAAGAATAAAGTAGAAATTCCTGTTTAAGTCGCCTCCCAGGAGTAGGCGCCCCTAGACTGTAGTGTACAGTCCCGGAACAATTCACAAGGCCTTCGTGGAGATACTTCACAAGCTTGTCAATGTGAGCTGCAAAAATAGGAACTCAGTTCTTCCTGACAAACCAGGGTATGTTTCTTGCTACTGACACGTATAATAGAATGCTACATATGTGTTTACGCGGCGTCTTACTGTCTGGAGGAAATTTATTAAATTTAGGACACCCGCTGAGTCTAGGGGAGGGAGAGCAGTTTTTTGGGTTTCTACGACAATACTTAGTTTTTAAGGGTAGATAGAGACTTTATTTATTCAGGAAATTCAGGAGGCAAGAACATGAAAGCATTCAATAAGCTGGGAAAATAAGGATCGATCCAGGATTTTTCTACAAACGGAGATGGAAAAAGAAGATGAATTGAATAAATTCATAGATGAAGCAACTCAAAGGTTGAGGGAAATACTAGTATTCTCATTCAACTTTACGGTGGCTCGATGAGGAAATGCGTAAAAGCGTGTACCTGGAACCGTGGAGGGTAGTTTGAGCATTCAATACCATTATAGTTAACTATACATTTTACTCTGAATTCAGGGATAAGTTACATATTACCAAATTCAGGGATATTTTACATATTACCAAAAAGTGTAATAAAAGTGTCAACAATTGCTACTCGCGCCCTTCTCATAAGATAATTTTAAAGCTTCTTGATTGGATGAGTTATTGTTAAGTTCGACAAGTTTTGAGTGTAAATTTAGTGGTAAGTTTGTGCCTTGAAACATTTCCAACAATTTAGAAATATCTATTTTTTCAGTGCTTCAGACATTTGAGTCTGGTTTACAAGACATTTTGTATTCGTCTTGGATTTTACTATCACCCTTTAAAAATGTTCACATTGACAGCCATTCACACTTAATAAATAAAAATTGAAAATTCATTCATTTAACGTAAAAGATTTGATTCTAAGTAAATGAATGTTGTTGTGTTTTACTTGTTATAGTTGAAAATATGAGTATATTTATTTAAATATTTTTCTTTATTTATGGGCAGATGAGGAGTTTTTTTACTCTAAATATAGGCAGATGAGGAGTTTCTTTACTTTAAATATGATCGAATGAGGAGTTTGTGGTGGAAAGTATCTTCATCTTTCCTCCACAAAGAACAGGTGCGATGAGGATGGATACCTTCGTTAAAGGAACTCTCAGGAACACTCTCCCAACACCAAGGCTAATAGGACTCAAGTTATCAGCTATTTACACACCTGACTAGATCTATGTAACTTTATAGTCTTCAAATATTTTCAATTTATATTTTTAGAGAGAACATACAGAAGCTGTTATTTAAAAATAAGGACCATATATTGATGGCCCTATGGTCATTAGGAAGAAACCAGACTTCAGTTACCTTCCTCTGGATCGCAGGTCATTGCGGCATTGCAGGTAATGAGTCAGCAGACAAGAATGCCAGGCGCGCCATTCTAGAAGGACTACCTACATCCGAAGTCCCTGTAAGTGACTTCGTTGCCTACATCAAGGAAAGAGTTTGGATCAAATGGCAGATTCGGTGGCTCGGTGTGACAGATAATAAGCTAAGGACCATTAAAAGCTCCACTCGCGTCTGGAACACTTCAATACGAGAAAAAAGGAAAGAAGAAGTAATTTTAACTCGGTTACGTATAGGGCACACGAGGCTGACCCATGGATATCTGATGGCTCGGGAACCCCCTCCTCTGTGTCAGTGCTGCGGGGTGGGACTGTCTGTCAGACACATTCTGACTGAATGCATGGCATATAGTCCCCAGCATGAAAATTGCATCCTTGCGGTGGATATTTCCGAAATTATATCCAATAATAGCTTCCAAATTACCCAACTATTTAATTTCTTACAATTCACAAATCTCTTATCTAAATTGTAAAACAAAATTATCTTCATCACATAGCCTTTCTATTCCGTACATATCTTCTTTATTATTATTAATCTACGCCTATCCAAATTAACCCGCAAGGATCCCCACAGACCTGCATCCATCAGGCATCCATGACCCTCGTGGTCGAAATGCCTTAAAGAAGAGAAAAAAATAAAAAAATAAGGACCACAGTTGAAGTAGATAGGAGGACAGTGCTTTTTGGCAAGCTGGCCGTACTGCTGTTCGGAACCCACTCGGATTGCGTTTTCTTTGTTCCTATGGTACCAGACGTGAACCACGTATGTTTGGTCGAACGTTTTGTTCATCAACTTCCATGCATTCTCATCATAGTATAGATTCGAGTCTTCGAAGTATATCGGAAAGAATGTTTCCCTTGGATAGACTCGGATTCCACATTTCATCCGTGGACCGAACGACACTCTTTCCCATGGATGTCTCTGAAATAAAGACAATATGCCAATTATATAATCAACGGGACCATTTCAACTTGGCTACTTTAGTGTTTTTTAACAACCATATTTTTAAAACCCATTTTTTTTCTGGAAGGGGAAAAAAAAGAAAACCTTGAGCACGCCGTCCTTTAAATGTGACTCCGAGACTGTGCGTTCTCAAGTATTCTTTAAAGACTCATACTCTAAGTAACTAGACCTGGGTAGGCAACATTTATGATTCCAGCTTTAGAGTCGGGTCCACAGAGACTAAATAACATACCCTCTAATACCCAAAAAATGAAAATACGAAATTAGAAAAAGTTAGTTTTGACTTAAATTATTAATTGAAATCTCAGCATCGAATTTCTGACCGAAATCATAACTTGCCCTACAATATCGCTGGATAAGTGAAATTAAGTGCCAATTGTAGGCCTCCAGGTTTTCCCCAAAGACCATTTAGTAGAGTTCACACCTAATATCGTCTGCAAATTGAGTTCTGATACTTAAAATATCAAAAAGTTAGGGTAAATAAGGCAATAAACCGTCCTTAGGGCAATTTCAGGACTTTGGGGGTGTCAAAACCTCACGCGAAGGAGGACTAAAAGACTTTTTTTTCCTATTTTGCTTAAACGAGCTATATTATTTAGATCCTTTTCAACTGGGACAATCTTCACTCCAATTATTGGTCACTTATAAAAATAGCCCTCATATAAAAATAGACATAATATATAAATAGACATCATATGTACAGTCATCATATTTAAATAGTCATATAGAAATAGACGTCATATAAAAATAATAATATACAAATAGTATAAAACTTTTCCTCTCCTAAAAATAGTCGTCATATAAAAACAGTCATCAAATTTAAATAGTCCTAATATAAAAATAGTCGTCAAAAAAAAATTAGTCATCATATATAAATATTCATCATATATAAATTGTCATCTCATAAAAACAGTCCTCTTATAAATATATGACCATATGATGACTGTGATCATATAAAAATAAATAGTCATATAAAAATAATCTTAAATATTCACCCACCCCAAAGATCTTACAGAACTTCTTCATCTGTTGTGACGAAATGACAAGAGACTTGAGCAATTTGTTCAAGAACTCATGACCTGCTCCAGTCGACGCGAAGTCCATAATACTGCTGCCTAGCATATTGGGTACTGAGGCACTGATAAAGTTTGTACCGAGGTCGGCCAGTGGCCTGGAACAGGTTGTATAACTGTAGAAAACTGTGTGTTTACATTACCGTTCTATAATTAATTACGATTTAACACAATAATACAAGAAACTGTACTTTGTTTTAGACTAGAACCGGTTTTCGACGCAATAGCGTCAACATCAGTGGTTCATCTATGATAGAATAATAAAATATACAAATAATGAAAAGTATAAGTAGGTAACTCTTAAAGCATGAGAGTAGTACAGAGTAACAAGATAAAAATTATAAACTTACTTACCCCAACCACACAGCACAGCGGTTAAAGAACAACTGGCATAGCCTTAAGTGGTGGGGATAGCTAGGTTCAATCTCTCTACATACAAGAGTATATTGTATATTGAACACATTTTTTTTATAAATTTCCTTGATTTACCCGAAACCAGTCGCAAAAATGTTTCCTATAAAACATATTTCTTATTAAATTTCTACTCTCTGATGAGTCTTCAAATTTGAGATAGGGTCAATATTGACTAAAGTTTTAGTGTCTCAAACAATGAAAAATAAATTTCCGGAGGAAATATTTTAAAATATTCAAACAACGAATTTTATAATATTCTTTTATTCTTATGAAAAATTATAAAAACTAAGAAAAATGATAAAATATATGTGGTGTGGTCATTAAAGGACTTTCTTATTCCAACAACGCTTACAGATCACTCTCTCTCTCCCTCCCCCTCCTCAAAACTATTTCTTACTGGCATTACTGTGTATAAGAAAGTCATTCTTAGAATTATGCTGTACAATGAAACAAAAACATACCGTTGACGCCAACTCATTACATTTATATATATGCAGTAAGGCCAGTATGAAATGATAAATATCAATATTGAGAAGGACGAGGAGAGGGGGAGAGTGATATGTAATGGCCACATATTTTTTATTTTATTTTACAAATAGATATTTACAACTATAAAAAAAAGTAAATCCAAGCAAATGTGTTAGGATAGATAAGGGCAATGTCAAATTGTTAAGAGGAGAGAAATGACACAGTGGTGACACTCCCTAGTCACTGAGTTACTCTCAGTAACTAATGACTGTCACTGCTGCTGCTAAGAAGGTCTCTTGACAATTGAGACGTCGTTGGGGAAGTTTATTGTGGAAACTAAGAGAGGAAAATTATTTTTTATACTTGGATTTAGCAACTTCGGTGATAAAAGGTACGTTTAAGGTCAGTGTGAAGAGTTTTTATGGAGAAGTAATAAGGAGCATTGGCTATTATAAGAAGGATTTTGGATTGAAAGGATTAGATACGCTGGAGATTGGAAGCCTTGGCAGAACCCCAGAGTTCAAGTCCATAAGTCCTTAGGATTGAGTTCTGCGTTGTATGTAAATTGTTTTGTTTTCAAAGTTAATTTGGATCTTTTGTCTAGTAGTCTTAATAACTGTACATTTCTTGTCTTTTCAGTCTCGTGTTAGGATTCCAAGTTAACCGTTTGTCGAGTTTAAGACCCTAGATAGCGAACTTCGTTTTTTAAAGAGATGGGATTATTGTGAAGGTACACTGGAGGGCAGGTATTTAAAAAAAATTTACAATATTACTTTCTTATACCTTTAGTGTAAGAAAGTATTGTAATCGTGCGAAAATTCGAGATCGAGTTTTGAATGAGTTTTTACATTACAAGACTGAATAGGTTTAGACAATTTTCGCGTCGATGTTTGAGCGTCTGTGTGTAGCAATTGGAACATTGTGAGCGGCCTAACTCAAAAACGATTTTAGCAATGAACTTGAAATTTGAAATGAAGACATCATTTAGATTTTGGTTACAATTGGACGTAAATTAAGACCACTTTACTTCGGGGCCTAAGTACATTTAACAAGATACTGCTTATATTTATGTCCTAATTGAAAATCTTTGCAAATAAAAGTTGTTGAAAAAACAGAAATGCTCTTTTTATATGTCAAAACCCGTCTTAACTTCTTGTATAATATAAAAATAAGAATATATTCGTTTAATATAATTATTGTAATATCACATCAGCTTCTTACCTGAGACTGACGACGTCCAGGTCCATATAAGTACCTCCATATCTCCACAGTAGCAGATATCGCAAGATGTCTGAAGTGTGTTCGATCCTGTAGGGGGAGACGTTGAGACCGTCGTCTAGAAGAGGTTCAAGGGGTGAACCGGTGAGTATCTCGGCCACGTCCAACTCCACCACGGAGACGTTCGGCAATTCCAGCAGCATGCGCCCATAAACACTCGTACTACGCAAAAATATGAAATATAGTTCACAGAACGGGTGAGTTGGGAATTTAGCGAAAAAAGTAAGAGTTTTAGGATATTTTATCATCTTTATTTTCAGATGAATTATCTTCGTTTCTTGTATATTTTATGTGTTATTAACTGAAATGTTTAACATGTCATGGTCGCAATCCTCTTTTTGTATCAAAAAACTCCTGAACCTCAAAAGGAGTGATCTTCGGCAATTAACTGGAGTTCTCACAGGATAATAGACACTTACACAGTGTAGAAGTCAAGGACAGACCCACCTCTGACAGATCTGGGGAAGAAGACGAGACGGCGGAACACTTCCTAGGTATATGCTCGGGATACGCTCGAACGAGATTCCACATCTTTGGTAAAGATGTAACCACAGAGGAGGATTTTAGAAGACTGAACCATTCGGAGCATTCTCAGGTTCATTAAGGAAACTGGGAGACTGAGTACTTTATGAGGGACTTGGTTTTGTTAGTATAAACATACAGGTAACAAAATAAGGGGCATTCAGGGAATTTTTTAACTGTAATAAGAAATATCTGGTTGTCCCTAATTCCTCCTTAGAAATGTGACAATACGCACCTCCAATAGTACTCTTTGTTGAGTGGGCATGTATGGACAATATATACAGGTCTTGAAGGGTTGTAGAGAGCTGTGGAGTAAACAGCGCAGGCCATGCGACTATTCAAACGGAGTCCACCTGAAACATAGGTCAGGTAGTGAGTCAGGGGACGAGTAATAGTGAGTAATAACTAGTGTAGAGACGGTGAATCATGAATGGATGTATCGACACGAAATTTTATATGTGTATACAGAACCTTCTACAGAACAGCTATTGATTTTCGGCCAATTGGACCAAAATATAATTTCTAGTCCCTATTTTCTAAAATTAATTTTATTTAAAACCTTGTGTGGGCATCCTTCCTTCTCTTTTATAGTTAACCTATCTATCTACTGTTATCTATTTTATTTTATAGATTCTTTACTATATACATTTTTCTATTTATGTATATAGATACTTTTATTTCTTCATAATTAAGCTGTTAATTTTTTATATATCTATATTTATTATTTTCTAATTTTTCTCCACTGTATCACTAATCTATTTACTTTTATATTTATTTTACCATGGTCCCAGAATAAATTTTTTTTTTCATTTCATTTTAAAGGGACGGGAAGAAGCTTTACACGAAATTGCCGATGTAATGAAGGGTTTGACACGAAATTTCTTCAGTATATTAAAAGCCCTATAGGGAGGACAACTAATAATTTTCAGCGGTATCAGCAGAAGGGGAAATAAATAAATAATTGGAGGGAAAATTAATTTTGTTGGCTCTTTTATATGAATAATATGATTGTTGGGTATAGGAATTACTCCGGTTTTGTAAGAACCAAATAATATGATGAACTATCTTTTCATGAGGCCCCTTTGACCTCGATAGTTCCACAGGAGCAAGTCGACTGTATTTTATGGGGTGAATTTATATGTTAACAAAGGGAGATGGTGGAATAGATAGAATACGGACCTTAGCTATTGTAAGAAAACCGGTGCGGCACAGAATTTCAATTCAACACAGTACAACGGGTCATAGTGGCCGAGCGGGTTAGAGCGTAGGGCATTGGTCACCACGGTTTGCGGGTTCGAATCCCGTCCGGTAGTGTGTTTTATTTCGTAGATTGAACTCCCTCCCGGTGCTATGGATGTCGTAAATAACTAGATAAACACAGTGACAGGGCTTAATATACATAAAGCTGAAAAAAAAAACCTATGGAAAGCTTAATAATGTGTATTATTGAATAGATTGGTACAATTTTTTTAATTCTGACACCGTATGGCGTTTTTGAAGAATTATGGGTTTCGTATCCATCACGAAACAACATGGTCTTCCCATCTCTTCCATATTGCTCTTCGTTAAATTCTGCACAAATAAGTCTCCTTTGCTTTTCACATTCGAGTAGATCGAACCGTAATTTTTGCTTAAACTTTTTGTAGGTGAATCATTGGCAATGAACTTCCCCATGACAAATAAATCAATTATTCGCTCTCCCCCAAAGCCAATCGACCGTTTGGGCTAATAATCAATATTTGATTTACATAGTGACTTCTGAATTCTCATACTAAATTTTATGTCGATAAATTCAACACATCGGCAGTTATTAGGGTTTTTGATTTGTGTCCCCTCACCTGAACCCCCTTCCCTTCGGCTGGTTCAGCTGAAAAATAATGTGTCGTCCTTATGGAGTTTTGAATTTACATATGAAATTTAATGGTATACATTTATTACAACGGCAGCTATTAGAGTTCTTATAACAAGCCTTCCCCTGATATAGGTATCCCTTTGCTTTGGTCGATTTGGCTGAAAGTCAATGGGTGTCGTCCTTATAGGTTCTGGATACATATAACATTTCGAGTCAGTATATTCATTCTATTGGGAATTAACGTCTTCACACACACAGACTTTTTTGTTTCGTTTTTGAAATCAGGGTGTCGGAAAATATGAAATTTCGACCTTAACTACAAATTTCTGACCATTTACGTAACTTCCCCTATACTTTGTGTAGCTGGGGAAATAAAAATGGCCTGAGGGGCCTATTTACTGAGTGCTTCTGGTGTAGCTTCCAGGGAGCGCTAGTTGTCGTGATTAGTACTACATGGGACCGTCAACAAATGGTGCTGTTTTGTGCCCAATGAAGTGTAGTCCGTTTAAGTAGCACACAATAGCTACAAAAAAGTTTCAATGGAACACTAAACGACTTATGTGAAGTTGATATCTGGAGTGGCATTTACGAAAGCACACGAGGTCTCAACGAAAAAGAAGTTCTTCTTGGAGGGTGTGATGAACGGGCTAGCATGGAGCAGATGGTCTTCAGACTCTTCAGAGGTCCTGGAGTATAAGGGGGTCTTGAAGTGGGAGGGGGTCCGGAGAATGGCAAAGTAGTAGAAACAGAAGAGCATTGTGGAGGGGATGCCAAAACTGAGGAAGGCTGTCGTTCTGACTGAGGTCTGACTCCAACATCTGAAACAATCCATGACATAAATATGTATGAAACAATCCATGACAACCATACGAGTGGAGTAAAGGCAGAATTGTGGAGGGGATAACTTAATGTAACCACATGAAATTCTATTTTTAAAGTCAATCCCCCATTAGTATGAAATAAAATAATTTCCCGCTGAATCGGCCAAAAGGGGGGAGGGATCCCAGGAGGGATGACTCAATTTGAAAACCTCAATAACTGCCGTTGATAAAAGTGCCGTTCTACTGAAAGTAGAAAATTTGAACTGGACCGATACAGTAAAAAAAACTTGGTGTTCTTCTAGACAGACGACTGACCTTCAGACAACATATCAGGCAGAAAGCAAATACTGTGAGCGGACTTGTGTTCTCCTTATTCCCGTTACTCTACAGAAAGTCAGCCCTTAATCTAACCAATAGACTTCTCATATACAAACTTCTGTTGCGGCCAGTGATGACGTATGCATGTTCAGTGTGAGCCGGTCTTGCAAGCAATACCAACTTGAGAACTCTTCAAGTGGCCCAAAACAAATGCCTTAGATTGGTTGGTAGCTACTCGAGGGACACCTCCATCCTCCAAATCCATGAAGACCTAAATGTTGAGCTTCTAAAGGACTACATAATAAATTTGAGGTCCTGAAGTTTAAGGGGGTCTTGAAGTAGGAGGGGGTCTGGATCTCTGGCAAAGTAGTAGAAACAGAAGAGCATTGTCAAGGGGAGGCCGAAACCCAGGCAGGCTGCCGTTCTGACTGAGGTCATACTCCAGTATCTGAAACAGTCAATGACAACCACAGCACTGTAGATGAGGCAGAACAGTAGTGCGGTGAGGAAGCCAAGACCCAGGGAGGCTGCCGTTCTAGCTGAGGTCATACTCCAGTATCTGAAACAGTCATTGACAACCACAGCACTATAGATGAGGCAGAACAGCAGTGCGGTGAAGAAGCCAAGACCCAGGGAGGCTGCCGTTCTAGCTGAGGTCATACTCCAGTATCTGAAACAATCAATGACAACCACAGCACTATAGATGAGGCAGAACAGCAGTGCGGTGAGGAAAGGCTGAAAGAATTTTGTTTTTATCGACCTCAAGCCAGATCTCTTCCTCTTCTTAAAATATTAATTTTATTTCCCTCAAAACGCACTTTTTACTCTTAGTTCTTATTTCATCAAACTTATCAATTTTACTAAACTTTTCGTGTGCTATTGTAATCACTACAATTGGTATTTTTTAATATTTGAGTACTTTTGTAATCAAATAGATTACATATTCGAAATTTTGTGTAGATGTGTAATCACATATTGCAATTTTTGTAGAGGGAATGCAACTTGAGAAGTGACCAATGTCAGAAGAATGAACTTTTTTTTTTTTGCGGGGGTATCGCATGTAATCAGATCCACATAAAGTAATACAACGCAGTTTCTAACAGAGCAATGCCGGGTAACCAGCTAGTATAGGAATACAATAGAATTAAAAAGGTGTCGGTGAATCACCGGAAATGTACTTGCCTAGAAAAAATTAATTAATTAATTGACTTTTCGTTCCCGCTCCAAAACAAGTCGACCTTATTATAGACCAATATTCAACAGTTGACTTGAAGGACCTCCTCCCCTAAGCCCCTCCTTTCCTTCAGCCGATATCACTGAAATTTGACAGGTTATGTCCTCATTGGGTTTTGACTTTAAATATGAAATTTCATGTCGATACGTCCATTACATCGGTAGTTATTAGAATTGTCTGAATTGGCAGATATTAGAGTTTTGGAGTTTAGCCTTCCTATGATACCTTTCTTTTGGCTGATTTTGCGGAAAATTAATTCAAAGCCTTAGCGTAGGCAAAATTTAGGACTCCCACAGTAGAGTCGGGCTCATGTCCACCAGAGTCACGAAAGAGCGCCCTGGTAGTAGGCGATATGACCTCGTAGTTAAAGCCCGGGCATGAGTCATAAAACCAAACCTCTAATCATGTTTTTTAGTTGTTTTTGATTTTATTATATATTTATTCATCTGTGACGAAATATATTACACGATAATGCGGTGGAAATATATTACACACTGTCTTATTCCATGAACGTAGAAATGCTCAAAAACAGCTGTTATCACAGATAAAGAAGTACGTAATTGTGTGTGTGTGCGCTGCGCAACCGTCTGACACACACGCACTTACAAATGCACATCAACGAGATTTACGCTCTGAAACAGCCCCTTCCGAAAACTAAGATGTTTACACATAAAAAAATATACTTAATAATAATAATCTTTGTCCGATTTACCTGAATAACTGTAGGTGTCATCGTTAGGGGAATCTGGATTCACATATCAAATTTCGTGTCGATACGTTCATTCTATCGGCAGTTATCGTGTTCACAGAAACACAGACAGATTTTTTTTTTTTTATGTTTGGAATCAGAGGTCGGAAAACATGAAATTCCGTTTAAAACTCCGAATCGAGTTTGTTACCGATTACATAACTGCCCCTATACTGCGTATAGCTTGGGGAAATAATAAAATGTTCTATATAAAAGAATATATATTTATATCAATTTGAAAATTATGCGATGACTCGTCATCGCATAATTCAGCAATCCACCAATCACAACTATTGACATGCAACGTTAACTGTCATTCAAAGTGGTTGTATTTCCGAATTTCCTAAACATGAAAGGTGACTAGTTTACAGGTTGTAAAATAAAAGATATTCTGACGTCTCACAGATTTTATTAATTTTCACTAGCCGGCTTTCGAAGTTGCTCTCATGATCAGGCAGTCTATAAAATAGTTATTGGAATTTCGGTGTAGAGATGTTCGATATGTTTCTTAGCGTAGACTGAATTGTTTTCCTTTGTAGCCATAGTAGCTTGACGAGCTGATGATGTGCGCAACCTCGAAAGACGGCTAGCAAAAATTCAATAAAGTCAGACTATATTTTATTTTACAACCTGTGAAATAATCACTTCTCACTACATCAGCCATCTTCATATTGACTAGTTTACGTAGAAATCATGTGTAGAAGAGGGCGCAGGCAGGTAGCTCAGTGGTATGCGTGCTTGTCTTCTGAGCTCAAGATCGTGGATTCGAAACCCGACCGAGGCCCTTAGGTTATTTTATCTGGGAGGTAAAATAAACTTAAGCACGCCGTCCTTCGGATGGGACGTTAAGCGATGGTCCCGAGCCTGTACGATGTCAGATACTCGTTAAAGACCCCTACCCTAGATGAATAAAAATTTAGGGTAGGCAAAATTTAGGACTCCCACAGTAGAGTCGGGCTCATGTCCACCAGAGTGACGAAAGAGCGCTCTGGTAGTAGGCGATATGACTTCGTAGTTAAAGCCCGGGCATGAGTCATAAAACCTAACCTAACCTCATGTGTAGAGAGTTCACTAAGTTAACTTTATATAAGATGCGACAATTCAACATTCGATTTAGAGATATGACAACCATAAAAAATATAAGTATATACATTTTTTAGAAATAATATTAATAATAATCGTATAAAATGTAATAATATGAACATTAGAATGAAATACAAAGTTCGACAAAATATTGAAATAAAATGAAATTTTTTTTTGAAAACCTATAAAAAGAATTGCAATACTTGACATTTTTCTAGATCATTTATGCTTCATGAATTTCTAACCTTCTCCCTCCTGTTGAAGACCCCTTACCGTTCATGTCTGCAGTGAACCATGGTATCGGCACACGAACTGGGTCTCCAAGTACTGAGCACCGTCCACTGTTGCTGCCAATCTTCAATTCAATTTATCTCCTTCATTTGCATAAACGCTATCAGTAAACTAATACATAAATAGAACTGTGACTTCTGAACATGAACACTTCCTCAGAACGAATTAATCAATTAATTCTTCGCTACCTCTCCAAAACCAGTCGACCATTTGCGCTAATATTCAACAGTTGACTCACAAAGATACTCCTAAATTCTTAAACTAAATTTTGTGTCGATAAATTTATTAAATCGGATGTTGAAAGACCCTATAATTGAGCCCCCTCCCCTGAACCTCCTTCCCTTCGGCCGATATCGCTGAATTTTGACTCATAATGTCCTCATTGGGTTTTGATTGAGCCCCGTTGATCCCCCTTCTCTTCTCCCGATATCGCTGAAAATTTATGTGTCGTTCTTATGTGGTTTTGAATTCACATATGAAATTTCATGTCGATATATTCATTTTATCGGCAGTTATTAGAGAATCTTTAACTCTCTCTTAAAATTGGCTGGTAGAGGGACAAATCCATCGAGGACGCTAATATATCAGGTGGACTACCATCTCCACGCGTCTATGGACTATGAGGTCCTCGGTCGGGTTTGATCTTGAGTTAAGACGCCTTATCGGCAACTGGTGCTGCCCAATAAGTTGACCCGACGCCTGATATCCCCAGGTTTTGACGATCCACGCTCGGTGCATTAAAGTCTCCAACCCGCTACACCCCCATTTATATTGAAATATATATCTGATAGTTTTACTCTACCAAGTTGCTGGACATGACACCGTAAAGTCGCCAGTGGAACGTCGGCAATGTTCTTCCTCACAACGAATTAATCAATTAATTCTTCGCTCCCTCTCCAAAACCAGTCGACCGTTTGCGCTAATATTCAACAGTTGACTTACAAAGAGTCTCAAACTAAATTTTGTGTCGATACTTTCATTACAAAGGCAGTTATTCGAGTTTTTAGTTAAGCCTCTCTAAAAATTAATAAGTGTCGTCCTTATGTGGTCTTGTCCACACATATAAAAGTTTGTCGATAAACTCATTCTATCGGCAGTTATTACAACTTTTATATTAAGCCTCCCCCCTAATCGCCCCCTACCCTTTGGTCGGATTGGGTGAAAAACAATAGGTGGTCATTAGAGGCTACTGAATTCACATATAAAATTTCGTGTCGATACATTAATTCTATCGGGAGTTATCGTGTCCAGACAGACATTTTTTTTTTTCATATTTGGAATTTAAAGGTAGGAAAACATGAAATTCTGTTGAAAACTCTACATCGAATTGTTGACCGATTACGCAACTTCCCAAGCTATACTTCGTACAGCTAGCGAAGTAATAAACACAATTATTTTCAATTATAAAACCTCAGACAAATAGTAATTAAATATTCTAATTTTTTTTTTTCTGATATCTACTCTTTTTAAATTTGCTATTATCTTAAGTAACTCTGATAGGTAACCTACATAATGAGATAATAAAATTAACTATTAGAGTTCTAGAATGACATTATGCAGAAGTGACATGCATGTCTATTGTCCTATATGCACATCATGGGTCCCCAACCGAGGGGGCTTATGCACATCATGGGTCCCCAACCGAGGGGGCTTACCTTAATTATCTGAGGTGATAATAAAAAATATATTAATAATAATTAAATTTAAAAAAATTAATAATAATTAAAACAAAAATAATAAATATTACCACATTTTCTGTAGAAATTGTGGCTGGTCATCTACTAAATTTTGATTTCTAAAGTAGTTTCCGAAAAGGGCCCTAAAAAAATATCGAAAGCTCAAAGACGTGCAATTTTGAAGAAAGTGCACGTATTTAAAAAAAATTCAATTAATAATTATTTCAATTGGATTTCTTCTAAAGATATTAAAGAGATGCAAAAATGTTTAATCTAATTCAAAGGTATAAATTATCTTACAGGGTTCACAGGGAAAATGAATAGCATAGAATAAGAGAACAAATATTGGATTTATTTATCTAGCCCTACATTATAAATAAAATCAAAATATCAATATCAATTTAAAAAATCAAATTACAAGAAAAATCTTTCAAACTAATTACTTAAAACTATATCAGTTTTTTTTTTTATGACAGTTGTCACGATAGATACCTCACGTTGTTACAGTGCTAGACACCCTCAGGGAACCTTCTCAAGAATCCCTCCCCTCCCCCCCCCCCCCCCCCCCCCCTTTAAAAGTATTCTACATTCATACTTTTTGAGCGAAAATACATCATATTGATGAGTGGTTAAAGTAACTAGCTATCCTGTTTTAACCAAAGCCCAACTTATGAATCTTCAAGTTAAAAATAAGATCCACAGTTGAAGTAGACAGCAGGACAGTGCTTTTTGGCAAGCTGGCCATACGGCTGTTCCGAACCCACTTCAATTTGTTTTTTTTCACTCAAACGGTTCCAGACATGAGCCACGTACGTTTGGTCAAACGTCTTGTTCATCGACTTCCATGCCTTCTCATTATAGTATTTTTGCCACACCGGGTAGGATATAGGATAGAATACTTCCGTTGGATACACTCGAATTCCACATTTCATCCGTGGACCCTGTGCCACATTTTCCCATTGTCGTTTCTGAAATAATACATCACAAATAAAGTACATTTTATTTAGAGAGATTTCTATTCTTTAAACTGTAAGTACAGATAAACAACTTTAGCCAAATGAGCCAAAGGGACCATTCCAACTCCACTACTTATATAACAACTATATAACTTATAGCCTATAACTTATATATATATATATATATATAACTTATAACCTATATAACGAGAGATAGTTTAGAGCTACTAGTTACTATCCTGAGAGACAACCTCCGTAGTAAGGTATATTACAGAAAAATTATATAACACAATTATATTATAATACATTAATTATATTACACAATTATATTTTCTTTTTTTTTATATTACACAAGAAGAAAGGCATAGCCTATTTTTCAATCGGGCTCAGAAGAATGCTACATGTGGTTTCATGAATTATTAGTAAAACACTACTATTAGAAGTAGTTAAAAGTGCCACATGAAAAAAATTGTTTCGTCTAAATTTTTGTAGATGTTTCAAGGCAAAAACTCACCTTTAAATTCACAAACTATCACTCCGAATTGCTCAAACTTTACAATACCTTCTGCACTCAATAAGCTTTAAAATTATATCCCCAAATATCCCAATACATATCTGAAATGGTGAATTTATAGTAAAAATTTAAATTTGAAAATGTAATAAAAATTGTACACACTTTTTAATTTTTTGATTACGGTTAAATTAATTCAACAATAGCTGAGTTCAGGATAACATTTGTATTTAATTATAGTGATTTTGAATGCACTAACTTTCTAAAAATTTAGAAGATGCTTTATTTTCGTCTTTATAGTAGTAACACATGTAAGAGCTTCAAGGGTGGATAGAGAATTTATAGGAAATTCAATGAGCTTTAGGATGGTAAAGTAAGTTTAAAGAGAAGAGTAGATGATAAAAGCCATTTATTGATCAAAAACAAACTTCTAGGCAAAAACATGAAAAGCCTTCAATAACCTGGAAATGTAAGAAACGGTCCAGAATTTTTCTACAAACAAGAACTTTACAAACGGATGTGGAAAATGAAGACGGCTTAAAGAAATGTGTAGATGAAACAACTCAAAGGTTGAGGGAAATATTCTCATTCAACTTTACGGTGGCTCGATGAGGAAATGCGTAAAAGCGTGTATCTGGAACCGTGGAGGATATTTTGAGCATTCCAAACCATTATAGTTAACTATACATTTTATTCTGAATTTAGGGATAAGTTTAATTAATTTTACATATTACCATAAAGTGTAATAAAAGTGTGAACAATTGCTACTTCCTCGCGCCCTTCTCATAAGATAATTGTAAAGCTTCTTGATTGGATCAGTTATTGTTAAATTCGACAAGTTTTAGTGGTAAGTTTGTGTTTTGAAACATTTCCAAAAATTTAGAACTATCTGTTTGTTCATCTTTTCAGTATTTGTCGTGTAGCACATGTAAGTGCTTCAGACATTTGAGACTGGTTTACAAAAATCATAATGGGTGTACAGGGAAATAAATAAATTTTGGAAATTCATTCATTTAACGTAAAATATTTTATTCCAAGTGAATTGATAGTAAAATGATGAATGTTGAATTGTTATTCTTTACATGTTGTAGTAGAATGGTTTTCTATTGAAAGTATGAGGGCAGTTGAGTAGATTGTGATGAAGAGTATCTTTCATATTTTCTGCACAAATGACAGGTGATTCAGCAGAGATGTAGTTACAGTATATCACAGAACGTAGTCGCATGCTAGAGGCTCAGGGGAGGCCTCGACCTTTAAAAGTATTCTACATTTATACTTCTGATTTTAATCAAGGCCCAACTTATGAACCTTCAAGTTAAAAATAAGAACCACAGTTGAAGTAGACATCAGGACAGTGCTTTTTGGCAAGCTGGCCGTACGGCTGTTCGGAACCCACTTGGATTCTGCCTACTTTGCTCCAACGGTTCCAGACGTGAGCCACGTACGTTTGCTCAAACGTTTTGTTCATCGACTTCCATGCCTTTTCGTTATAGTACTGTCTCCAGTACCGTAAGTATATCGGAAAGAATGTTTCCCTTGGATACACTCGAATTCCACATTTCATCCGTGGACCGAGTGACACTTTTTCCCATGGTTGTCCCTGAAATAGAGACATTATGCCAATTATGTAGTCAATTCGTCAACGGGACCATTCCAACTCCCTCAATTTAGTGTTTCTTAACAACCATTAGAATCTCGTTTCTCTGAGGGTTAAAAAAAAAAACTTGAGCATGCCGTTTTTTGAATGCGACTTTGAGCGATGGTCCCGAGCCTGTGCGATCTTAAGTATTCTTCAAAGACTCATACCCTAATAGACCTGGGTAGACAAAATTTATGATTCCCGCTTTTGAGTCCATGTCCACCAGATTGACGAAATAACACTCTGATACCCGGCGCACAGTGGGGCGAATGACCATTTTAAGTGGACAAAAGTTAAGTCAAAAATTTAAGATTTCCCGCCCTAGACATTGTTGTCGAAAGGTTAGTGGCTCCGAAAATGTAAATATTTAACTTATAATGAAAATAAATACTGCATAGAGATGGAACAAACCAAGTATTTACGTTTGAACGAGTGTTGTCATTCTACTGCGATAAGATGCGGGTTTATCAGTCTGACTGCAATAATAGCAGTTCGATCATTGTTTGAGCTATATTCGACAGTTGAAATGGATTCTAAAGAGAAATGTAAGTAATCATATGCACAGTTCTTGTAAGTAGTGTTCAATTACAGAGATATTTGAACTATTTTATTTAAAAATCCGTTACATCCATAATTTTGAACGAGAAAAATAATGTTGCCCAATACCTCACAAGTTAATTGACCCATTTTTCTTTTCGTCATACTTTCTAGTTTTCAGATTCATTTGTATCTTTTTGCTATTTTTTGCTATACTTCGTATTTTTAATAATAATGATTGATTTTCAGAATCAGTTTTTTGAAGAGTGGTCCAAGTTCCCGAAAAAATCTTAAAACATTTTATCTTTTTCTTATTCATGTAAAGTGGTTTTATTTTCTTCTGCCATTTATTAAAGAGTAATCTTAATTTACTAAAGAGTAAACTATCAAATAAAATAAAGTGTTATTTTCACCCATTGTTGCGTCTATTATTTGATCTTATTGTTTTTCACCCATAATGTATCGATCTGTCTCCGCTCCATCTCGTAATGTTAATCGTCCAACCATCTAATATTGAGCTAGTTTTACTAATCTAGACGCTCAGAGGATTAAGTAACATACCGAATCATACATGTTCCATATTAAACTACATATGATTAGCGGTTTTTCAAATTATTTTTGCCGTTTGGGTTTTAAAACGTTCAATGGCGTGCTATTGATTTACATAGTCTCATTTGACGTTGAATTTCATTGGCTGTAATTTTTGTTTCTGAAAGCTTTTGATACAATGAATCCTCTTCTTGTAATTTTGAAAATAAATTAGAAAAGTGAGGGTTTTTGATGTATTTCAGCAAAAACTCATTCAAGGGTTCATTCGTGAAGAATACAAGGTTTCAGAATTTTGTCCACCTAGATTATATATGTGATGGGCTGGTGTTTTACACGTAGGGACCTAAGCATCCAGTGCTCTTATCCCTTTGATTGGACCTAGATTGGACATTCGCTCCACTGTGCGGCGACATGACACCAAGAAGAAGTGAAAATTTGATGATAATAATAAAATATGAGGGCGCCGGTAGCTCAGTGGTATGCGTTCGGAATAAACTCAAGCACGCCGTCCTTCGGGTGGGACGTTAAGCAATGGTCCCGAGCCTGTGCGATGTCAGGTACTCGTTAAAAACCCCTACCCCAGGTGAATAAAAATTTACGGTAGTCAACATTTAGAACTCCCATAGTAGAGTCAAATTCATGTCCACCAGAGTGACGGTAGAG
Source organism: Aradus depressus (assembly GCA_963662175.1). Taxonomy (NCBI): domain Eukaryota; kingdom Metazoa; phylum Arthropoda; class Insecta; order Hemiptera; family Aradidae; genus Aradus; species Aradus depressus. The sequence goes on along the minus strand of OY759219.1, from coordinate 39,633,425 downwards.
CGCTCTGGTAGTAAGCGATTTGACCTTGAAGTTAAAGCTAGGGCATGAGTCATAATAACTAACCATTCCTATTTGTGGAGTTGGAATGGTAAAATAATACTAAAACTACTTCATCGCAAAGTTTCTCCTATATTATTATACCATAACATTTTTAAAATGAAGTCTGCCTCTTTTTTGAATAACCATTTTAAGAATAGCATTCGTCGTTTCAACCCTCGAAAAAATACTTATCTGCATGTTTCGAAAATTCTGTACAACTTTTGACTGAAGAATTATTATGATTTGGTCAGGGGCGTACCTAGGAGGGGGAGGGGGATATGAGGGATCAATCCCCTCGAAATAAAAAAAAAATGTCCTTTTTGTAAATAAACAAACTATTTTACTTGCATGGAATAATTTATTGACATAAAACATTTTCCTACTAGAGGTCGTGCGGATCCTGGTGAAGCTTGACCTTGTGAAAACAGTTCGAAAATATTATTATTTCAAACCTAAAACAATGTGTCAAGAACATTTTCCCAACAATTCACAGGTTTTTGAAAATTGGAGCTACACTTCCAGTTTGTGTAGCAACAAGTGAACGATCTTCCTCAAATCTTAGACATATGAAAAGCTATATCAGAAATAGTACTAGCCAAGACAAATTGAATGGATTAGCTCTGATGTCATACATAGAAACATTCATCTAGATCCTGAAACAGTTTCAAACAAGTTTGCACAATCAAAAGCTAGAAGACTTGAATTAATTTTATAATGACCCTAAAACAATTAACTATATATATATATGTTATCCCCCCCCCCCCCCCCCAAATAAAATCCCGGGCACGCCCCTGGATTTGGTGAGCTGATACAGAGATATTTAGCGAAATGACAAAATAATTATTTTTAATTGTTCTGCTGTAGTAACTGAAGCAGGGTCTTAGGAGGGTCCTTAACCTTGCTAAGCTGAAACTATATAGATATAAATTTTTTTTAAAGTACAAGGGACTATTAAGAAAACAAAAATGTAGTCCTTTTCCACACAAAATGTATGTTTAGTGTGAGCGCTTTCAGTTGCTAAACCATCCTCAGACCTAGTTATAACAATTGTAACTCATGAACTATGAGTTAGTCAAATTAAAAAAGAATATCTGTGGAAACGAAAATATTTTTTCTTTCTACTGCTAATACTTGACAAGGTTCTGTTAAAGAAAAAATGAAAGGACTTCATTTTTCTTTTCCTAATTTTCAACTACATGGGTCAGTTCCAACTCATTTAAGATAGCTTATAAATTAGATACATAAAAAAATATTAACTCTTAAAGTCTGTCACAGATGGATTAGAATTAACAATACTACTAAAAAATAAAAGGAAATTAATAAATAAATATTCGAAAATACGAGTACAATATATATATATTTCTTACCTTATTTACATTAAATGGTTTATTCTTTATGAAGTTATACGTTTGTTTAATTTTGAAGAGAACCGTGAACATGATTACGATTTCAGCATTTTATTTTATTTTTACATTCCATTTTGTCAATTACAAATTATAACGCCTCGTCCTACGGCGAAAGTGTGGTTTTATTACACTAAGAACCATTCGATCTCAGCGACTTGCAAAAAGTGTTTTAAAAAAGTGAAATATTGTGGGAATACGAATAATCTCCAGTAGTTTTATATCCTTAGCAAAAATAAATTGTACTCCTAAGTAAAAGTATCGATACTTTGTGGTATTGAACCCTAGGTATGATAGGTTGACTAGTTGTGCCTGTTTTAGTTCACGAATCTCAACAGGTGACAGTGAGGCTAAGATGGCGTCACTATCAACTAGTTGTTTAGTAAATTATAAAGGAAACACGAATGTTTTTTCAAATATTGTCTATTTCACAGGATATATAAAATATATGGGAGTACTTTCGGTACTGCTACCATCTTCTCAGTATTTGTTAAGTCGTGGCTGAAGATGGTAGCAATACCGAAAGTACTCCCATATATTTTATATATCCTGTAAAATAGACAATATTTAAAAAAACATTCGTGTTTTCTTTATAATTTATTAAGTGTTTCACAATTTCTCTGCAAAAATGTTAAATACCATAGTTGTTTAGTGATGGACAAAAGTACTATTACTGTGTAACCGCTACCACCCATTACTAAACAAATAACAGTTATATCTACTGAATTTGCTTTACATTGTGAAACTGAGGGTTGAACAAAGGAACAGACTAAAAAATATATTTACCAGCTGATTTCTTTCTATTTACTATATTTTTATCACGTTGTGAACTGAAGGAAGGGGTATAAGAAATGTCGTTGAAAAAAACAAAAACACTTCCGGTAAAGTTTTCAAAAATTCTTATCTTAATTTTAATTAAATGAAAACGTAATTTACTATTTAGTATTTATTATTATTTTTGTACTCATATTTTCAAGTAGGTATTTATTTATTAATTTAATTTAATTTTTTAGTAGTATTGTTAATTCTTATCCATGTGTACAGATTCTAAGAGTTAATATCTGTTTATGTATCTAATTTATAAGCTGTCTTAATGTATACATTCTTATGACTCGTCCTATTGCCATGTTATGGGTGATCATATAAAAATATTCACGCACCCCAGTGACGTTACAGAACTTGCTCAGCTGTTTGGTGACTAGATAAGGGCCGTTGGCAGCATATATCCCCGGCCTGTACACTTTAGCAAGAGACTTGAGCAACTTGTCCAAGAACTCATGACCTGCTCCAGTCGGCTCAAAGTCCATAATACTGCTGCCTAGGTTGTTTGGTATTGGGGCACCGATAAAGTTGGAACCGAGGTCGTCCAGAGGCCTGAAACAGGTTGTATAATAATCTTACCGTTCTATAATTAATTAAGGTTTAATACATTAATACAAGATTATACATTTTTGAACTAGAAAACAATAGAAATAATAAAAAATATTTATCAAAGAACAGGGTGCAGAGAATTGAATTGAACTTTGAAATTGCATTGCAATACATTCATTATAGCAGTTATTAGATTTTCTGTGTTAAGCCTCCTCCCAAATCCCCTCTTCTCATTGGTCGATTTGGCGTAAAGTGACATATGTGTCGTCGTAAGAGGATTCTGGATCCCCGTATAAAATGTTGTGTCATTCATTCTATCGGTAGTTATCGTTAACACACACTCAGAAAGAACATTTTTTTTTTATATTTGGATTATTGGGGTCAGAAAACATGAAATTTCGTTGAAAACTCAGCATCGAATTACATAATTTTCCTTTTACTTTGTATAGCTGGGGAAGTACAAAAGATTTTTGAATAACTAAACATTGCTCCTCTCTTTTTAAGATAAGGATAACACATTTAATTTAACTAACCCACAACTTGAAAGTAATACAGTAAAAACAACTGTAAAAACAAAAATTCAACTGAAAATGTTTTTCTTTGAGGAAACCTTTTATTCGGTAGCAAAATATTTTTCTCTATGTTCAAAAAGAATAGAATCCATGGGTTAGGTTTGGTTTTATGACTCATGCCCGGGCTTTAACTACGAGGTCATATCGCCTACTACCAGAGCGCTCATTCGTCACTCTGGTGGACATGAGCCCGACTCTACTGTGGGAGTCCTAAATTTTGCCTACCCTAAATTTTTATTCATCTAGGGTAGGGGTCTTTAACGAGTACCTGACATCGTACAGGCTCGGGACCATCGCTTAACGTCCCATCCGAAGGACGGCGTGCTTAAGTTTATTTTACCTCCCAGATAAAATAAACTAAGGGCCTCGGTCGGGCTACGAACCCACAACCTTGAGCTCAGAAGTCAAGCACGCATACCACTGAGCTACCGGCGCCCTCATAGAATCCATAACATCGATATTAAAGTCAAATTTTACACAAAAAGTATTATTATTTTGATAGTATTTATGAAAAATGAAGAAAAAGTATATACCAACCTGTAAGTGTGGTTGGTCGATTATTGGTAGTTTTTATGAAAAATGGGGGAAAAGAATAAAATATATGTGATGTGGCCACTAAAGTGAACAATCAGTCTTTAAGACCACTGTTTCTCCCTCCACTTTCTCAACATCATTTCTTACTGGCATTATTTGGTATAAGAAATTCATTCTCAAATAGATTACCCAATTATATCAATAGATTACCCAAATAATAGGTAAATAATTAATTTGTTAAAATCAATAACAACTGTTACAGCTCCCTCACAAGATAAGTAAGACGTCTACAATCGTCTGTTAACACTATATCTATCGATAGAATGAATATATCGACAAGAAATTTCATATGTGAATCCAGAAGTTTTCAGTCAAAGGGAAGGAGGGAGATTAGAGGGATGCTTTAAGGCTACCTTACACGGTCAATATTATTGAAGCAATATCGATATTGATCAATATATTGAACGTGTAAGGAGTACATTGAAACAATAATATTGATGGCAATAATATTGAAGAAAATAACATCCGTTTGATTTTTATTGAAGTCCCGTCAATATATTGAGGCGCCGTCAATATTATTGACACCGTGTGAGGGGTATATTGTGCAATAAAACGTCATTCGTTCTACAGACGCTGTAGAGGGTGTTTGTTTTGGAGATGGAAACTGATATAAAACGTGAAATTGATAGTGAAAAGAAGCGAAAGAGGTGTTCACAAGATAAAAAAGAAGAAGAAAGGAAATTTATTTTAATGTGCATAGAGGTGAGGTAGGTGCTATATTTACATCGATTTTGAAAATAAAATAATAATAAAAGTGGTTATTTTGTCGTTTCAAAAGGAGTGGTAGTTTGTATTAATGATTGTTTTAGTTATATAAGTCCATGCCAGTTTTATGGAAAATAAAATCAGAGGAATACATGGACAGAGACAAAACAGCTCAAGCAATGGAACGGCTGCTTCATTTTTAGCAACAGAAATTCCCTAATGCTACGACGGATGATGTAAAAAAAAAATTCAACTCCATCCGAACCAACTTTAGGAAGGAATTGAAAAAAATTAAGTATTCCAAAAAATGAGGGGCAGGAGCTGAGGAGATATACGAATCTACGTTGTGGTATTTTGACGCTATGGGCTTACTATGGGAAACGCTAGATCCATCCTCTTTGACTGTACAATTGAAACTGACACTTTATTGATCAATATTATTGAGTCGTGTGAGGGCTACCGTCTTTTTACCATATATTGCGTCAATAATATTGACCGTGTAAGGCAGCCTTAACACAAACACTCCAATAACTACAGTTGTAATGAATGTATCGTAAATATAATTTCATATGTAAATTCAAAATCCCATAAGAACACGACACCTATTAATTTTCCGCGTAATCTCCTCAAGAGAAGAGGCGGGATCGGAGGATGTATCGACAAAAAAATTAGTATGAGGATTCAGCCCACTGTAAACAAAATATACCGCTGACACCAACTCATTACTTTTATATATCCAGTAATGTCAGTATGAAATGATATTGAGAAGGATGAGGAGGAGAGACAGTGATCTGTAAGTGGGGTTGGTATAAGAAAGTCCTGTAATGGACACATCACTTACTTAAAAAAATATTATTATTTATTCACAGATTTATTTATTCATCATTATTACTTTCTTATACCTTTAATGTGAAGAAGTATTGTAATCGTGCGAAAGTCCGATATTAAGACCACTTTATTTCGGGGCTTAAGTACATTTTACAAGTTACCGCTTATATTTATGACCTAATCGAAAATCTCTTCAAATAAAAGAAGTTTGTTGAGAAAACTGAAATGCTCTTTTTATATGCGATACGATTTTCGCAGGTCGCCTGATTTGCGAGATATATGCCAAAAATCGTTTCTTTTTGTTTAATATAAAAATAAGGAGGGCGCCGCTGTCCTTCGGATGGGACGTTAAGCGATGGTCCCGAGCCTGTATGATGTCAGATACTCGTTAAAGACCCCTTACTCTAGGTGAATAGAAATTTAGGACACCCATAGTTGAATCAGGCTCATGTCCACCAAAATGACGAAAGAGCACTCAGGTAGTAGGCGATATGACCACTTAATTAAAGCCCAGGCATGAGTCATAATCTTTTCAAATATAAGTTGTTGAGAAAACTGAAATGCTCTTTTTATATGCGATACGATTTTTCGCAGGTCGCCTGGTTTGTGAGATATATGCCAAAACCCGTCTTAACTTCTTGTATAATATAAAAATAAGAATATATTCATTTAATATAATTATTGTAATACCCCATCAGCTTCTTACCTGAGACTGACGACGTCAAGGTCCATATAAGTACCTCCATATCTCCACAGTAGAAGAAATCGCAAGATGTCTGAAGTGTGTTCGATCCTGTAGGGGGAGACGTTGAGACGGTGGTTCAGAAGAGGTTCAAGAGGTGAACCGGTCAGTATCTCGGCCACGTCCAACTCCACCACAGAGACGTTCGGCAATTCCAGGAGTTTGCGCCCATAAACACTCGTACTACGCAAAAATATAGAATATAACTGTATTTTATCATCTTTATTTTTAGATGAATTATTCATGTGTTATTAACCAAATGTTTAACATGTCATGGTCGCAGTCCTCTTTTTGTATCAAAAAACTCATTTTCCTCATTCACACTTCCATTAGGTACCTGTTTTCCATGTTGTTAGGAGTGGTATTTGTGCAAATTTTGAAAGCTTCTTATTTTTTTAGGTTTTCGCTATTTTTTTTATGTCCCTCAAATTTGACCTTAATTGCCACATAAGCGATGTCCAGGCTAAGATGGAGTCTCAACGGTTACATCTATCAGCAATGTGCAGAAAGGCATTATTGCAAAAATTGCAGTGGAAGATTTTTGAAATTTAAATTAATAAAATGTGACAATACACACCTCCAATAGTAGTCTTTGTTGAGCGGGCATGTATGGACAATATATACAGGTCTTGAAGGGTTGTAGAGAGCTGTGGAGTAAACAGCGCAGGCCATGCGACTATTTAAACGGAGTCCACCTGAAACATAGGTCAGGTAGTGTCTTAGTGTGGAGACGGTGAATCATGGCTTGAAGTAGTAGGAGTGCAAGGTTGTCAAGACGTGTAAACCCTCCCTGCCTCAGTGCACAACAAGCATGTGGTGAACATGAGAACTATGGTAATGCAGCGCCGCGAGGCGTTGGCTAGCCTGCACCAGTTTCTCTACCTACATCTTTTTTTTTTACTAGTTCAGCATATTACATGCTATGCCAATAGATATAAATATAGACATAAAATATATTCGAAAATAGAGAGCGCCGGTAGCTCAGTGGTATGCGTGCTTGCCTTCTGAGCTCAAGAAGGTGGGTTCGAAACCCGACCAAGGTCCTTAGTTTATTTAATCTAGGAGGTAGAGTAAACTTTAAGCACGCCGTCCTTCGGATGGGAAGTTGGTTCCGAGCCTGTACGATGTCAGGTACTCGTAAGACCCCTACCCTAGGTGAATAAAAATTTAGGATAGGCAAAATTTAGGACTCCCACAATAAAGTCAGGCTCATGACCACCAGAGTGACGAAGGAGCGCTCTGGTAGTAGGCGATATGACTTCGTAGTTAAAGCCCGGGCATGAGTCATAAAACCTAACCTAACCTCATGTGTAAAGAGTTCACTAAGTTAACTTTATATAAGATGCGACAATTCAACATTCGATTTAGAGATATGACAACCATAAAAAATATAAATATATACATTTTTCTATAATATAATAATAATCGTATAAAATGTAATAATATGAACATTAGAATGAAATACAAAGTTCGACAAAATATTGAAATAAAATGAAATTTTTTTTTGAAAACCTATAAAAAGAATTGCAATACTTGACATTTTTCTAGATCATTTATGCTCCATGTATTTCTAACCTTCTCCTTCCTGTTGAAGACCCCTTACCGTTCATGTCTGCAGTGAACCATGGTATCGGCACACGAACTGGGTCTCCAAGTACTGAGCACCGTCCACTGTTGCTGCCAATCTTCAATTCAATTTATCTCCTTCATTTGCATAAACGCTATCAGTAAACTAATACATAAATAGAACTACGAGTGTTTGTATTTGAGAAATACACTAAAAAACTGCCCTGGGACAAATTGACTAGATGTGTGTAATCAATGGAACACTAAACAACGTATGTGACATTGATACCTGGAGTAGTATCTGTGAAAGCACACGATGTCTCAATGAAGAAGAAGTTCTTCTTGGAGGGTGTGATGAACCGGCTAGTTTGGAGCAACTGGTATTCAGACTCATTTGAGGTCCTGACGTGCCAAGAGCTCTTGAAGTAGAAGGGGGTCCGAAGAATGGCAAAGTAGTAGAAACAGAAGAGTATTGTGAAGGGGATGCCAAAACTCAGGAAGGCTGTCGTTCTGACTGAGGCCTGACTCCAACATCTGAAACAATCCTTGATATAAATATGTATGAAACAATCCATGACAACCATACGAGTAAAGGCAGAATTGTGGAGGGATAACTTAATGTAACCACATGAAATTCTATATTTAAATTCAAACACCCTAACCAATAGACTCCTCATATACAAAATTCTGTTGCGGCGAGTGATAACGTATGCATGTTCAGTGTGGGCCGGTCTTGCGAGCAATACCAACTTGAGAACTCTTCAAGTGGCCCAAAACAAATGCCTTAAGCCGGTGCCACACGATGCTACCAACGTTTGTCTCCAGTGTTGCACTCAAACGTTTGAATCCAACACTGGACGATTGGTGTACAAGTCCCCTTGCTAGACCAAACACATTGGATTCAAATGTTTGAGTCAAGTGTACACACAAGTGAAACTTGAGATTTTTTCAAATTTTTATCGTTTAATTTATTTTTTAACCACTGTACATGAAAATTACTCTTTTTTTTTTTTTTTTAACACGTCGACAGTCACTTCAATACTAATGTTTTTTACAATGCTTTGCCATGCATCATATAAACTATTACGGTTTTTATGTTGTACATCCCACAATACCGGGTTCGATTCGTACAAGTGTATGAATTCTATTGTACGTCGTTGGTCCATTCCATTTTTTCTGTTGACATTTCCAGATGTGTAATTACCAACTGAAATATAAAAAGTAAAAGTAACATAAAGACTTATTTTAAACATAAATAATAAATTATGAAATAAAGTAAACAATATTTTGGTACGAGTTTTATTTAAAAAAAATAAACGTAAAGTTTTTGCCCTTTTTTGCATGAAGTATGTTTCTCAAATATAAAAGTTTAAATGTTTAGGGTAAAAATACATACCTGACAATAAAACAAATATATTATTATATAATGCCAATTCAATATAATCAATAAATGTGAACTAACGACAAAATAATTTTTAAATTTATAACACTGGCATAACCTCAATATAAACATTTGAAAAGGTTGGACGATTCGTGTAGCTGTGCATCAAATGTGGAACAAGTCTGGTAGTGGGGGTAAAAAAGTCTCTTTGACTTGTGTCAAAATACCGACAACAGGCCAAACATACTCCAACGCCAACGTTGGACGCAAGTAGTTGGTGCATCGGCCACACGATGCTACCAATCAACAATCGTCCAACGTTGGAGGTAGATTGGTTGGTAGTTACTCGAGGGACACCTCCATCCTCCAAATCCATGAACACCTAAATGTTTAGCTTCTACTGGACTACATAATAAATTTCAGTAAAAACTTTTCACTGAAGTGTGACACAAATCAAAACGTTTTGGTAAAAAAAAATATGGACTCAGGGAGGAGTGGTAAAAAAAACGAGAACAAATATTGGGCTTATCTTCTTAAATCTACATTATAAAAATTAAAAACTAAACATTGAAACAAAGATCGAAAAAAAAAAAAAAAAAAAACTAAATTCTTAACACTAATTCAATCTTTTTGTTTTATATTTTGGACCATTCTCTAAAATTAAGTTATATATATCTGGGCATATATTCTGTACATATAAACAAACAACATTACCTTCTTTTTGGATCAATTTCACCGTCCATTCACTCCTATTTAGTTCATCACAATTAAAGCCTAAACACCACTCTACGGTCTGAGTCGCCATTCAACCCAGGCTTCGACACTACTCTACACACTCACTAAAAAAACAGCTGATGGCCGTGTTTTGTTTTTTTACTCATTTGTTTAAAAAGAAATTTGCTTTTCATATAAAAATAAATATAATTAATTTTTTAATGTTTATAATTTAATCTTTTTAATGTGTATTATTTTTATACATAACAGAGGGAAACACAGCAATATCCGTTCACGATTTTAAATTATAATCCCTGTTTTTGAAGTTTATTCGTTTTGTTTTTCTCTCTTTTCTTTAAGAGTTTTTTAAAATTTACTCTTAGGCAGTAGCATTGTTTTTTTAATTTAACTGATTATTTTTGATTTGTATTTAGTGTATAAGGGTAATGGTTAAGGAACCTTATTGTATAATTGTACCTCTGTAAATGCGACTGTTATAAAAAATTCTTCTTCTTCTTCTTCCTCTAAAAAATTTTCAGCGATATTGGCTGAAGTGAAGGAGGACTTTAAAGAAGGGGACGTCATAAAGGCTAATGTAATGAAAGTATGGACACAAAACTTAGTATAGGATTCATCCAATATGGAAGTCAACTGTAGAGTTTTTAGCTCAAATTGGTTTTGGAGGAATAGCAAAAACGTAGTTAATTGATCCGTGCGGGGAAGTACGATGACCTTTTTTTTTTTTTCTTTTTTGGAATCAGGGGGTCGGAAAGCATGAAATTCTTGTCAAAAACAGACCTATTTACCTTATACATATATACCCTATATACCTATTTAGTAGAGCAGTTGAAAAAAAAAAAATGATAAAATAAAAATAAGAAAAAAATGTGATATGAAAATTACAGGACTTTCTCCCCCTCCCCCTCTCATCTTCATTTCATACTGGCATTATTGGATATATGAATGAAAGGTGTCGGACTCAGCAGTTATTTTTTATTTCATTGTAGAGCGTAATTCGGGGGAGGGGTCCGAAAGTGCGATCTGATTAATCTAATTAATAAAAATTATAATATATAACGACAACTCCACCTCAGACAAACTTTACAGTCAAGACATTAGAAGGATATAGAAAGCTTCAGTTCCCAGTCAAATTTATTCGGATTCAAATTACGCTTTCGATACAACGATTGCGGCCAAGTATGAGAGTTTACCGAACGCATCGTCGTGCGTGTCACAACAAAACGCACGGCAATTTTAAATCTCTCCCAAAAACTCCGCACAGAGATGCAATGTTTACCTAAAATAAAAAGACTTTTAAGACTAACTGCATATTTTAGAATGTATTCAATGAAAGGGAAAATAATTGTTTTTTAGGGTACATTTAGTGCTATCAGCTCAACGAGAAGACTGTATAACTAGACTAATGAACATTTTAATTGTTAATTTAAATTTGTGTTGATTATTTTGTTACAACATACTAATATTTTGTGTATGGTACTTGATTGTTAATTATTGAGTTTAATTAGACATAAACTAAAAATATGATTTTGAAATGTAAACGAAATGGGGGGGGCCATGGTGGCCGTGCGGGCTAGAGCGTAGGGCTTTGGTCGCATGGTCTCACCATGGTTTGCGGGTTCGAATCCCGTCCGGGAGTGAGTTTTATTTCGTAGATAGAACTCCCTCCCGGGGCCATGGATGTCTTAAATAATTACACATAACACATTGACATGGCTAATATGCACCGTTCATAAAGCCAAAAGAAAAAAAAAAAAAAAAAAAAAAAAAAAATGTAAACTATTATTGTCTCGTGTTGACCGGCTGTCCCCCCTTCCCCAGGTCCCCCCAGAGAGTAATACTACCTACGCCAATGCTTCTTTTTCTTCTTTTTTTTTACTATATTTAATAAAAAAATTATCAAAAATATTGTAATTATATTAATATAATATATTATATTATAAAAATATTTATAATATTTTAAAATTTGTTTCTACGGGTTACAATTTAAACATTACTTAGAAATATTTCTTACATAAATTTATTTTACATTTTTTGGGGCGCTATAAGTTGAGTCGTTTCTATCTCAAATGTGAGGTCATATTATGGCGATTTAAAATTTAATAAGGAACATTTTTGGTAAGAACCACTTTTTCGACACGACTAACCCTTTTTACGTAAATCTAAGAAACGCATAAAAAAGAGAGTTCCAAAAAAGACATTTTATGACTGTTTTCGGCATTTGTCTCGCCAACCGGCCAACCTGCAAAACATCGAATTTAATACAAAATATGATACTTATCTCCAGAGGCGGCTCTAGCCCATGTAGCGCCCGTGTGCAATCAACACCCTGGCGCCCCTCTAGTAGGAGCGCGGTCAAAATGGATTACTTATAGTTATATTTTCAAACGGAAATTTAGCTGCAAATGGTGCAATTTTAAATGATGTCGGGAAGCAATAGATACAGGAGTAAAACGTATATTTAGGAAGGAAGGGGTTACAAGAATAAAAAAGCACAACTTTGAAGTTATTTCAAAAATATTTAATTTAAAAACTAGTTACATTACAGAACGCTCGTAATACAAATAAATATTATTTTAATTCAATAATTTAATACTGATCTTAATTGAGTCCACCAGAATCAAAACTCACAATATCCAAAAATCAAAATTTTGGGAATTTGCCAAAAACCGCTCTCGACTACAATTTGCTTCGCCGGTTCTTGCAAATCGTTTTTTTTTACATCCTGTTAGCACTTTAAAATGAAATACATACAAAAAAACGAATTTTTATATAGCGTTATAAAAATAAAAGCAGTAAAATTTTGGATAATGTTAGTTTTGAAACCAATGTTTGGATAATGTGAGTTTTGATTCCCACAACATAGGATAATGTATATGTTTGTATATAAATTATTTATTGTTACAATTATTACAACTTAAAATAATTTTAAAAAATGAAAAATGATTAAAATTGACACATAGTTATAATTTTACATAAAGCATAGGTAATAATAAAATTTTATTTAAAATAAAAACTTCAAAAAGATACAGCAAAAATAAAAAATAAACGATAACCTCTTTGAGTAGGTTATGCTTGCAAATACTGCTTTCTTATTGGTTAAAAGATGCTTAGTGTCAGAACCAACATTATCCACTAGGATAATGTTAGTTCTGACTCCAACCCTCAACTTCTAGGCCCATTAAACCTAGGATATGGTGACTTTTGATTCTAACCAACGCCATATTTGAATTCAGCTCAAAAAATTGCAATAATAACCACTGCCATCTCAATTTTGTTAATTTTGGATATTGTGAGTTTTGATTCTGGAGGACTCAATTATATATTATTTCATTTCTAATGAATATTTTTTTGTAGTTGTTAAAAATTACTTTGATACAACTATTCATATTATTTGATTCAAACGAATAAATCAAATAAATATTTTCGCATATCAAACAAATATTTTTTTGCGACTATTTCATTAAATATTTCTTTGATTCAATTAATATTTAATTGGCTTCAGAAATTTTTTCTCTCAGTGTATGCCTACAAAGTTTATTGACGTAAAACGGAAACACCACAATCTTAGCGAAAATACTTTTAAACAACATTATTGATAATAAGGCTGGTTGAACTGAATAGATTGGCATTAATTAGTGTTTAACGGGATAATCGAATATAGCCGTATTCGCAATGATCATCGGCGTGTTTTTAAACGAATCAAAACAGGTACCGACACTCGCCTTTGGTAGCGATAGGACACTACGCCAATATAATCTTTAATGATCTGTTTTAAGGTTGATTTCACGTTGAAACAAAAGTTATTGTATAGAGTAAAGGAGCCGCTCGCGCGCTCGTGGGTCGCCTTGCTTTGCTACAGCGCCCGGCATAGGCCACGACACGGGCGCAGGGTGTTTGAGAGCGCCGGCGCCGACAGCGACGCATCTTTGGAGGTGTCGCGAGCGGCGCTCGGCGCCCCCTGAGACCCTGCGCCCGTGTGCGCCGCACACCCTGCACCATAGGTAAAGCCGGCTCTGCTTATCTCCGATCTGGTGGAAAGTAGTCTATATTTTCGTTCGATAGTAAACGTTTTTGCGGTAGAGCGCTCACAACTTCCCATTCACTTACACAGACAGACATCATCGTGAAAATTGTCAAAGTGAATTCAGGGGAAGATTACAACATTTCCTTATAATATAGATAGAAGAAAGTTAAAATGGAATAATTATGACTATTAGAATGAAATACAAAGTTCGAAAAAAAAATGGAAAAAGATGAACAATTTTTGAAACCAAATTGACAAAATAAAGACTAATATATTTATGAAAACGTGTAATTAAATAGCAACACTTTTCTAAATCATTCATGCCTCCTATCATTAAATTTCGATCCCCCCCCACTCCCCCCTCCATAATTTACAGACGAGCACTCACCTCTTTTTTCTGCAATTGATCATGGTATCGATACACAAACTGAGTCTCCAACTACTGTATAGCATCCACTGTGGCTGCGAAAGTCAAAACTGTTTTACGATGTATCAGTAATTCAATTTATCTCCTTCATTTGCATATACACTATCAGTGAATTAAAAAAACAAAACTGTGACTTCCTCAAATGAAATTGTTCTTGATTTCATACCAGCTAACAGTATTGTATATTGTTAAGAGCTCCCAACATGGCTGTACTCAAATCCTTGACAATCGTGTCGAGAAGGAGGAGTCAGCAGTGCCGAGACCCCAAGGGACAAAGAGCTACAGATCCGTATGACCACTCGGGACGTTGAGAGCTGCTGATAAGAAAGGAGGACGCTAATAAACCTGATGGACTACCATCTTCACGCGCCTACAGACTGGGGGGTCCAAGGACAGACACCTCGTCTTGACAAGGATCTACAGACCAGTATGACCACCCAGGACGCTGAGAGCCGCGTATAAGAAAGGAGGACGCTAATAAACCTGATGGACTACCATCTTCACGCGCCGACAGACTGGGGGGTCCAAGGACAGACACCTCGTCTTGACAAGGATCTACAGACCAGTATGACCACCCAGGACGCTGAGAGCCGCGTATAAGAAAGGAGGACGCTAATGAACCTGATGGACTACCATCTTCACGCGCCTACAGACTGGGGGGTCCTAGGACAGACACCTCGTCTTGACAAGGATCTACAGACCAGTATGACCACCCAGGACGTTGAGAGCCGCGTATAAGGAAGGAGGACGCTAATAAACCTGATGGACTACCATCTTCACGCGCCTACGGACTATGGGGTCCTAGGACAGACACCTCGTCTTGACAAGGACCTACAGACCAGTATGACCACCCAGGACGTTGAGAGCTCCATATAAGAATGGAGGACGCTAATAAACCTGATTGACTACCATCTTCACTCGCCTACGGACTGGGGGTCAAAGGACAGACACCTCGTCTTGACAAGGATCTACAGACCAGTATGACCACCCAGGATGCTGAGAGCTGCGTAAAAGAAAGGAGGACGCTAATAAACCTGATTGACTACTATCTCCACGCGCCTACGGACTATGGGGCCCTAGGGCAGCCATCTCGTCCTGACAAGGACCTACAGACCAGTATGACCACCCAGGACGTTGAGAGCTCTATATAAGAATGGAGGACGCTAATAAACCTGATTGACTACCATCTTCACGCGCCTACGGACTGGGGGTCCAAGGACAGACACCTCGTCTTGACAAGGATCTACAGACCAGTATGACCACCCAGGACGCTGAGAGCTGCGTAAAAGAAAGGAGGACGCTAATAAACCTGATTGACTACCATCTTCACGCGCCTACGGACTGGGGGTCCAAGGACAGACACCTCGTCTTGACAAGGATCTACAGACCAGTATGACCACCCAGGACGCTGAGAGCTGCGTAAAAGAAAGGAGGACGCTAATAAACCTGATTGACTACCATCTTCACGCGCCTACGGACTGGGGGTCCAAGGACAGACACCTCGTCTTGACAAGGATCTACAGACCAGTATGACCACCCAGGACGCTGAGAGCTGCGTAAAAGAAAGGAGGACGCTAATAAACCTGATGGACTACCATCTTCACGCGCCTACGGACTGGGGGTCCAAGGACAGACACCTCGTCTTGACAAGGATCTACAGACCAGTTTGACCACCCAGGACGCTGAGAGCTGCGTAAAAGAAAGGAGGACGCTAATAAACCTGATGGACTACCATCTTCACGCGCCTACGGACTGGGGGTCCAAGGACAGACACCTCGTCTTGACAAGGACCTACAGACCAGTTTGACCACCCAGGACGCTGAGAGCTGCGTAAAAGAAAGGAGGACGCTAATAAACCTGATGGACTACCATCTTCACGCGCCTACGGACTGGGGGTCCAAGGACAGACACCTCGTCTTGACAAGGACCTACAGACCAGTTTGACCACCCAGGACGCTGAGAGCTGCGTAAAAGAAAGGAGGACGCTAATAAACCTGATGGACTACCATCTTCACGCGCCTACGGACTGGGGGTCCAAGGACAGACACCTCGTCTTGACAAGGATCTACAGACCAGTTTGACCACCCAGGACGCTGAGAGCTGCGTAAAAGAAAGGAGGACGCTAATAAACCTGATGGACTACCATCTTCACGCGCCTACGGACTGGGGGTCCAAGGACAGACACCTCGTCTTGACAAGGACCTACAGACCAGTTTGACCACCCAGGACGCTGAGAGCTGCGTAAAAGAAAGGAGGACGCTAATAAACCTGATGGACTACCATCTTCACGCGCCTACGGACTGGGGGTCCAAGGACAGACACCTCGTCTTGACAAGGACCTACAGACCAGTTTGACCACCCAGGACGTTGAGAGCTGCGTAAAAGAAAGGAGGACGCTAATAAACCTGATGGACTACCATCTTCACGCGCCTACGGACTGGGGGTCCAAGGACAGACACCTCGTCTTGACAAGGATCTACAGACCAGTTTGACCACCCAGGACGCTGAGAGCTGCGTAAAAGAAAGGAGGACGCTAATAAACCTGATGGACTACCATCTTCACGCGCCTACGGACTGGGGGTCCAAGGACAGACACCTCGTCTTGACAAGGACCTACAGACCAGTTTGACCACCCAGGACGCTGAGAGCTGCGTAAAAGAAAGGAGGACGCTAATAAACCTGATGGACTACCATCTTCACGCGCCTACGGACTGGGGGTCCAAGGACAGACACCTCGTCTTGACAAGGATCTACAGACCAGTTTGACCACCCAGGACGCTGAGAGCTGCGTAAAAGAAAGGAGGACGCTAATAAACCTGATGGACTACCATCTTCACGCGCCTACGGACTGGGGGTCCAAGGACAGACACCTCGTCTTGACAAGGACCTACAGACCAGTTTGACCACCCAGGACGCTGAGAGCTGCGTAAAAGAAAGGAGGACGCTAATAAACCTGATGGACTACCATCTTCACGCGCCTACGGACTGGGGGTCCAAGGACAGACACCTCGTCTTGACAAGGACCTACAGACCAGTATGACCACCCAGGACGCTGAGAGCTGCGTAAAAGAAAGGAGGACGCTAATAAACCTGATGGACTACCATCTTCACGCGCCTACGGACTGGGGGTCCAAGGACAGACACCTCGTCTTGACAAGGACCTACAGACCAGTTTGACCACCCAGGACGCTGAGAGCTGCGTAAAAGAAAGGAGGACGCTAATAAACCTGATGGACTACCATCTTCACGCGCCTACGGACTGGGGGTCCAAGTACAGACACCTCGTCTTGACAAGGACCTACAGACCAGTTTGACCACCCAGGACGCTGAGAGCTGCGTAAAAGAAAGGAGGACGCTAATAAACCTGATGGACTACCATCTTCACGCGCCTACGGACTGGGGGTCCAAGGACAGACACCTCGTCTTGACAAGGACCTACAGACCAGTATGACCACCCAGGACGCTGAGAGCTCCATATAAGAATGGAGGACGCTAATAAACCTGATGGACTACCATCTTCACGCGCCTACGGACTGGGGGTCCAAGGACAGACACCTCGTCTTGACAAGGACCTACAGACCAGTTTGACCACCCAGGACGCTGAGAGCTGCGTAAAAGAAAGGAGGACGCTAATAAACCTGATGGACTACCATCTTCACGCGCCTACGGACTGGGGGTCCAAGGACAGACACCTCGTCTTGACAAGGACCTACAGACCAGTTTGACCACCCAGGACGCTGAGAGCTGCGTAAAAGAAAGGAGGACGCTAATAAACCTGATGGACTACCATCTTCACGCGCCTACGGACTGGGGGTCCAAGGACAGACACCTCGTCTTGACAAGGACCTACAGACCAGTTTGACCACCCAGGACGCTGAGAGCTGCGTAAAAGAAAGGAGGACGCTAATAAACCTGATGGACTACCATCTTCACGCGCCTACGGACTGGGGGTCCAAGTACAGACACCTCGTCTTGACAAGGACCTACAGACCAGTTTGACCACCCAGGACGCTGAGAGCTGCGTAAAAGAAAGGAGGACGCTAATAAACCTGATGGACTACCATCTTCACGCGCCTACGGACTGGGGGTCCAAGGACAGACACCTCGTCTTGACAAGGACCTACAGACCAGTATGACCACCCAGGACGCTGAGAGCTCCATATAAGAATGGAGGACGCTAATAAACCTGATGGACTACCATCTTCACGCGCCTACGGACTGGGGGTCCAAGGACAGACACCTCGTCTTGACAAGGACCTACAGACCAGTTTGACCACCCAGGACGCTGAGAGCTGCGTAAAAGAAAGGAGGACGCTAATAAACCTGATGGACTACCATCTTCACGCGCCTACGGACTGGGGGTCCAAGGACAGACACCTCGTCTTGACAAGGACCTACAGACCAGTTTGACCACCCAGGACGCTGAGAGCTGCGTAAAAGAAAGGAGGACGCTAATAAACCTGATGGACTACCATCTTCACGCGCCTACGGACTGGGGGTCCAAGGACAGACACCTCGTCTTGACAAGGACCTACAGACCAGTTTGACCACCCAGGACGCTGAGAGCTGCGTAAAAGAAAGGAGGACGCTAATAAACCTGATGGACTACCATCTTCACGCGCCTACGGACTGGGGGTCCAAGGACAGACACCTCGTCTTGACAAGGACCTACAGACCAGTTTGACCACCCAGGACGCTGAGAGCTGCGTAAAAGAAAGGAGGACGCTAATAAACCTGATGGACTACCATCTTCACGCGCCTACGGACTGGGGGTCCAAGGACAGACACCTCGTCTTGACAAGGACCTACAGACCAGTTTGACCACCCAGGACGCTGAGAGCTGCGTAAAAGAAAGGAGGACGCTAATAAACCTGATGGACTACCATCTTCACGCGCCTACGGACTGGGGGTCCAAGTACAGACACCTCGTCTTGACAAGGACCTACAGACCAGTTTGACCACCCAGGACGCTGAGAGCTGCGTAAAAGAAAGGAGGACGCTAATAAACCTGATGGACTACCATCTTCACGCGCCTACGGACTGGGGGTCCAAGGACAGACACCTCGTCTTGACAAGGACCTACAGACCAGTATGACCACCCAGGACGCTGAGAGCTCCATATAAGAATGGAGGACGCTAATAAACCTGATGGACTACCATCTTCACGCGCCTACGGACTGGGGGTCCAAGGACAGACACCTCGTCTTGACAAGGACCTACAGACCAGTTTGACCACCCAGGACGCTGAGAGCTGCGTAAAAGAAAGGAGGACGCTAATAAACCTGATGGACTACCATCTTCACGCGCCTACGGACTGGGGGTCCAAGGACAGACACCTCGTCTTGACAAGGACCTACAGACCAGTTTGACCACCCAGGACGCTGAGAGCTGCGTAAAAGAAAGGAGGACGCTAATAAACCTGATGGACTACCATCTTCACGCGCCTACGGACTGGGGGTCCAAGGACAGACACCTCGTCTTGACAAGGACCTACAGACCAGTTTGACCACCCAGGACGCTGAGAGCTGCGTAAAAGAAAGGAGGACGCTAATAAACCTGATGGACTACCATCTTCACGCGCCTACGGACTGGGGGTCCAAGGACAGACACCTCGTCTTGACAAGGACCTACAGACCAGTTTGACCACCCAGGACGCTGAGAGCTGCGTAAAAGAAAGGAGGACGCTAATAAACCTGATGGACTACCATCTTCACGCGCCTACGGACTGGGGGTCCAAGGACAGACACCTCGTCTTGACAAGGACCTACAGACCAGTTTGACCACCCAGGACGCTGAGAGCTGCGTAAAAGAAAGGAGGACGCTAATAAACCTGATGGACTACCATCTTCACGCGCCTACGGACTGGGGGTCCAAGGACAGACACCTCGTCTTGACAAGGACCTACAGACCAGTTTGACCACCCAGGACGCTGAGAGCTGCGTAAAAGAAAGGAGGACGCTAATAAACCTGATGGACTACCATCTTCACGCGCCTACGGACTATGGGGTCCAAGGACAAACACCTCGTCTTGACAAGGACCTACAGACCAGTTTGACCACCCAGGACGCTGAGAGCTGCGTAAAAGAAAGGAGGACGCTAATAAACCTGATGGACTACCATCTTCACGCGCCTACGGACTGGGGGTCCAAGGACAGACACCTCGTCTTGACAAGGATCTACAGACCAGTTTGACCATTCAGGACGTTGAGAGCTGCATATAAGAATGGAGGACGCTAATAAACCTGATGGACTACCATCTTCACGCGCCTACGGACTATGGGGTCCAAGGACAAACACCTCGTCTTGACAAGGACCTACAGACCAGTTTGACCACCCAGGACGCTGAGAGCTGCGTAAAAGAAAGGAGGACGCTAATAAACCTGATGGACTACCATCTTCACGCGCCTACGGACTATGGGGTCCAAGGACAAACACCTCGTCTTGACAAGGACCTACAGACCAGTTTGACCACCCAGGACGCTGAGAGCTGCGTAAAAGAAAGGAGGACGCTAATAAACCTGATGGACTACCATCTTCACGCGCCTACGGACTGGGGGTCCAAGGACAGACACCTCGTCTTGACAAGGACCTACAGACCAGTTTGACCACCCAGGACGCTGAGAGCTGCGTAAAAGAAAGGAGGACGCTAATAAACCTGATGGACTACCATCTTCACGCGCCTACGGACTGGGGGTCCAAGGACAGACACCTCGTCTTGACAAGGATCTACAGACCAGTTTGACCATTCAGGACGTTGAGAGCTGCATATAAGAATGGAGGACGCTAATAAACCTGATGGACTACCATCTTCACGCGCCTACGGAGTATGGGGTCCAAGGACAGACACCTCGTCTTGACAAGGATCTACAGACCAGTTTGACCATTCAGGACGTTGAGAGCTCTATATAAGAATGGAGGACGCTAATAAACCTGATGGACTACCATCTTCACGCGCCTACGGAGTATGGGGTCCAAGGACAGACACCTCGTCTTGACAAGGACCTACAGACCAGTTTGACCACCCAGGACGCTGAGAGCTGCGTAAAAGAAAGGAGGACGCTAATAAACCTGATGGACTACCATCTTCACGCGCCTACGGACTGGGGGTCCAAGGACAGACACCTCGTCTTGACAAGGACCTACAGACCAGTTTGACCACCCAGGACGCTGAGAGCTGCGTAAAAGAAAGGAGGACGCTAATAAACCTGATGGACTACCATCTTCACGCGCCTACGGACTGGGGGTCCAAGGACAGACACCTCGTCTTGACAAGGATCTACAGACCAGTTTGACCATTCAGGACGTTGAGAGCTGCATATAAGAATGGAGGACGCTAATAAACCTGATGGACTACCATCTTCACGCGCCTACGGAGTATGGGGTCCAAGGACAGACACCTCGTCTTGACAAGGATCTACAGACCAGTTTGACCATTCAGGACGTTGAGAGCTCTATATAAGAATGGAGGACGCTAATAAACCTGATGGACTACCATCTTCACGCGCCTACGGAGTATGGGGTCCAAGGACAGACACCTCGTCTTGACAAGGATCTACAGACCAGTTTGACCATTCAGGACGTTGAGAGCTCTATATAAGAATGGAGGACGCTAATAAACCTGATGGACTACCATCTTCACGCGCCTACGGAGTATGGGGTCCAAGGACAGACACCTCGTCTTGACAAGGACCTACAGACCAGTTTGACCACCCAGGACGCTGAGAGCTGCGTAAAAGAAAGGAGGACGCTAATAAACCTGATGGACTACCATCTTCACGCGCCTACGGACTGGGGGTCCAAGGACAGACACCTCGTCTTGACAAGGACCTACAGACCAGTTTGACCACCCAGGACGCTGAGAGCTGCGTAAAAGAAAGGAGGACGCTAATAAACCTGATGGACTACCATCTTCACGCGCCTACGGACTGGGGGTCCAAGGACAGACACCTCGTCTTGACAAGGATCTACAGACCAGTTTGACCATTCAGGACGTTGAGAGCTGCATATAAGAATGGAGGACGCTAATAAACCTGATGGACTACCATCTTCACGCGCCTACGGAGTATGGGGTCCAAGGACAGACACCTCGTCTTGACAAGGATCTACAGACCAGTTTGACCATTCAGGACGTTGAGAGCTCTATATAAGAATGGAGGACGCTAATAAACCTGATGGACTACCATCTTCACGCGCCTACGGACTGGGGGTCCAAGGACAGACACCTCGTCTTGACAAGGATCTACAGACCAGTTTGACCATTCAGGACGTTGAGAGCTCCATATAAGAATGGAGGACGCTAATAAACCTGATGGACTACCATCTTCACGCGCCTACGGACTGGGGGTCCAAGGACAGACACCTCGTCTTGACAAGGACCTACAGACCAGTTTGACCACCCAGGACGCTGAGAGCTGCGTAAAAGAAAGGAGGACGCTAATAAACCTGATGGACTACCATCTTCACGCGCCTACGGACTATGGGGTCCAAGGACAGACACCTCGTCTTGACAAGGATCTACAGACCAGTTTGACCACCCAGGACGCTGAGAGCTGCGTAAAAGAAAGGAGGACGCTAATAAACCTGATGGACTACCATCTTCACGCGCCTACGGACTATGGGGTCCAAGGACAAACACCTCGTCTTGACAAGGACCTACAGACCAGTTTGACCACCCAGGACGCTGAGAGCTGCGTAAAAGAAAGGAGGACGCTAATAAACCTGATGGACTACCATCTTCACGCGCCTACGGACTGGGGGTCCAAGGACAGACACCTCGTCTTGACAAGGATCTACAGACCAGTTTGACCATTCAGGACGTTGAGAGCTGCATATAAGAATGGAGGACGCTAATAAACCTGATGGACTACCATCTTCACGCGCCTACGGAGTATGGGGTCCAAGGACAGACACCTCGTCTTGACAAGGATCTACAGACCAGTTTGACCATTCAGGACGTTGAGAGCTCTATATAAGAATGGAGGACGCTAATAAACCTGATGGACTACCATCTTCACGCGCCTACGGACTGGGGGTCCAAGGACAGACACCTCGTCTTGACAAGGACCTACAGACCAGTTTGACCACCCAGGACGCTGAGAGCTGCGTAAAAGAAAGGAGGACGCTAATAAACCTGATGGACTACCATCTTCACGCGCCTACGGACTGGGGGTCCAAGTACAGACACCTCGTCTTGACAAGGACCTACAGACCAGTTTGACCACCCAGGACGCTGAGAGCTGCGTAAAAGAAAGGAGGACGCTAATAAACCTGATGGACTACCATCTTCACGCGCCTACGGACAGGGGGTCCAAGGACAGACACCTCGTCTTGACAAGGACCTACAGACCAGTATGACCACCCAGGACGCTGAGAGCTCCATATAAGAATGGAGGACGCTAATAAACCTGATGGACTACCATCTTCACGCGCCTACGGACTGGGGGTCCAAGGACAGACACCTCGTCTTGACAAGGACCTACAGACCAGTTTGACCACCCAGGACGCTGAGAGCTGCGTAAAAGAAAGGAGGACGCTAATAAACCTGATGGACTACCATCTTCACGCGCCTACGGACTGGGGGTCCAAGGACAGACACCTCGTCTTGACAAGGACCTACAGACCAGTTTGACCACCCAGGACGCTGAGAGCTGCGTAAAAGAAAGGAGGACGCTAATAAACCTGATGGACTACCATCTTCACGCGCCTACGGACTGGGGGTCCAAGGACAGACACCTCGTCTTGACAAGGACCTACAGACCAGTTTGACCACCCAGGACGCTGAGAGCTGCGTAAAAGAAAGGAGGACGCTAATAAACCTGATGGACTACCATCTTCACGCGCCTACGGACTGGGGGTCCAAGGACAGACACCTCGTCTTGACAAGGACCTACAGACCAGTTTGACCACCCAGGACGCTGAGAGCTGCGTAAAAGAAAGGAGGACGCTAATAAACCTGATGGACTACCATCTTCACGCGCCTACGGACTGGGGGTCCAAGGACAGACACCTCGTCTTGACAAGGACCTACAGACCAGTTTGACCACCCAGGACGCTGAGAGCTGCGTAAAAGAAAGGAGGACGCTAATAAACCTGATGGACTACCATCTTCACGCGCCTACGGACTGGGGGTCCAAGGACAGACACCTCGTCTTGACAAGGACCTACAGACCAGTTTGACCACCCAGGACGCTGAGAGCTGCGTAAAAGAAAGGAGGACGCTAATAAACCTGATGGACTACCATCTTCACGCGCCTACGGACTATGGGGTCCAAGGACAAACACCTCGTCTTGACAAGGACCTACAGACCAGTTTGACCACCCAGGACGCTGAGAGCTGCGTAAAAGAAAGGAGGACGCTAATAAACCTGATGGACTACCATCTTCACGCGCCTACGGACTGGGGGTCCAAGGACAGACACCTCGTCTTGACAAGGATCTACAGACCAGTTTGACCATTCAGGACGTTGAGAGCTGCATATAAGAATGGAGGACGCTAATAAACCTGATGGACTACCATCTTCACGCGCCTACGGAGTATGGGGTCCAAGGACAGACACCTCGTCTTGACAAGGATCTACAGACCAGTTTGACCATTCAGGACGTTGAGAGCTCTATATAAGAATGGAGGACCCTAATAAACCTGATGGACTACCATCTTCACGCGCCTACGGACTGGGGGTCCAAGGACAGACACCTCGTCTTGACAAGGATCTACAGACCAGTTTGACCATTCAGGACGTTGAGAGCTCCATATAAGAATGGAGGACGCTAATAAACCTGATGGACTACCATCTTCACGCGCCTACGGACTGGGGGTCCAAGGACAGACACCTCGTCTTGACAAGGACCTACAGACCAGTTTGACCACCCAGGACGCTGAGAGCTGCGTAAAAGAAAGGAGGACGCTAATAAACCTGATGGACTACCATCTTCACGCGCCTACGGACTATGGGGTCCAAGGACAGACACCTCGTCTTGACAAGGATCTACAGACCAGTTTGACCACCCAGGACGCTGAGAGCTGCGTAAAAGAAAGGAGGACGCTAATAAACCTGATGGACTACCATCTTCACGCGCCTACGGACTATGGGGTCCAAGGACAAACACCTCGTCTTGACAAGGACCTACAGACCAGTTTGACCACCCAGGACGCTGAGAGCTGCGTAAAAGAAAGGAGGACGCTAATAAACCTGATGGACTACCATCTTCACGCGCCTACGGACTGGGGGTCCAAGGACAGACACCTCGTCTTGACAAGGATCTACAGACCAGTTTGACCATTCAGGACGTTGAGAGCTGCATATAAGAATGGAGGACGCTAATAAACCTGATGGACTACCATCTTCACGCGCCTACGGAGTATGGGGTCCAAGGACAGACACCTCGTCTTGACAAGGATCTACAGACCAGTTTGACCATTCAGGACGTTGAGAGCTCTATATAAGAATGGAGGACGCTAATAAACCTGATGGACTACCATCTTCACGCGCCTACGGACTGGGGGTCCAAGGACAGACACCTCGTCTTGACAAGGACCTACAGACCAGTTTGACCACCCAGGACGCTGAGAGCTGCGTAAAAGAAAGGAGGACGCTAATAAACCTGATGGACTACCATCTTCACGCGCCTACGGACTGGGGGTCCAAGTACAGACACCTCGTCTTGACAAGGACCTACAGACCAGTTTGACCACCCAGGACGCTGAGAGCTGCGTAAAAGAAAGGAGGACGCTAATAAACCTGATGGACTACCATCTTCACGCGCCTACGGACTGGGGGTCCAAGGACAGACACCTCGTCTTGACAAGGACCTACAGACCAGTATGACCACCCAGGACGCTGAGAGCTCCATATAAGAATGGAGGACGCTAATAAACCTGATGGACTACCATCTTCACGCGCCTACGGACTGGGGGTCCAAGGACAGACACCTCGTCTTGACAAGGACCTACAGACCAGTTTGACCACCCAGGACGCTGAGAGCTGCGTAAAAGAAAGGAGGACGCTAATAAACCTGATGGACTACCATCTTCACGCGCCTACGGACTGGGGGTCCAAGGACAGACACCTCGTCTTGACAAGGACCTACAGACCAGTTTGACCACCCAGGACGCTGAGAGCTGCGTAAAAGAAAGGAGGACGCTAATAAACCTGATGGACTACCATCTTCACGCGCCTACGGACTGGGGGTCCAAGGACAGACACCTCGTCTTGACAAGGACCTACAGACCAGTTTGACCACCCAGGACGCTGAGAGCTGCGTAAAAGAAAGGAGGACGCTAATAAACCTGATGGACTACCATCTTCACGCGCCTACGGACTGGGGGTCCAAGGACAGACACCTCGTCTTGACAAGGACCTACAGACCAGTTTGACCACCCAGGACGCTGAGAGCTGCGTAAAAGAAAGGAGGACGCTAATAAACCTGATGGACTACCATCTTCACGCGCCTACGGACTGGGGGTCCAAGGACAGACACCTCGTCTTGACAAGGATCTACAGACCAGTTTGACCATTCAGGACGTTGAGAGCTGCATATAAGAATGGAGGACGCTAATAAACCTGATGGACTACCATCTTCACGCGCCTACGGAGTATGGGGTCCAAGGACAGACACCTCGTCTTGACAAGGATCTACAGACCAGTTTGACCATTCAGGACGTTGAGAGCTCTATATAAGAATGGAGGACGCTAATAAACCTGATGGACTACCATCTTCACGCGCCTACGGAGTATGGGGTCCAAGGACAGACACCTCGTCTTGACAAGGATCTACAGACCAGTTTGACCATTCAGGACGTTGAGAGCTCTATATAAGAATGGAGGACGCTAATAAACCTGATGGACTACCATCTTCACGCGCCTACGGAGTATGGGGTCCAAGGACAGACACCTCGTCTTGACAAGGACCTACAGACCAGTTTGACCACCCAGGACGCTGAGAGCTGCGTAAAAGAAAGGAGGACGCTAATAAACCTGATGGACTACCATCTTCACGCGCCTACGGACTGGGGGTCCAAGGACAGACACCTCGTCTTGACAAGGACCTACAGACCAGTTTGACCACCCAGGACGCTGAGAGCTGCGTAAAAGAAAGGAGGACGCTAATAAACCTGATGGACTACCATCTTCACGCGCCTACGGACTGGGGGTCCAAGGACAGACACCTCGTCTTGACAAGGATCTACAGACCAGTTTGACCATTCAGGACGTTGAGAGCTGCATATAAGAATGGAGGACGCTAATAAACCTGATGGACTACCATCTTCACGCGCCTACGGAGTATGGGGTCCAAGGACAGACACCTCGTCTTGACAAGGATCTACAGACCAGTTTGACCATTCAGGACGTTGAGAGCTCTATATAAGAATGGAGGACGCTAATAAACCTGATGGACTACCATCTTCACGCGCCTACGGACTGGGGGTCCAAGGACAGACACCTCGTCTTGACAAGGATCTACAGACCAGTTTGACCATTCAGGACGTTGAGAGCTCCATATAAGAATGGAGGACGCTAATAAACCTGATGGACTACCATCTTCACGCGCCTACGGACTGGGGGTCCAAGGACAGACACCTCGTCTTGACAAGGACCTACAGACCAGTTTGACCACCCAGGACGCTGAGAGCTGCGTAAAAGAAAGGAGGACGCTAATAAACCTGATGGACTACCATCTTCACGCGCCTACGGACTATGGGGTCCAAGGACAGACACCTCGTCTTGACAAGGATCTACAGACCAGTTTGACCACCCAGGACGCTGAGAGCTGCGTAAAAGAAAGGAGGACGCTAATAAACCTGATGGACTACCATCTTCACGCGCCTACGGACTATGGGGTCCAAGGACAAACACCTCGTCTTGACAAGGACCTACAGACCAGTTTGACCACCCAGGACGCTGAGAGCTGCGTAAAAGAAAGGAGGACGCTAATAAACCTGATGGACTACCATCTTCACGCGCCTACGGACTGGGGGTCCAAGGACAGACACCTCGTCTTGACAAGGATCTACAGACCAGTTTGACCATTCAGGACGTTGAGAGCTGCATATAAGAATGGAGGACGCTAATAAACCTGATGGACTACCATCTTCACGCGCCTACGGAGTATGGGGTCCAAGGACAGACACCTCGTCTTGACAAGGATCTACAGACCAGTTTGACCATTCAGGACGTTGAGAGCTCTATATAAGAATGGAGGACGCTAATAAACCTGATGGACTACCATCTTCACGCGCCTACGGACTGGGGGTCCAAGGACAGACACCTCGTCTTGACAAGGACCTACAGACCAGTTTGACCACCCAGGACGCTGAGAGCTGCGTAAAAGAAAGGAGGACGCTAATAAACCTGATGGACTACCATCTTCACGCGCCTACGGACTGGGGGTCCAAGTACAGACACCTCGTCTTGACAAGGACCTACAGACCAGTTTGACCACCCAGGACGCTGAGAGCTGCGTAAAAGAAAGGAGGACGCTAATAAACCTGATGGACTACCATCTTCACGCGCCTACGGACTGGGGGTCCAAGGACAGACACCTCGTCTTGACAAGGACCTACAGACCAGTATGACCACCCAGGACGCTGAGAGCTCCATATAAGAATGGAGGACGCTAATAAACCTGATGGACTACCATCTTCACGCGCCTACGGACTGGGGGTCCAAGGACAGACACCTCGTCTTGACAAGGACCTACAGACCAGTTTGACCACCCAGGACGCTGAGAGCTGCGTAAAAGAAAGGAGGACGCTAATAAACCTGATGGACTACCATCTTCACGCGCCTACGGACTGGGGGTCCAAGGACAGACACCTCGTCTTGACAAGGACCTACAGACCAGTTTGACCACCCAGGACGCTGAGAGCTGCGTAAAAGAAAGGAGGACGCTAATAAACCTGATGGACTACCATCTTCACGCGCCTACGGACTGGGGGTCCAAGGACAGACACCT
This sequence comes from Aradus depressus, assembly GCA_963662175.1. Classification (NCBI taxonomy): domain Eukaryota; kingdom Metazoa; phylum Arthropoda; class Insecta; order Hemiptera; family Aradidae; genus Aradus; species Aradus depressus. Next base: position 39,604,086 of record OY759219.1, on the reverse strand, counting down.
CGTCTTGACAAGGACCTACAGACCAGTTTGACCACCCAGGACGCTGAGAGCTGCGTAAAAGAAAGGAGGACGCTAATAAACCTGATGGACTACCATCTTCACGCGCCTACGGACTGGGGGTCCAAGGACAGACACCTCGTCTTGACAAGGACCTACAGACCAGTTTGACCACCCAGGACGCTGAGAGCTGCGTAAAAGAAAGGAGGACGCTAATAAACCTGATGGACTACCATCTTCACGCGCCTACGGACTGGGGGTCCAAGGACAGACACCTCGTCTTGACAAGGACCTACAGACCAGTTTGACCACCCAGGACGCTGAGAGCTGCGTAAAAGAAAGGAGGACGCTAATAAACCTGATGGACTACCATCTTCACGCGCCTACGGACTGGGGGTCCAAGGACAGACACCTCGTCTTGACAAGGACCTACAGACCAGTTTGACCACCCAGGACGCTGAGAGCTGCGTAAAAGAAAGGAGGACGCTAATAAACCTGATGGACTACCATCTTCACGCGCCTACGGACTATGGGGTCCAAGGACAAACACCTCGTCTTGACAAGGACCTACAGACCAGTTTGACCACCCAGGACGCTGAGAGCTGCGTAAAAGAAAGGAGGACGCTAATAAACCTGATGGACTACCATCTTCACGCGCCTACGGACTGGGGGTCCAAGGACAGACACCTCGTCTTGACAAGGATCTACAGACCAGTTTGACCATTCAGGACGTTGAGAGCTGCATATAAGAATGGAGGACGCTAATAAACCTGATGGACTACCATCTTCACGCGCCTACGGAGTATGGGGTCCAAGGACAGACACCTCGTCTTGACAAGGATCTACAGACCAGTTTGACCATTCAGGACGTTGAGAGCTCTATATAAGAATGGAGGACGCTAATAAACCTGATGGACTACCATCTTCACGCGCCTACGGACTGGGGGTCCAAGGACAGACACCTCGTCTTGACAAGGATCTACAGACCAGTTTGACCATTCAGGACGTTGAGAGCTCCATATAAGAATGGAGGACGCTAATAAACCTGATGGACTACCATCTTCACGCGCCTACGGACTGGGGGTCCAAGGACAGACACCTCGTCTTGACAAGGACCTACAGACCAGTTTGACCACCCAGGACGCTGAGAGCTGCGTAAAAGAAAGGAGGACGCTAATAAACCTGATGGACTACCATCTTCACGCGCCTACGGACTATGGGGTCCAAGGACAGACACCTCGTCTTGACAAGGATCTACAGACCAGTTTGACCACCCAGGACGCTGAGAGCTGCGTAAAAGAAAGGAGGACGCTAATAAACCTGATGGACTACCATCTTCACGCGCCTACGGACTATGGGGTCCAAGGACAAACACCTCGTCTTGACAAGGACCTACAGACCAGTTTGACCACCCAGGACGCTGAGAGCTGCGTAAAAGAAAGGAGGACGCTAATAAACCTGATGGACTACCATCTTCACGCGCCTACGGACTGGGGGTCCAAGGACAGACACCTCGTCTTGACAAGGATCTACAGACCAGTTTGACCATTCAGGACGTTGAGAGCTGCATATAAGAATGGAGGACGCTAATAAACCTGATGGACTACCATCTTCACGCGCCTACGGAGTATGGGGTCCAAGGACAGACACCTCGTCTTGACAAGGATCTACAGACCAGTTTGACCATTCAGGACGTTGAGAGCTCTATATAAGAATGGAGGACGCTAATAAACCTGATGGACTACCATCTTCACGCGCCTACGGACTGGGGGTCCAAGGACAGACACCTCGTCTTGACAAGGACCTACAGACCAGTTTGACCACCCAGGACGCTGAGAGCTGCGTAAAAGAAAGGAGGACGCTAATAAACCTGATGGACTACCATCTTCACGCGCCTACGGACTGGGGGTCCAAGTACAGACACCTCGTCTTGACAAGGACCTACAGACCAGTTTGACCACCCAGGACGCTGAGAGCTGCGTAAAAGAAAGGAGGACGCTAATAAACCTGATGGACTACCATCTTCACGCGCCTACGGACTGGGGGTCCAAGGACAGACACCTCGTCTTGACAAGGACCTACAGACCAGTATGACCACCCAGGACGCTGAGAGCTCCATATAAGAATGGAGGACGCTAATAAACCTGATGGACTACCATCTTCACGCGCCTACGGACTGGGGGTCCAAGGACAGACACCTCGTCTTGACAAGGACCTACAGACCAGTTTGACCACCCAGGACGCTGAGAGCTGCGTAAAAGAAAGGAGGACGCTAATAAACCTGATGGACTACCATCTTCACGCGCCTACGGACTGGGGGTCCAAGGACAGACACCTCGTCTTGACAAGGACCTACAGACCAGTTTGACCACCCAGGACGCTGAGAGCTGCGTAAAAGAAAGGAGGACGCTAATAAACCTGATGGACTACCATCTTCACGCGCCTACGGACTGGGGGTCCAAGGACAGACACCTCGTCTTGACAAGGACCTACAGACCAGTTTGACCACCCAGGACGCTGAGAGCTGCGTAAAAGAAAGGAGGACGCTAATAAACCTGATGGACTACCATCTTCACGCGCCTACGGACTGGGGGTCCAAGGACAGACACCTCGTCTTGACAAGGACCTACAGACCAGTTTGACCACCCAGGACGCTGAGAGCTGCGTAAAAGAAAGGAGGACGCTAATAAACCTGATGGACTACCATCTTCACGCGCCTACGGACTGGGGGTCCAAGGACAGACACCTCGTCTTGACAAGGACCTACAGACCAGTTTGACCACCCAGGACGCTGAGAGCTGCGTAAAAGAAAGGAGGACGCTAATAAACCTGATGGACTACCATCTTCACGCGCCTACGGACTGGGGGTCCAAGGACAGACACCTCGTCTTGACAAGGACCTACAGACCAGTTTGACCACCCAGGACGCTGAGAGCTGCGTAAAAGAAAGGAGGACGCTAATAAACCTGATGGACTACCATCTTCACGCGCCTACGGACTATGGGGTCCAAGGACAAACACCTCGTCTTGACAAGGACCTACAGACCAGTTTGACCACCCAGGACGCTGAGAGCTGCGTAAAAGAAAGGAGGACGCTAATAAACCTGATGGACTACCATCTTCACGCGCCTACGGACTGGGGGTCCAAGGACAGACACCTCGTCTTGACAAGGATCTACAGACCAGTTTGACCATTCAGGACGTTGAGAGCTGCATATAAGAATGGAGGACGCTAATAAACCTGATGGACTACCATCTTCACGCGCCTACGGACTATGGGGTCCAAGGACAAACACCTCGTCTTGACAAGGACCTACAGACCAGTTTGACCACCCAGGACGCTGAGAGCTGCGTAAAAGAAAGGAGGACGCTAATAAACCTGATGGACTACCATCTTCACGCGCCTACGGACTATGGGGTCCAAGGACAAACACCTCGTCTTGACAAGGACCTACAGACCAGTTTGACCACCCAGGACGCTGAGAGCTGCGTAAAAGAAAGGAGGACGCTAATAAACCTGATGGACTACCATCTTCACGCGCCTACGGACTGGGGGTCCAAGGACAGACACCTCGTCTTGACAAGGACCTACAGACCAGTTTGACCACCCAGGACGCTGAGAGCTGCGTAAAAGAAAGGAGGACGCTAATAAACCTGATGGACTACCATCTTCACGCGCCTACGGACTGGGGGTCCAAGGACAGACACCTCGTCTTGACAAGGATCTACAGACCAGTTTGACCATTCAGGACGTTGAGAGCTGCATATAAGAATGGAGGACGCTAATAAACCTGATGGACTACCATCTTCACGCGCCTACGGAGTATGGGGTCCAAGGACAGACACCTCGTCTTGACAAGGATCTACAGACCAGTTTGACCATTCAGGACGTTGAGAGCTCTATATAAGAATGGAGGACGCTAATAAACCTGATGGACTACCATCTTCACGCGCCTACGGAGTATGGGGTCCAAGGACAGACACCTCGTCTTGACAAGGACCTACAGACCAGTTTGACCACCCAGGACGCTGAGAGCTGCGTAAAAGAAAGGAGGACGCTAATAAACCTGATGGACTACCATCTTCACGCGCCTACGGACTGGGGGTCCAAGGACAGACACCTCGTCTTGACAAGGACCTACAGACCAGTTTGACCACCCAGGACGCTGAGAGCTGCGTAAAAGAAAGGAGGACGCTAATAAACCTGATGGACTACCATCTTCACGCGCCTACGGACTGGGGGTCCAAGGACAGACACCTCGTCTTGACAAGGATCTACAGACCAGTTTGACCATTCAGGACGTTGAGAGCTGCATATAAGAATGGAGGACGCTAATAAACCTGATGGACTACCATCTTCACGCGCCTACGGAGTATGGGGTCCAAGGACAGACACCTCGTCTTGACAAGGATCTACAGACCAGTTTGACCATTCAGGACGTTGAGAGCTCTATATAAGAATGGAGGACGCTAATAAACCTGATGGACTACCATCTTCACGCGCCTACGGAGTATGGGGTCCAAGGACAGACACCTCGTCTTGACAAGGATCTACAGACCAGTTTGACCATTCAGGACGTTGAGAGCTCTATATAAGAATGGAGGACGCTAATAAACCTGATGGACTACCATCTTCACGCGCCTACGGAGTATGGGGTCCAAGGACAGACACCTCGTCTTGACAAGGACCTACAGACCAGTTTGACCACCCAGGACGCTGAGAGCTGCGTAAAAGAAAGGAGGACGCTAATAAACCTGATGGACTACCATCTTCACGCGCCTACGGACTGGGGGTCCAAGGACAGACACCTCGTCTTGACAAGGACCTACAGACCAGTTTGACCACCCAGGACGCTGAGAGCTGCGTAAAAGAAAGGAGGACGCTAATAAACCTGATGGACTACCATCTTCACGCGCCTACGGACTGGGGGTCCAAGGACAGACACCTCGTCTTGACAAGGATCTACAGACCAGTTTGACCATTCAGGACGTTGAGAGCTGCATATAAGAATGGAGGACGCTAATAAACCTGATGGACTACCATCTTCACGCGCCTACGGAGTATGGGGTCCAAGGACAGACACCTCGTCTTGACAAGGATCTACAGACCAGTTTGACCATTCAGGACGTTGAGAGCTCTATATAAGAATGGAGGACGCTAATAAACCTGATGGACTACCATCTTCACGCGCCTACGGACTGGGGGTCCAAGGACAGACACCTCGTCTTGACAAGGATCTACAGACCAGTTTGACCATTCAGGACGTTGAGAGCTCCATATAAGAATGGAGGACGCTAATAAACCTGATGGACTACCATCTTCACGCGCCTACGGACTGGGGGTCCAAGGACAGACACCTCGTCTTGACAAGGACCTACAGACCAGTTTGACCACCCAGGACGCTGAGAGCTGCGTAAAAGAAAGGAGGACGCTAATAAACCTGATGGACTACCATCTTCACGCGCCTACGGACTATGGGGTCCAAGGACAGACACCTCGTCTTGACAAGGATCTACAGACCAGTTTGACCACCCAGGACGCTGAGAGCTGCGTAAAAGAAAGGAGGACGCTAATAAACCTGATGGACTACCATCTTCACGCGCCTACGGACTGGGGGTCCAAGGACAAACACCTCGTCTTGACAAGGACCTACAGACCAGTTTGACCACCCAGGACGCTGAGAGCTGCGTAAAAGAAAGGAGGACGCTAATAAACCTGATGGACTACCATCTTCACGCGCCTACGGACTATGGGGTCCAAGGACAGACACCTCGTCTTGACAAGGACCTACAGACCAGTATGACCACCCAGGACGCTGAGAGCTGCGTAAAAGAAAGGAGGACGCTAATAAACCTGATGGACTACCATCTTCACGCGCCTACGGACTGGGGGTCCAAGGACAGACACCTCGTCTTGACAAGGACCTACAGACCAGTTTGACCACCCAGGACGCTGAGAGCTGCGTAAAAGAAAGGAGGACGCTAATAAACCTGATGGACTACCATCTTCACGCGCCTACGGACTGGGGGTCCAAGGACAGACACCTCGTCTTGACAAGGACCTACAGACCAGTTTGACCACCCAGGACGCTGAGAGCTGCGTAAAAGAAAGGAGGACGCTAATAAACCTGATGGACTACCATCTTCACGCGCCTACGGACTGGGGGTCCAAGGACAGACACCTCGTCTTGACAAGGACCTACAGACCAGTATGACCACCCAGGACGCTGAGAGCTGCGTAAAAGAAAGGAGGACGCTAATAAACCTGATGGACTACCATCTTCACGCGCCTACGGACTGGGGGTCCAAGGACAGACACCTCGTCTTGACAAGGACCTACAGACCAGTTTGACCACCCAGGACGCTGAGAGCTGCGTAAAAGAAAGGAGGACGCTAATAAACCTGATGGACTACCATCTTCACGCGCCTACGGACTATGGGGTCCAAGGACAAACACTTTGGAACATACTTATATACATAATGCTTTATTGACATCGAGAACCGTGAATGCAAAAATTATGACCACGGTGCAATCTGACAGTTATGCCACTCTGGCTATTGTGCTGAAACCGCCATCGAAAACATAGGCGACTAGTGCTGCGCTAATCACCTTATCAAACGACCTTTCTGACAAGAGGGGGCACCTGATCCACGCGCGGCGCATTGGTAGCCTTCAACCCGCCCCATCCTCATTGAATTTTAAATATACAACTGATAGTTATGCTCTACTTTGATCCCAAGCTTCTTGAACAAAAGGCACATTTTCAATTACAAAACCTCAGATAATTAAATATTTTAACTTTTTTTTCTGATATCTACTCCCTTGAAATTTGCTATTATCTTAAGTAATTCTGGTAGGTAACCTACATTATGAGATAATTTAAGTACCTTCTAAAGTTCAAGAATGATATTAAGCAGAAGTGGCATGCTTACCTATTGTCCTGTATTTCGTGGGTTGGATCCCACACTTGGGAGGACACTAACACTATTGGACGTTTTATAGGAAACATTTTTGATAAGAACTAATTTATCGATAGAACTAACTGCTTTTCCAAACCTCCAAAAGAAAAATGAGGTGGTCATTACAGGACTTTCTTATACCAATCACGGTTACAGTTCACTCTCCATGCCTCTCCCCTTTTCAAAATCATTCAACTTTGTCTCTTTGTACAACGTAATCCTAAGATTAGACATTCTACCCAGTAATGCAAGTATTAAATAGTTTTGAGAAGGGAGAGGGGGGGCATATGTGACTTTTTCATTCCAAATTTTAAGTTCATAGCTACAATAATTATTGCGGTAGAGAGATCACAATTTTTCAATCACATACATACAAACACACACACACGCACGTACAGACAGACTTCATCGCGAAAATGGTCAAAACGTATTCAGGGGACTTTAAAACGTGAAAATCCGTTGAAACGTCATCTAGGATTTTCTCAAGGTACAATACTTCCCGAAACATCTATAATGGCTATTTTTTTAAAAGTAAAATAAAAAAAATAAATGATGCTCTGATAAGATATAAAATAAATGATTATAATACAGTAGAACCTCTTTAAGTCGAACCTCGATAAGTCTAAAACCTCCAAAACTCGAAAAAAAGTTTTGTTCCTTTCCCTTTAAGCCCCAAAACCTCCATTACTCGAAATCTCAACCCTCTATTAGTCGAAATAATCAGTGAGTCACTACAAGCCATTTTGGTACATATTTTCCCTCTATAACTCGAAAAAATTAATTGGACCTCTGTATCTCAAACATAGCAATGTTTTATTTTACAACCTTTACAACTCGATTATTTGAAACTTATTACCTCTATTGCTCGAAGAAAAATAAGTTACCGACTTTAAGAATTTGCCGACAATGTACACCATTTTTTCTCAGAAAACAATTTAGGAGTATACAATAAATAGGATTACCAATTCTAAGAAATGCTAAAGGATATTATTATTGATTTCATTTGAACTTTAGCGAAGCAAGTCATTTGTTGTCCATTGAAAAATTGTCAGAAGTAGTTTAGTTCTACCGCAATACACATCAATTTTTACAATAGTTTACGATCAAAATTGTTAAAACATGAGTGCTGTGAAACGTAAACTGAAAACTTTGAGTCTCGCTGAAAAGTTACAAGTGCTCGAAGCTGTGAAGAGCTGTCAAGAGAAGAAAGATGTTGCTGAACAATTTGGCCTACCAATGAGTACTCTGTCAACAATAATAAAAAATGAATCAGACATGATGAAAAAAATTCAAAACTGTTAAAATTTGTCCTGCAAAAGACGACGAATTGCAGAATTTCCCGGCTTGGAGGAGTGCTTACTTAAATGGTTTGAGCAGAGTCGGAACCAAAATACAAGTCGAATCAAAATCCGCCCAAGTCGAAATCCTCCATAAGTCGAAAACTCTATAACTCGAATTTTTTGGCGTCTCTTGATGTTCGACTTATAGAGGTGCTACTGTATATATTATAATCATTTATTGTATCTCTTATCTCTATAACGTTTTTAATAATCCTTTCTGGGCCCACGTTTATATGAACTGTTGTTCTTATTTTCGACCCACCCAGTCCTGGAGTTGTGGACACTTCCACTGAAACACCCTCCTGTGTGGTGGTTTTCATTTTAACAACTAGATTAACTTTCTAAATGAACGGATTTATAAAAACTAATTTCTAGCCCTGATAGCTGCTGAATATTGAATGAACATTGACAACTCTTACCAGCTTACACTACAGTTAGCACCTCAGTTAGTACCTCCAACACTTGTTCAGCCTCTCGTGTATGTTGCAGTCAACAAACTTAAATTCTTTTACAATAAATATAAATTCAATAAATTGCATCATTTGCATTGTGCACAAACAATTATCAATGAACTACTAAGATAACTGTGACATCCGGGTATGCAAATGTTACTGATTGTAAAATGCATAATTATTTATCCTAATGGTTCCCTCCGGGGCGTGACAAGAGTGTGTACGAGGATGCGGTGGACAGAATCCATCATATCGCTCCAATAAAAGTTGAGGAGAAATCACCCAGTGGTGATACTCCTTAGGCATTGCTTTGCAGTCATTTATAACTAATAACTGTCTCACCTAAGAAGGTCAGGTAAGAAGACTGAACACTCCAGGGTACAAAAACACAAGTTTTACTTTAAATTATCTATAAAACCTTTATTATAAACTGAACAGAATTTGTTAATAATATAAAATATATAATTATTCTAATGGTAAATGTACATACATTTATGTATCTTTATTCTAGTGGTTTTATTGTTTTCTTAATATAAATAAACAACCATTACATACAAGAGGAAAAAAAAAACAAAATAAGGATTATTTTACAATTTCACATACTGAATGACATTTTTGGAAACTCATATCTGAGTTTATTGAGAATGTCTGATATTAATGGACATTTATAAATGAAAATTTATATTAATAAGCTCTGAAATATTATATACAATATAGTTAGGTGTGTCTAGGCTTTAACTATGAGGTCATATCGCCTACTACCAGAATCTACTAATGTAGGAATATTAAATTTTTATTCACCTAAGGTGGGGGTCTATAACGAGTACCTAACATCGTACCATCGCTTATTGTCACATCCGAAGGACGGCGTACCAAGGTTTATTCACCTCCCAGATAAGGCTGGGGTTTGAACCCAAGATCTTGAAATTCTTCTGAACTATAGGTGCTCTTTAATATCTATGATTAGAATAAAGTTTCAAATTGTATTGGAGTTTAAAAAAAATTAAAGCTGATAAGAACTACTGAAGGGTTTCCAGACTAAAAATCACTGTTATGTACCTCTTTTTCCAAAATTCTTGATTTTATATTTTTTTATATCAGGGAATTCGTTTTTTTTTTTTTTTCCAGAGGGTATATTCGTGGAATAGTTTTTCTTCAAAATCACTCCAGAAGTGCTGTAAAATTAAAGTTGTAACATGGCATACAATCTGCTTATCAACACAGTTTAGCTCAAATGACATGTTTTGAGATACGATATATAACTACAACGACGATATTATACATTTTTTGAGTAAATAAACCTTGAGCACGCCGTCCTTAGGATGGTACGTTATTAGTTACGCAAGATAACTAAATCTGGAGTAGGACAAATTTAGAACTCCCACAGTAGAGTCGGGCCATGCCCACCAGAACGATAAAAGAGCACTCTGGTGGTAATCGATATGATCTCAAAGTTAAAGGTCTAACCACATTACAATTTTTGAATGTCTTCATGTCTAATAACTTTTAAAATAGCTTACATTTCTTTAAATGTCAATACAATTTAACACTATAATAATAATTTACTAAGTATATCTAGACTTGTTATATATCAAATACAAATGCAATATCTTTGAATATCTTTATCACAGTAACATTCTTTACATTTTACAAAAAATATACATTTCAAAAGTTCAAATTCGATAGAAACGACTAGAGCACGTTTGAAAAAAAATTGAAAAATGCCTATTTTTACAGTCTATTATTCCTTAGATCGGAATAATATTAATACAAGTCAATTCCGGCTATTTAGTAAGCACAGGTACTTTTTACAGGTGTTCAACCGATTAACATCGTTAACAGCAATGACAATTATTTAAAATGTGACTCACTAGGTAATATACTTTCAACTAAGAAATAAATGTGTACTTACAGTGGCTCAAAAAAGTATAGGCAATTTCATTTTTGTAGGTTTTAATCATAAACCGATTGCCTTAAATTCTTAAAATTATTAAAAATACATGTGCAACTATAAATATAGAAAAGTAAGTAGATCTTTACATACATCTATGATTTTTAGAGTAAATGGCAATATTGGAAGGCAAAACGCAAGGCTTATTGCAGTCTATATAACTAAGAGCGAAGTCCAACTGGTGGCCTTCTGTTGACAAGACTGAAAAATAAGGCTAAAGTAATTTCTAAAAATTTGTAAATCAATTTCACTTTGGGGAAAAATCTCTGGATCTAACCTTGAAAAGTTTTTTTTTTTTTTTTTTTTACCTCTTGGCCTGATGTTCCGTGCATATTGGCCATAAAAAATTTAAAATGTATTTAATTAATTTTTGTTTATATTTTTTCCGGCCGATAAGAGCCAAGAAGAACCAGCGGGACACAGCCCAAGCCCCCCCGGGGACCCAATGAGCCATCCGAGGAGGCCCGGAAACGTCACCACCGGATCACTCTATTTGACTAATTTTATATATATATATATATATATTTATTTTGATTGGAATTGATATTTTAATAGTTGGAAGAAAAAAAAAAATGTATTGTCAATCTTATGGTTACGCTTGATGAATTCAAATTTTTATATTATTGGTCTTTATGTAATTGTAGAGGACTTGCATAAGATCTATCCTCTTGTGTGGAAGCATGAGTAGCCGGGAGATGTCTGTGGGAAGGGAAAGTCCTTGGTTCACTATTTGTCTGTATAGAAGATGTCTGTCTTTGGAGGTGAGGGGGCAGCCTAGGAGGACATGGTTGGCGTCTGCGAGGGAGGCTCCGTCGCAGCCACACCATCCACTCTCTATCAGTCCTATCTTGTAGAGGTGGGATGGCAGGAGGTTGTGGTTGAGTCTTAGTCGTATGATGGTGGTAATGAATTGCCTTGAGTGACTTAGTGAGTGGTACCAAGGTTTGGCAGGAATGGAGGCCTGTACGTTACTGTAAAAGGTACCTTTGACTTCCTAAGACAGATCGAACTCTCTCTGCCATTCTTTAAAGATATATTTTTTCAAATAACTCCGGATGTCTGAGGAAGTCAGGAGGTTCACTCTGTCTCCAGTCAGGACAGCTTGCTTTGCCAGTTCATCAGCTTTGTCGTTATGGATATTACCACTGTGACCACGAATCCACAATAAATAAATATTTTGCTTTGCGTTTTGTACTTCTGTGAGAAGTCTATGTATTTCTCTTACCATTGGATCAAGTTGCCTATGAATATTTTTCAATGATAATAGTACACTTTTGCTATCTGTAAATAGGACGCCAGTATTAATATGTTTGTGCAAGAAGTATAATAATGCTTCTCGAATCGCAAGTCCTTCTGAAGAGAAAATGGAAGATATTCCTGGTAATTTCATTTTTCTATTGTAGTTGGTCGATGGTATGAAGTAGGCGCAACCAACTCCCGATTCGGTTTTGGATCCATCTGTGTAGACCGACCAGACACAGCTAGTCTTACCAAGTTCAAAGGCTGCGTGGACAAATGAAGGAAGGTTGTCTTGATGTAGGTCCGCCAATTCAGTGACAATATTACTGAAGGGGGTGAGGGTCCAGCTGTCAGAGCTCCTGAAGGTCTGGAAGGGGCTGAAGGATGACCTAGTGCCCAACTTCAGCTGCATCAGTCGGTGGTATTCAGTAACAAGAAGTGGAGATCTTTTGTTGGTCCAATAGTTGTGAGTGATACTTAGAGGCAGCAAACTGGAAAGACCGAGAGCAATAGGGTGAGATGGATTGTCGATCCTACCGGCCAGAAATCTCCCAGACAGTAATTTTCTACGGAGGCGGAGTGGAGCTTCTCGTGCTTCTACTAGCAGAGCGTTAGTTGGAGTAGATCTCATTGCTCCCAGACAGATTCGGAGAGCTTTGTATTGAAGTCGGTCTAATTTGATGAGATGAGTTTTAGCGGCATCACCATATAGCATGCTGCCATAATCAATTCGAGAGAGAATCAAAGATCGGTAAAGCAGAAGAGCTATACTGGGGTGGGACCCGAATTTGATTCGGCTGACGCATCTAATTATATACTTATAATTATATACTTATCGTAATTATATACTTATTATATACTTTTCAGTATATATACGTCGAAACTTACCAATCTTTTCGGCCCACAAGTCAACATCCTCCAATTCGCAGACGACATCTGCATACACTCCTCTCATAAAATGGAACACGAAGCTATCAGTACAATGTCAACGTCAATGTTACTATTTCAAGATTGGAGCCGCAGTTTAGGTTTTGATCTGTCTGTACCCAAAAGCAATGCCGTGTTCTTCATTCGGAAGAGGAAAGGATTCTCAAATTGTGAAATCACCCTTGGAAATTATACTTTTACGGTTGCTCGATCTGTCAGATTCCTGGGTCTCATCATAGACAAAAAATTGTTGTGGAGAAATCACATTGACCATATCTTAACCACTTGTGAACCTTGAAAAGTTGATTATATTGTTCTGTCTGAGGTAAACACAAAAAAGATCTACTTACTTTTCTATATTTCTAGTTGCACATGTATTTTTTAATTATTCTGAAACTCATTTAATACTATTTATTCTTGTTAACAATAAACATTCATTTTTTTAAATAAATAAAAATGGAAAACGAACAAGGAATCAAAGTTAAAACTTTTACTAAAAAAATAACCCTCTTTTTAAACAGAAATGAAGCTGCAGTAATACCAGTGTTGCCAGCACATAATTTTTTTAAAATTCATTTTCAGCAAAGATGGGCAAATAGTAATACGATTTCGAATATGTCAATCGAAGAAATTGGAATACTACCAATAGCTTGTCATATATATAAGCAGCGATATCTTTGGAGTATTGGGAGAACTAACCAAGTCTTGAATTTTTAGTATTTTCATTTAACGATATTAATCCATTTAACAATCAACTATTCAATATATTTGAAATCTGATTAATATTCGAATTAGAGAAAAGTATTATTTGTCACATCACTAATTTTCAGTAAAACCAAACATTTTATATTTCCCCAAGATTTTCTTTTAAACTAATACTTAAATGTATCTAATTCTATATTGAATAAGTATCCATTCTTAAATAGAGTTCAAAATAGTATTTAAACAAAATAAAAGAAAACACAGAATTTAATTATTGAATAACCCAAAAAACATTTTGTGATATGATGTAGCATATTTAATTTTTCTTTCAAATTGTACTTGGATATTTCTTTAAATCAAGGAAAAGTTAAATAATTGTTTACCTATAAAATTAATGGACAGATTATTGAAAAAGTGTTTGATATAAAAAAAAAGGAAATTAAAAATAATTAGAAATTAATTAACAAAACATTTTTAGTGTGAAATGACGCCATTTCTACTGCTCAGAGACGTAAGATAAGTTTTTTTGGAAATACTTGATTTGACACCGGAGATAAACATATATATATATAATTATAAAGACAATTCTTTATATATATAAAATAAATCTGTTGAATCAATCCCTCAAAAATAAATAACAAACATATAGGTACTTCTTTCTAAGCTTAGACTTATATTGCTCAATTATATTCAACATTTAATTTACAAACAAAGAAATCATAATTTTTTTAAAATAACGAACATATATAAATTAAAAAATAATATCAATAAAAATATGGATATAAATAAATATATAACTAAAAATGTACAATAATATAATAACATACAGCTCACCAGCTTCTTAAATACAAACATTATTAATATAATGGCGTTTAATTAGAATGTTGTAATTTTGGCACATAATTTCTTCTCATTAATAGCAAATAATTAATAGACCATAAAGTTGATCTTGGTATTAATCTAAATTATGAATTTTAGTACCTCATTTGTGTTAGTGTGTTAGTTATGTGACTAAACCACAGATAACAACCAACTCGTATATTTATATTTTTGACATACCAAAACGTGCTCAAAAAAGTCCATATTAATATTTATGCTGCTCAATGGCATTTAAGGGGTATCCCGAATCCTACTAAGTACATGAAGTACGACAGGTTTATTTGTTATTCACCGATAATTCTTATAATTTTTTTAAAATTACAATAAAATGAAGTAGTTGTCTTTCATTTTGTATATTATTATTTTCTTCCAATTCCATTTGAAGTAATAACATACTTCGGAATTTGATATACATACATCAAACAGTTCAACATTATAAACGGTTTTCTACTATTCGGTTTTTATTATTCGAATGCAGGACTCATCCAATTTCTGGTAAATACAATTCCAATTCAATTTAAATGTATTCCCAATAAAATATAAAACCTAAGAATAGAAAAAAATCAGAAGTTAAAATACAATTCTTTGATGGGCGGGAAGAAGAGTGCAAGTCCATTTTTGGCCAAAACATTATTATTACATATTTCACAATGTGAAGTCAATCTCTAGAAGTGGTGAGAAGAGGACAAGTCGGTAATGTCTCTCACGTAGTGTAGACCTAATTGTTGACCTAATTTTTTGGCAGTTTATTTAAAATTTGTCCAGTGGCAAAAGACAGTTTCTGTTCTCCTGAAAAATTGACTTTTTTGACTTGTACTGTTATGGCCTCCCACCAAAGAATTATTACATGACTTTTATAAAAATATTTCTATAAACCTTTTCTTCTTCCCTTCCTTTTTTTTTTTAGAGAGAAATTATTATTTTATTTTTATTTATCAATATACATGTATACGTACAACATATATATATATATATATATA
Source organism: Aradus depressus (assembly GCA_963662175.1). Classification (NCBI taxonomy): domain Eukaryota; kingdom Metazoa; phylum Arthropoda; class Insecta; order Hemiptera; family Aradidae; genus Aradus; species Aradus depressus. Next base: position 39,588,659 of record OY759219.1, on the reverse strand, counting down.
TATATATATATATATATATATATATATATATATATATATATATATATATAATACACTCATATAGTATGGGGTGCACTGGTGGGCTAGGGGTGGTCAGCGACATAGGTTTCAACTTTTGTATCTATCAATCAATCGCAATGAACTCACCACCCTATTTTTGTATCAGATAGTTAACTTTATATCTATGGTCACAGGGAATAAGTTGTTAAGTCGTAAAATAGCCAAAATGGGTTAAGTGTACTGTGATCATCTCCCAAGCCATCTGCGAACTGTGAAGAAGTTGGGAGCTCAGAACTCTAATACTTTCGGAATTATAAAGATGTGGGTTTCTTGGTATCTCGTAAAATTGTGTATGTTCTCGGTTTAATCAACTCAATCTACTTTTTACAAATATTTAATTCTAACTAGAAAAAGTAGTTTATATGTAATATGGTTGAAATTATGTTTCATGTGCATTTAACAAAATGATTACTGATGACATGCGTTTTGTTAAATGCACAAACAACATTTCAAGTATATCACAAATAAATTACTTTATATTGTTAAAATGTAATAATTTTATCTTCAATTTGGTGTTTCCTAATAGAAATTCCCTTTTCCTTACCTGATATATATAATAATTTACATGGTGTAATGCCGGAACACAATATTTCACAAAGATGTATTATTCAAATATCCAAGTTCCCAAAATATGTCCATCTTTCGAAACTTAAAATACTATAAATAATATTACTTTGAAATGAAGTATTAAAAAAATTGAACTGACCCTAAATATTGTTCAATTGAGTTAAAATTTCATCTGTACTATTAATTGACAATAGTGATCCATACTGGGTGATATTTAAATAAATTAATTATTTTTGGAATGTTAATATTTGTACATAATTATTAAAAATAAAGTCCGGAGTTGAAGTAGATAGGAGGACAGTTGTATTTGGCGATGACTCCATACGGCTGTTCCGATCCAACTTCAACTCGTCTCTCTTTACTCAGTTTGTTCCAAACGTGTACCACAAAAGTACCTCCAAGAGTTTTGTTCACGGCTTTCCAATTTTTTTCATCATAGTACAACTCCCACTGTTGATAGGGAATTGGATAGAAAATTTGTTCAGGAAAGACTCGAAGTCCACATTTCATTGGTCCAACTTTCCCCCATGATATCACCTGAAAAAATAAATAAATAAATAATAAGAATAAACGTTGTTTTTTGAGGTCAAGATCGTGGGTTCGAAACCCGACCAAGGCCCTTAGTTTATTTTATCCGGGAAGTAAAATAAACTTAAGCACGCCGTCCTTCGAATGGGACGTTAACCGATGGTCCCGAGCCTGTACAATGTCAGGTGCTCGTTAAAGACCCCTGCCCTAGGTGAATAAAAATTTAGGGTAGGCAAAATTTAGGAACCCACAGTAGAGTCGGGCTCATGTCCACCGGAGTGACGAAAGAGCGCTCTGGTAGTAGGCGATATGAGCTCGTAGTTAAAGCTCGGGCATGAGTCATAAAACCTAACCTATATATTTATTAAAATATTTTCCTCTTAATTACCATTATGAGCAATGCAATAAGTATGTATTATACAAGGTAAAAATAAATAAAATAAATAACATGTTTCTCTATGATATAACTAAGATAATCTTATAAAGTTGTTTGTTAGGATTTATTATAATCTCCCATCATAATTTATGGGCGTTATTTTCGCTCATAACAGTCTTATGTTGTATAATTTCGTTTACCATATTTATTATACATAGGAGAATTTAAGTAATCGCTCAGATATTAGATATTTAGGTTTCACCAGAGTTTAAGGTTTTATTAAGGGTTTAAATACACATACACATTTATTCTATCGTGTTCACAGTCACACACACACAGATAGAAATTTTCTTCTCCATGAGGAGGGCGGAAAACATGATTTTTCCCATGTACTTTGTATAGTTTGGGGAAGTACAACACTATATGTAGCCCATAATTGTTGGGTTGTATCTGGAGAAAAATGTATAATAGCTACATTATTCTGAAATTTATTTTCTGAGTTCAAGAAATTTTTAAATTACAGACTTGAAAAGTACTCGCATACAGGGGCGTAGCCAGGATTTCGATCAGGGGGGGAGGGGGGCAAAGTTAGGCTACATGGGTGGGGGTATAGACTCCCGGGGACACAGCCCGCAGTTTCCGTGGTTAGCGTTGCAGACTTTTTGTTATTAATTTGGGAGACTCGGACCTCTAGAAGCTCCCCCTGAGGTAACCATTGACTGTAATACTTACTCTGACTTTACATGAGCAGCAAAAATGCAAAGCGCAGCAGCAGCAAATGCACGCTGTGGTTTCAGTGCTTTTAGAATGAAATGATAGCGTGCATTTGCTGCTGCTGCGCTTTGCATTTTTACTGCGCATGTAAAAAAAAAAAAATTAAAAAGAGTATAAAATATACTAAATACATTTAACTAATAACTATCATTACCCTGTTTTCATTTTGTGTACGTTTTCATTTTAGTTCCCCAGCTATATAATAAGAGTTTAGGGGAAGTTAAGTAATTGCTCGAAAAATGTAATGTGGAGTTTTCAATGGAATTTCATGTTTTCCGATGTCCTAATTCGAAAAATAAATAAAAAAAGTCTGTATCCATGAACATGATAACTCCCGATAGAATGAATTTTTCGAGATACGAAATGTCTATCCAGAAATCTCTAAGGGAGACATCTACTGATTTTCAGCCAAATCGACTGAAGGGAATAGGGTGGGATTAGGGCGGAGGGTTAACACAAAAACTTAAATAATAGCCGTTGTAATGAATTTATTGACATTAAATATAATATTCAAAACCAAACAAGGACGACATCAATTTTGAGCGGAATCAGCCGAAGGGGAGGGGGGATCAGAGGGGGGCTTAACTCAAAAATCCCAATAATTCCCAATGTTATGAATGTATCGACATGAAATTTTATATTTAAATTCAAAACCCCATAAGGATGGCACCTATTAATTTTTCATGAAATTGGTTGAAGGAACGAGAGAACCAGAGAAGGGCTCGAGTCAAATATCCTAATAACTGCCGATGTAATGAATGTATCGACACAAAATTTAGTATGAGGATACAGAAACCACAATGTAAGTCAAATATTTAGTTTTAGTCCAAACGGTCAATTGGTAGAGCAAAAACGTTATTTTTTTCTTTTTTAAGCATGTTGCGGAATATAGCATTGTAACCGCGATAGTGTGTATCGATTTTAAATGCGGTCACTATTAACTATCCGAGGTCATAACGGTGATTTATTTTAAAAATAATTTCAGTATTTCACCTACATTAGTTACAACACAGTTAAGTGGTAAACTACTATAAAGATTATGTAAGATGTTACGAAAACCGGTCAGGAGGAAAGAATATTATTTTTTAAACTTTCCTGTAGAAAGAAAATAATAAAAACAATAAGAAAATAAATATATACTTAATTTTTTTTTCTCTCTCTTTCTTTATTGCGCATATTTTCAACGTTTGCTCTCAGAGCAACACAGCAGGTGTAAACAACAATGAATTATGTCATTCATAAAAGAGGAAGATCACCCTGTGGGGACACTTCACGATGCAACTCTCAGTCTGCACTATCCCAGCATACGTAGTATAAGGGAAGTTAGGTTAGGTTTTATGACTCATGCCCGGGCTTTCACTACGAGAGCTTTCACTATGGGAGTCATAAATTTTGCCTATCCTAAATTATTATTCACCTAGGGTAGGGGTTTTTAACGAATGCCTGACATCATACAGGCTAGGGATCGTCGCTTAACGTCCCATGACGCCCTCAAGGTTCTTAAAGGGCTCATCTTGAGCTCAGTAAGCAAGTACGTTAACCACTGAGCTACCTGTGTCAGCCATAAACATTAACTATGTGCTTCATGATCGTTAAACTTATTAATGATATCATTCATTATTTTTTTGATCATGCTATATAAATTTTCATTTTGGGGCCGCACCTTAAAAAATTTGCTCACACCTGCGAATAGAGGTTATTGAGCATGCATAAATGTTTAGTAAACGCCGCGGGATCTGCACAAACGTTTTAGTATTTTAATATATTAGTTTTTAAAATTTTATGGGAGAATCACGTGAAACGTATATAAATATCATGTAAATTGCATTAAATTGTCATATTCTATAATTGTAAATTAAATCTCTTCTCCAACCTGACTAATATTACAGAACTTCTGTAGTTCTCTGGTGACGAGAAGAGGTCCGTTCTCTGCCCATCCAGTGGGATTGTATTCGTTCCGAAGAACTGTCATAACAATATGAAGAAACTCATGACCTGGGCCTGAAGGCTCGAAGTTCATAATACCGTTGGCTAGCTGAGTGGGTTCTTGAGCTCCAATGAAGTTCGTGCCAAGAGGATCCAGAGGTCTGAAACAAAGAATCCAGTCAACATCGCATAGGTAGTAATCAATTTAAAATATGACAAGGTGGAATAAAGACATTTTTTTTTTTTTTTAAACAAATATGAGAGAAAAAGGTGTTCAGAAACGTCTCATTTAAAATTCTTCCATTGGATCGATGAACGTAAACGTAGCCGTAGATTTGCTTTGGAGGCAGTGGCGGATACAAGGGGGGGGGGGGGGGGGGGGGAGCAGAATTACCTCTGTGCAAAGGACCTCTTGCGGTCTCTTGCGCACATACTTTAATGACGTCATTCGTTTACATACTCAGACTGTTACTCAACTTGTCAACGAAATTTTACCCTCCCCTTGACGAACATGCAAGATCCGCCCTTGTTTCGAGGTGGTTGTCCACCCACACAAGTTTATTTGACAGAGCCAGCTTTCAGTCACATTGGACCCTCTTCATTGTTCACTCTAAATTGACATGTAAAAAAGTACAATTAAGTAATAAAAATAATTATATTCATAGAAATAAATAAATAAATAAAATTTATTATTAACAAATCTTTTTGAATGATTTGTTGTCAACTCTAAGGTCAAGTATTATATAATAGATACTTATATATAAATGTCAGAATACACATAATTTCAACAATAATGTACTTATTCATTTATTGTTATAAATATAGTGTAAACTCTATTTAACGACAAACTCCCTAAAACATCGAAATTACTTGAATCTGGTTGGTTTACCTTGTTGTCCATACAATGATACACTCTATGTAGCATCACACCCACTCTAAATAATGACAACAATACGTCATTACTAAGCAATAAACAGTACTTTCAAGTTGCCGAAATTAATAAGAACTGCAGCTGTGTACGTTCTTTTGTTTATTATTTTGTTGCTTTATTGTCTAGCACGTATTTACCTCGACTGTCGGCATCATGCGTACCGAAGATTCTAAGAAATTCGTTTGACAGCCTGGCTACAACAGCTTCACTTACAGATGAAGAAATTCTGGGTTCGGTGAGAAAAACTGAGGAACAACAAGGGGATGATCCTCAGCCTCCACCAAGCATTAAACAAGCACTCGATGCAGCGAAATTATTAGTAAAATATATTTTGTATAACCAAGTTGATCCCACAGTATACCAAGATATGAATAAAATTCATAAGAAAATACAATTAAAATACTGGAGCAGCGAAAAACCTCAGACGAAGATAACAGACTACACGCAATAAGCGTTGTTATTTGTATCAATATTAATGTTCGTTTGTAAATTTTATACTTTATTAGTAAATACATATTATAATAGTAAAATACTATTAAATGTAATGTAATATGTATTGATTTTTCTTCTCTTCATTTAACGACAACTCTCAATAACGCTATAAAATGCGCAGTCGCTATATAGAGTTTACACTGTATATCTAGATGTTGATTAGCGACCGTAGATTCTAATTGTAGGAATATTGAGGGTCAGTCAAAGATGGAAGAAAACATTTGAATAGTGTTTTCTTCCATCTTTGACTGACCATCAATATTCCTGTATATCTATATTCTCTCAATAATCTGTAAATATTTTATAGTTTTTTTTTTTTTTTTTAACTACCAATACCTATTATAAAATATTGTGACCTTAGTGATGACACCTAATCATTCAATGAGATTTGTTACTTCATAAATTTTATTTATTTCTAAAGGAGTGTCAGCGCTGGCTGGCTTCTCCCATCAAGGGACGTTATTTTTATATATATTTTTTTTTGACCACATATTTGCTTATTATATTATATATATATATATATATATATAATATATATTATATATATATAATATATATTATATATATATAATAAATAAAAAAAAAAATGTATTTCTAAATTGTATGCATATGGTAATCTTTATTGACTATAACTTTTACTTCCCCAACTATAGGCAGCATAGGGGAAGTTATGTAATCGGTCGAAAATTCGATGCAGAGTTTACAACCTGGGTAATAATTTAATATTTAAATAATTAATAAAATATATTAATATTAAGCAGTTAATTATGTTCTCCCGATGCCATAAAATTTGAATTTCGACTCAACAAGAAGCTGCGCAAATATGATCTGAAAATATGAATCTTGCATCCCTGTTGTGGAAGTTACCGCAGTAAAACCTAGTTTGGGGTGACAACGTTATGTCTCATCCTTTTGAGATATTAACGTTAAACAATACCAGTTACACAAAACATTTGTTTTGTATAATATTTTTCACCATTAGCTCCTTCGTTTTAATAACCACATTAAACCACGCAAGCTCGGCGGGCTGAAGCCCTTAAGTCTTTTGTCTGGGAGGTGAAAAAGCCTTGAGCATGCTATTCTTTGGATGGGACGTTAAGGGATTATTCAGAGCCTATACAATTTCAGGTTCACCACAAAGAAAGAGCACTCTGGTAGTAGGCAATATGACCTTGTAGTTAAAGCCCGGCCATGAGTCACAATAACTAATTAACCAAAGCAGTCTTCTTAGGTGAGTATGATGCTAATCTTCATCGAATATTATGCCATATACAGAGCGTCCCAGCATGGAGGTAAAATACTTTGAGGTCTTAAAGGAAATTTTGAACAAAAAATTTTCTATAAACATAGGTCCGATTCGGAACCGTTTCAGAAATATACAATTTCTTCCAATTTTTGTACATAAAATCTCTTATTCCTCCTTGAGTATAAGAGCTAACACAAAGTTAATTATACCATCATAAAAAGCGGAAAATTACCTTTAAAATAAGTTCATTTTATTATTTTAATTACAAGAATTTGACAGTTTATAGGCAGCATAAACCGAAGAACTGTGTAATTCGGAAATTCTTTGGCAAACTGTAGCTCACGTTTTTTCGAAAAAATGTCCTTATTGTATATCTTAATTTTTATTTATAAAACTTGTGCATTTAATAAGCTTTCAAACGATAAAACATTATACTTTATACTTGTGTAGCAATATTATGGTTTTAGTGAAAAAAGAAGGTAAAAGTAAATGACATGTCTCATAATCCATACAATGTTTACAATGAATTGAGAGATGCAAAAAAATAGTGCTAAGTACAAAAATTGGAAGATGTTGAATATTTCTGAAACGGTTCCGAATCGGACCTATGTTTATAGGAAATTTTTTGTTCAAAATTAAATTTCCTTTAAGACCTCAAAGTTTTTTACCTCCATGCTGGGACACCCTGTATATCTCATTGGTTTTCCGACCTTTAGATTCCAAATATGAAAACACAATTTCGGTCTGTGTGTGTGTCACGATAACTCCCGATAGAATGAATGTATTGAACCGAAATTATTTATGTGACTCCAGAACCCTCTAACGATGACACCTACTGAAAATCAAAAGATGTCATTCTTAGAGGGAGTTATCGTGTTCACAGATACTCATACACTTTTCTGTTGAAAACTCCGCATCGAATTCCGGACGTATTGTGTAAATTCCCCTATACTGCGTACACCTGAAGAAGTAAAACACGCACACTGACGTAAATAGCCAATTTTATAATTTTACTGTCTTCTTCCCAGCTAAGATTCGCTCCGATACGATACACGCTTCTCACTATCTATTCCATTGTATTCTGTACATCGGAAATAACAATAGAATGTTCCCAAAGTGAAAAAAAAATATTGTAATTTCCATTGGTAGTGAACTTCCTGTGTTATGTCTGGGAATATTTACAAACTTTCAGAGCTTTTGTTTTTGCTTAACGTTTTTTTGTTGAATTTTTTCTGTATTTAAACCGCCCTCTTGAAAAAATTACGCTATAGAGTGACACAAATAAATATGACCAAAGAAATTAACTCATTTTTTACATTATCCCTTCCCCAGAACGAATTAATCAATCAAGTTTTCGCTCTCCCTCACAAACCAATCGACCTTTTGGCCAAATTATCAATAGTTCTCATATGTTTGACCGATTTGTCTGAAAATCAATAGCTGATTCGGGATACACATGTAAAATCATGTATTGATACATTCATTCTATCCGTAGTTATCGTATTTACAGACAGAAAACTTGAAATTACGTTGAAAATTCCCGGTAATAAGTAAAGTTAAACAATCGGTCAGAAATTTGAAGCTGAGTTTTTTTGAGAAATGAAATTTAAAAAAAGTCTGTCTGTCTGAAGGCGTGTCTGTGAATACGATAACTCCCGATAGAATGAATGTATATGAGTATACCTACTGCTTTTCAGTCAAAACGGCCAAATGGAAAATGGGGGCGCCTTAACACAAAAACCCTAATAACTGCGTTGCCATCATTAATATATTATTTACAATTTCAGTAGTGGTCGGAACTTTTAATTAGTAATTACAATTTTTAACTATCTACTTTCCTAAGGAAGGCTCAACGTTTGAAAGAAGTCGCGCTTGACCTGTTTTTTTTTTCAACTCATTTATACTACCTAGGTACCATTAATTAATTTGTTTGACTTCTAAGACATGCATTAGTTCTCTAAGGTCGAATAAAAGTAATCCTCATGTTGAAAATTAAAAACAATTTTTTTTTTTTTTAATTTTGTATTTACAACTATATATATAGGTTAAGTTAGGTTAGGTTTTATGACTCATGCCCGGGCTTTAACTACCGTGGTCATATCGCCTACTACCAGAGCGCTCTTTCGTCACTCTGGTGGACATGAGCCCGACTCCGCTGTGGGAGTCCTAAATTGTTATTCATCTAGGGGAGTCTTTCACCGACCTGACATCGTACAAGCTTGGGAGCATCGCTTAACGTTTCATCCGAAAGACGGCGTGCTTAAGTTTATTTTACCTCCCAGATAAAAAAAAACTAAGGGCCTCGGTTGGGTTTCGAACTCACGTTCTTGAGCTTAGAAGGCAAGGACGCATACCACTGAGCTACCGGCGCTCTCAGAAATCATTCAATAATGACACTCCATTATTTTGTTATTACGGATGAGAAAGTAAAATTTAAAAAAAATATAAAAAACAAAAAACAATAGTTAGATTAAAAAGAAACATAAAACGTTTGTAGATGATTAGTCTTCAAAATGGAGTGTTTGTGATTTTACGAAGGATACGGGATTGTAGAGTTTGGATTTTATAAGAATTCTAAGGTTTAGTTGAGCCCCAGAGATCATATTGACTTCAGTAATTGGTTGTAAATGATTCTTTTATTACTTAATGTATGTTTCGATCTGTTGTCTAAAAGTCGTAATAAGAGTTTGTATCGTCGAAAAAAGTAAAAAATTAAAATCCAGTTTCTGAGTCAATAGACACGAATAACTATCGATAGAATGAACATAACGACATTGTATATGTAACCAGATTGACCTATTCATTTTCAGTCAAATCGGTCATAGAGAAAGGGGGAAGGAGGGCTTAAAACAAAACTCCCAATAACTGTTGAGGTAATGAGCATATCAACAATTTATGCATTGATCCAAAACCCAATTAAGAGCCTTTTATTAGTATTCACATCAACCGAAGGGGAAATGAGAATAAAAGGGCGGGATTCAATTCACACCCTAATACAAGGGTAACTCGTAACTGCCAACATATTTAATAAATGCATTCACACAAAACTATCTTAGTATCTGAGCTAGACACATATCTATGGTCACAGGGAATAAGTTGTTAAGTCGTAAAATGGCCAAAATGAGTTAAGTGTACTGTGATCATCTCCCAAGCCATCTGCGCACTGTGAAGAAGTTGGGAGCTCAGGACTCTAATACTTTCGGAATTATAAAGATGTGGGTTTCTTGGTATCTCTTAAAATTGTGTATGTTCTCGGTTAAATCAACTTAATCTACTTCTTTGAGGAATCATTCACGAGATAACTGCATTTAACCATTTATTCACTACGGCAGACTATTCCAAGTGAAGAGGATGTTTTCGGTTAAATCAACTTGCTCAACTTTACTTCATTCACGAGTATTTCAAAAAGTATGGTTAATAATTAGGTAAGTGTGTATAAAAATTAGGTAAACGTGGTCAATAATTAAGTAAGTGATGGGGAATGATTAGGTAACTAACGGAAAATCCAAGAAAGGATTAACAATATTCATTTTCATTCACTCTTATAGATTTAGAAAGTATATGATTAATAATGATGCAAAAATCAATTTATTCCCTGTGACCACAGATATATTATCAGCCAAATTGGTCGATAAAAAGAGTTTAGAGAGAGTGAAAACTTAATTAATTACAAATAATTCGAGGTGGGGAAGTTCACTGGCGATGATTCGCCGACGACTTTATTTATACCTGTAACCTTTAATGCCTCTTCAGTTTTCGTGACTTGTCGCAGTTCAGAATAACAAAGGCATCCAACCATTACTGAACTTCAACTGAAAGCCAAACAGATTCCCAAGTTTCAAACCGTTATAATAATTATTAGTGGGGCGCCAGGAATGTAACTTTGAGGGGGTGGGAGGGGGGGGGGGGGGGGGGTTACCCTTTTAAGCATAATACATAAGAGATGTGGACTTCCCGGAACTTCTGTCTCAAGTGTCTTTCAGCTAGTCGCGGGTTCCTATTTAGGAATATGTTATTTTTGAATTGTTATTTTCCTTATACAAACTGCTACTTCAATGTTAAAAAAATAACAATTTTTAATAGCAGGATAACATATCACAGTGTATACTAATATTCAGTTGTGTTAGTATGACTCATGTCCTGGCTTTAACTAATAGGTCATATCGCCTACTACCAGAGCGCTCTTTCTTCTCTCTGGAGGACTTGGGCCTGACTACTGTGAGAGTCCTAAATTTTGCTTACCTGGGTTTAGTTAAGGTCTTTAATGAGTACCTGACATCGCACAGTCTCAGGACCATCGCTTAACGTCCTATCCGAAGGACGGCATAGTTAAGGTTTTTTTTTTATAACCCAGATAAAATACTCTAAGGGCGGCCGAGTTTCGAACCCGCAATCTTGAGCTTAGTAGGCTGGCTATCGGCACCCTATTTTTAATTGATATAACCTGTTATTCTCCTTACATGTTTTATGCTCTTTTGTTACCAAGATATACAAGGTGAGTCCCTCGTAACTTAAAAAAAATTGGATGAAACTAGACAGAAAATGGAGTAGAATGACGCCAACCGCACCTTTCTATCTCAATCCGTTGCCGAGATATAATTTTTTAATGTTTTTTTCGAGAAAACCACGTTTTTTGCCATCAAGTCCCACATTTCTCCCCTTTAAATCAATTTTTGACTACATTTTCGGAATCAACGTTAAATTTCCTATCAGACTAGTGTATGTTCAACTTTGAAAATTACCACCTTGGAACCGAAATAACAGCTAAAACGTTAACATTTTAGAAAAATTAAAATTTCGGGAAATACTTCCACGTCAACTACTTTCCCGCTCAAGCATTGCTGGCTATACTGGGTATAATAATGTCACTTTCAGATTCATGTCAATGAAACCTAGATAACCGCTGACGCCAATACAATGTGGTTGGTATAATAAACTTCTATTATGGTTACATCACATATTTACATATAAACTCCAGTGTGTGCAGCACTTGAAATTGTTATTATGTGAGTAAGATAAGATATTGGAGTGGTTAGGGCTTTCAGGAAAATTTCATCTTATTTAAGGTCAATTTTCGATGTAGAAAAGGATAACACTATATATAGACCTTTCTGCTTCAATTGGAGTACACAAAACAATTTTACAGATGTAATAATAGAATAACATGCAATTGGACTGCAACATAATGCATTAAAAAAAAAAAAAAAAAAATCATTTGCATAATGAAATGTAAAAGGGTCGGTTGGAAGAGAGATTTGGGTTAAGGAGAACAAGGACAGTTCAACAAAAAGTGGGATGGTGGCCCTGATGGAGAAGGGAGTGCTCTGCGTAGCGGGAGTCAGTGGAGCGAAGCGATCAGAGGACGGAAACATCAGCTGGGGAGAGGTTTGTTGGCTTTGTTAGTATAACAGCGTAGGCCAATAGACCTGGCTAAAAAGACGCAATTATTTTATCAGAAGGTTGCATTGATTAATCCCAAGACTATCAATCCATAAGATGACAAACCATCAATCAAAACTCTTTCCCAAATTATGTCCCATTTCAGTATGAAAAAGTTTCTGTTCCATTTAAAAACCAGAGCCCAAACTTGTATATAAGATTTTGGCATCCCTTCGTGACAATTTGTTGTTAGAAAATGTTGTTTTAAATATTTAGCAAGTTTGCTATAAAAATTAAACTTTAAAATAATAAACAATTTCAATCGATAGGAAATTTTATGCTTTACAATTAAAGTCATATAAAATTTTGTCGTATCTGTAGTAGTTTCAGAGTAAATAGAAAAAAAAAAAAAAAAATTGACAAACTGGGGCATCCCAGTGAGACCCGCTCTGAATAACATTATCATGCTTCATTTGTTCTCAAACTGTTGCTTTCTCCAAAAATTGTGATGTGGTCATTACAGGACTTTCTTATACCAACCACGCTTACAGATCACTCTCTCTCCCCCTTCTCAAAAATATTTCATACTGGCATTAAAGGGTATAAGAATGTCTACTATCAAGATGATGCTGAACAGAGACAAAATTAAATGATTTTGAGAAGGGGAGGGGGGAGAGTGATCTGTAAGCGTTGTTGTTATAAGAAAGTCACATCACATATATTTTTCTTCATTCTTTTAATTTTTCAAAAAAAATTATAGTTTTATGGGCGCCGGTAGCTCAGTGGTAAGCGAGCTTGCCTTCTGACCTCAAGATCGTGGATTTGAAACTCGACCGAGGCCCTTAGTTTATTTTATCTGTGGGGTAAAAAAAACTTAAACACGCCATCCTTCGGATGGGACGTTAAGCGATGGTCCCGAGCCTGTACGATGTCAGGTACTCGTTAAAGACCCCCTGCCCTAGGTGAATAAAAATTTAGGGTAGGCAAAATTTAGGACTCCCATAGTGGAGTCGGGCTCATGTCCACCAGTGACGAAAGAGCGCTCTGGTAGTAGGCGATATGACTTCGTAGTTAAAGCCCGGGCATGAGTCATAATAACTAACTAATAAATATTTTAAAATTCGTTGCTATTAGTTACGATTTAAAAACTACTTAATATACATAATCCCATACACACGCACAGACAGAAACCGAGAAAATCAGTTGAAACCTCGATCTCAGATTTTCGCACGAATACAATACTTCCTTATACTATAAGTATAAGAAAGTAAAAAGTGAATAGAACAATTTTTTCCGATAAATTCTTTTCCATTTGATTAGAATACATTTTTTAGTTCCAGCTACGAAGTATAGGGGAAGTGACGTATTCGGTCAAAAATCCCAAGTTGAGTTTTCAGCGGAATTTTATCTTTTCAGACGCCCTGAATCCAAAATAGAAAAAAAAAAATCCTGTCTGTCTGTGAACACGATTACTCCCGATAGAATGAATGTACGAAAAAAAGTATTATAAAAATTGAAGTGAAAAAACAAACAAACAACAACAACAAAATGTATTTGGACCAGCAAAAAAAGGTGCTATACACAAATATATAAGAAAATTAAGGGTTTAAAATAGGAAGTCCTGGTACAGTCTTTGTTTGAGTCGCCTCCCAGGAGTAGGCGCTCCTAGACTGTAGTGTACAGCCCCGGAACAATGCACAAGGGCTTCGTGGTGGTTCTTCACTAGTTTCTCGATGTGAGCTGCAAAAAGAGGAACACCCAATTCTTCGTGGATTTTGTGATTCCTGACAAACCAGGGTGCGTTTGTTGCTATTCGGAGTACTTTATTCTGGAATGTTTGTAGTCGTTTCATGTTAGTGTTGCTGGTACCGATCCAGACTGGGCAGGCATATGTTAGAAGTGGAAGTAGGAGTGTCTTGTATAGCAGAATAGTACACGTGTGTTTAAGTGGCGTGTTTCTGTTTATGAGAGGGTAGAGGGTGTTAAGTCGTGAATATGCTAGCTGTAGTTTTCTGTTAACGTGTAGTTTCCATGTGAGACGTGTATCTAAAAGTACTCCAAGATAGCGCACACCCTGGTCCTTAGGATTCCAGAGAATCGGGAGTTCATCAATTTGCAGCTTGATTTGTTCTTCTATGGAGAATCTGCGAAGAGTGAAAATTTTGGCTTCGGTCTTCCCTGCGTTCAGTTTGAGCCTCCATTTTGAAAACCAGTGAGAAACTTCTGTCAGGGCTTCCTGGAGCTGTTCAATGGCGACGGAGAGGACACCATGCTGACAGGCGATCATTGTGTCATCGGCATAGGTGGCTAATGTTGCCGTGGGAATTTCGGGGATGTCTTGCATGAACAAATTGAAAAGTAGAGGGCTCAAAATAGCACCTTGAGGGACCCCGGCTCTTATTCTTTTCTGAGTGCTCATTGCGTTGCCCACTTTAACTTGAAATGTTCTGCCGTGGAGAAAAGACGTAATAAGTTGAACAATGTATCTGGGTGCCAGGCTTTTCTTCAGTTTATATATCAGCCCCTCATGCCAAACGGTGTCGAAGGCTGCGGCTACATCCAAAAATACGGCGGCAGTGTATGTCTTCGCCTCAAAGCCATGGACGATCATTTCGGTCACCCGTTGGAGCTGCTGAACCGCCGAGTGCTTGGCTTTGAACCCAAACTGGTGGCACGGTATGGTGCCTTCTAAACATTGAAGAAGTCTTTTATAAATTATCTTTTCGAAAAGTTTAGACATTGAGTTTAAAAGACTTATTGGCCTATAGCTTTCGGGGTCTTGTTTCGGCCTGCCTTGCTTATGAAATACAACCACGAATGCATTTTTCCACGTGTCAGGAAAGTATCCTCTCCTTAAACAGCCATTGAACAGCCCTGTCAGATATGCGATGCTTTTTGGAGGCAGGTTTTTCAGGACGATGTTGGGGATGAGGTCTTCACCAGGGGCCTTCTTGTTGGGGAGTCTCTGAATGTACAGTGTGATTTCGGATGGGTTCGTGTACTGTATGTGTGGTTCTGCGGTGTGGAGTGGAGTGGAAAGAAATTCGTGGACTGTGTGGAGTATTTCGTGATCTTGTGTGTCATGAGTTCTGAATTTCTGTTCAAGGTGTTGAGCCACTAGCTCACTCTTGTCTTTGTCCGTTGTTACAGTAGTCTGTCCGTCTGTCAGGGGCGGGAGGCCGGGGTCTTGTCGGAGGAGGCGTCGTGTTTCCTTCCAAAGGTTGCTGTCTCCAGGTGTGAAGTCGCTGGTGTATTGTCGGTATCTGTTGATTCTGTCATTGTCCAATTCCCATCGTATTACTCTCGTCAGTCGGTTCAGCTCTCGTTTCTCTTGTGGATCGCGTGTTCGTTGCCAGTGTTTACGGAGTGTATTTTTGTCGTGTATCATGTTAAGTATGCGTGTAGGGGTCTTGTTTTGTTGGATGTTGCGTTGGTCCTTGTAGTGGTTATATGTTGAATTGTGTATCGAGGTGTAAATAGCTTGAGTGAAATATTTCAGTGAGTCGTCTATGTCTTCAGTATTGTCGTAATGCAAAGGGATGTCTATGTTTTTGTCCATCTCCCATCTAAACGCGTCCCAATCTATTTTCCCCTGTATCAGTCTTGGCAGATGTTCTGCCTGTTTCGGGTTCACTTTGAAGGTACACACGACTGGAAGATGGTCTGAGTCGAGTTCTGTCAGTGGTTCGTGATAAAGGGGCAAAGTAAAATTTTGTACTAGTCCAATGTCCAGGATGTCTGGGAGGTATCTCTGTTGTGTAGGATAAAATGTCGGTTCGTCCGGTGCTGATATCTGTACGCCCAGGTTATTAATTATGTTTAATAGTCTTGTCCCGTTGTTGTTTGTCCGTCTACATCCCCAAATTGTGTTTTTACTATTTAGGTCACCTAGTAATATGGTCGGCCCCCCAGTGAAAATGTGTTCAAAATCTGTCTGGTGAATTCTGATGCCTGGTCGGTGATATGCTGAGATTATGTTAAGTGTTCTGTTGTTGTCGAGTGTGAGTGTGGCCCCAACGGCTTCCAGCTGTTGAAGTGTGGGTAAGAGAAGCTGAGAGTGTGCGAGGTTCCTTTTTATACAAACAGCGACGCCTCCAAATCTGGTTTGTCTGTCTTGTCTGTATATGGTGTACCCTTTCAACTTGAATCTGTCGGTATTATAGAGGTGAGTTTCTGTGATACAAATGATGTCGATGTCGTAGCGAGTTAAAAAGTCCGAGAGTATTGTTCGTCTGTTTTTTATACCGTCAGCGTTCCAGTTAAGGATGGATAAATTAAGAAAAATATTTAAATTAGGGTCCACCATTGTTAAATGAAAATACTTGGGTGAGGAGATTAGATAAAAATGATTTTATGATAGGGATGAATGGTTTGAGAAAGGTGATTAGTGTATTGGTGAGGTCAGTAATGTCGTTAGCTGGTTGGTTGTCTTGGTTGCTGGGTAAGTTAGGTTGAGGTCGAGGTTGGAAGGGTCGGGGTCTACTTTGGTCGAACCAGCTGTTCGGTCGGTCCGGGGTCTGTCTTGGGGGTTGTCCTTTGGGTGGTGCATTGGGGGGATCTTGTCGTTTAGGTTGGGTCTGTCTGGTAGTCCTGTCTACGTATGTCTTGTAGGAAGCACACCCTCTGTAGCTGGCTGGATGGTTGCCCTGGCAGTTGGCACACTTGGGAGAGTCTACCTTCTTCTGTCTGGAGGGGCATGCTGTGAAGTGGTGGTCCTCCCCGCACTTCACACATTTGGGGTCCAGTCGGCAAAAGTTTTTGGTATGACCAAAAGATTGGCAGTTTGTGCACTGCACGACACGGTTGGAACGTCGGCGTGGCTCCACTTTGACAACTGTATAGTAGAGCCGCGTCAGTTGGAAGATGGCCTCTCCAGATGGGGTGTTCTCCAGCTCAACTGCACAGAGGGGTGTGGGGCGTCTATCGTGGTTCAGGATCCGGGTCACTTTTATAACAGGGTATGTCGGGGTCAGTTCGTCTGTTATTTCTGTGTCGGTCAGTGAGTAAGGAACTCCCCGTATAATTACGGAGAGTTTCCTGTCCTCGGGGTTGACGAAGGTGTAGTATTTCACCTTATTGTCGTCATAAAATTTCGTCACTTTGCGGTAGTCATCAGTCGTTGTGAGGCTGATCTTTATTTTTTTGTTGCACTGTTTGGTTTCAAACGGCGAACAAATCAAACTTTTCAACTCGGTAATAACCAGTTGATAATTATCAGCCTCACAAAGAAAGATGGGAGGGATCTTGGTCTGTCTGTTAGGGGTAGGCTGTCCGTCCGGCTTTGTCGGTTGGGTTGTCTCCTGTCCGTCTTGGAGAGTGAGAAGTGGCTCATATCTGTTCTGTGTTGGCGTTGGTGTGGGTGTTATATGTAGAGTATATCGGTTCCTCTTCAGCTGAGGCTCCTGGGAGATGGCTCTGTTATCAGGGACTACTTGGCCTCCATCTACTGCCATTGATATCCCAGAGTCCTCACAGCTTGAAGTGAGCTGCCTCTTAGCAGGTAAAAAAGTGGATATCATCTCACCTGTTCCGGCTACATTGTTTATTTGCTTGGCAAGGTTAGAATTTTGATTATTTAAATTATTAGATTGTTCACGTTTCGAAACGCCGGGTTTCATTCTCACCCAAACAGAGGGGGAACTTCTGAGTGTCTTTGTCACTGTTTGGTAATTAAAAAAACTTATAACACCGTCACAATATTAATAATAAATGTTAACAAACTTTAAAACGTGTTACGCACTTTATAGCCAAAACAGCTGTCCAAGTGAAAAAAAGTTCTATAAAACTTTTTTGGAGAAAACAACCGTTTCGGAACAAATTCAGCATAATAAATTATATTCCCATTTCGACTCTAACTTTAAAGAGAAGGGTAAAAAAAAAAAATGCATGCTCAAATGAGACATAATTTCGGAAAAACGTAACATTTTTGATTAGCCGCCATATTTTATTTCGACTCATCTCACGGATGGATAGAAGAAATAATCAAAAAACTATTAGCAGAGACTTAATTTATGAGTCGACATATTTGGTAATCATATCTAGGCAGAGTGATTACCAAATATGTAGACTCATAAACTCTCATTATTACTCCGTAAATAATATAATGGACGTTCAACAAAACATTTTTACATAAAGATACTTCAAATCAATTTGAGATATGAATGATGGGAGTATTTTTCGAAAGAAATGTGAATGGATGCGTTGGAAACAAAAAAAAGTTATCGGTGAATCGCTGGGTATGTACTTCCCCAATACGAATTAATCAATTACGTTTTCGCTCTCTCTCCAAATTGAGTCGACCGAGATACAAATCAACGACAGTTATTAGAAGTTGAGCCCCAACTGACCCCTTCCCTTCGCTTGATTCCACTGAAAATTTTTATTTGTCTTCCTTACAGGGCTTGAATTTACAAATGAAATTTCGTGTCGAAACATTCACCTTATCTTCCTCTCACCTTTGGCCGATTTGGCTGAAAATCAATGTGGTGTCGTCCTTATAGGATTCTGGATACACATACAACATTTCGTGTCGATACGTTCATTCTATCGGAAGTTATACCATTCTTGGAATCAGAAAGTCGGAAAATATGAAATTCCGTTGAAAATTCTGCATCGAATTTTTGACCGATTACATAACTTCCCCTATACTACGTATAGCTGGGGGAGTAAAAATAAATGGGAGAATATAGCTGCCAAAATTATATTATTTGTAATTTTAGATACATTCAAAATTCCTTCTGTTACTTATTATATGATTTTTTTTCCAGAGCCTTGCAGGAGTAATTCAACCCGTCCCCCCCATAGATCCGCGCTTCATGTGCCATAAAGGGAATACCCTTCTAGTCCAACTAGACACTTAGATAGAGATGCGACCAACTTACCTGAGGCTGACGACGTCCAAGTCCATGTAGGTGCCGCCATATCTCCAGAGCAACAGAAGTCGGAGGATGTCTGCAGTGTGTTCAACCAGGTAGGAAGAAGAGTTGAGACGGCCGTCGAGAAGAGATTCAAGGGGTGAGCCGCTCAGTAGATTGGCCACTTCAAGTTCAACAACAGAGACGTTCGGCAACTCCAGAAGTTTGCGGCCATAAGCACTCGATCTAAAAAAAAAAAAATATATATATATAAGTGTAAAACGATAAGCATAAAGAGAAAATGTGCGCGCAGTTGCGTGTTAGGTTGGGCCTAAGTTTCACAACCTCACCACACTGTTATCTCACGTGGAACTAGTCTTGAGTTACGCCTCTCTCTCAACAAGTTTTGAAAGTGACTACTCCAGAAGTTTGCGGCCATAAGCACTCGATCTAAAAAAAAAAATATATATATATATAAGTGTAAAACGATAAGCATAAAGAGAAAATGTGCGCGCAGTTGCGTGTTAGGTTGGGCCTAAGTTTCACAACCTCACCACACTGTTATCTCACGTGGAACTAGTCTTGAGTTACGCCTCTCTCTCAACAAGTTTTGAAAGTGACTCCAAGACTACTTCAATCTACCTCCAACCTGCCTAGAACCAATTTTTTTAACTTCCGAAGTATAGGGAATGTTATGCAATCGGATAAAAATTCGACGTTAAGTTTCCACCAGAATTTCATGTTTCCCGACCACCTGTTTCCAAAAAGAAATAATAAATTCTGTCACTGAAATGATAGTTCCCGATAGAATAAATGTATCGAAATTGTACAGGTGCATTCAAAATCCTAAGAGAACAAGTGATTTTATAGAAAAAAGTCGTCTGTGAATCACCTGCAATGTACTTCCCCAGAAAGAATTAATCGATTACGTTTTCGCTCTCCCTCCAAAGCCAATCGACCTTTTGGACTAAAACTCAATACTTACTACTTACTACATGAGGATTTAGGAGTAAGCAATTTGTGTCAATTAATTCATTACATCGGTAGTTATTAGGGTTTATAAATTGTTTTAAATCGTAACTCATAGCAACGAACTTTATAATATAGTTTATGTATTGGTAGTTTTTTTTTTGAAAAATTATAAAAATTAAGAAAAATATATGTGATGTGGCCATTACAGGACTTTCTTATACCAACCACGCTTACAGGTCACTCTTTCTTCCTCTACTCATCTCTAAATCATTTCATTTTGTCTCTCTGTACGGCTTGAGAGTAGGCATTCTTATACCCAGTAATGCCAGTATGAAATAATTTTGAGAGGGGGGAGGGAGAAAGAGTGATCTAAAAGCGTGTATGATATAACAAAATCCTGTAATAGTCACATCACTTATATTTTTCTTAATTTTTATAATTTTTCAAAAAACTACCAATACATAAACCATATTTTAAAGTTCGTTGCTATGGTTTGCGGGTTCGAATCCAGTCCGGGAGTGAGCTTTATTTCGTAGATAGAACTCCCTCCCAGGGCCATGGATGTCGTAAATAACTAGATAACACCATTATAATAGTCATGGCTAATATGCATCGTACATGAGGCCAAAAAAAAAAAAAAATAAAAAAATAAATAAAAAAGTTCGTTGCTATGAGTTACGATTTAAAAATTACTTAGAGGTTAGGTTAGGTTTTATGACTTATGCCCGGGCTTTAACTACAAGGTTGGGGGCCATGGTGGCCGTGCGGGCTAGAGCGTAGGGCTTTGGTCGCATGGTCTCACCATGGTTTGCGGGTTCGAATCCCGTCCGGGAGTGAGTTTTATTTCGTAGATAGAACTCCCTCCCGGGGCCATGGATGTCTTAAATAATTATATATAACACATTGACATGGCTAATATGCACTGTACATAAAGCCAAAAGAAAAAAAAAAAAAAAAAAAAAAACTACAAGGTCATATCGCCTACTACCAGAGAGCTCTTTCGTCATTCTGGTGGACATGAGCCCGACTCTACTGTGGGAGTCCTAAATTTTGCCTACCCAACATTTTTATTCACCTAGGGTAGGGGTCTTTAACGAGTACCTGACATCGTACAGGCTCGGGACCATCGCTTAACGTCCCATCCGAAGGACGGCGTGCTTAAGTTTATTTTACCTCCCAAATAAAATAAACTAAAAAGCCTCGGTCGGGTTTCGAGGCCTTTTAGATTATAATTACTTAGATATATTCTTTATAGATATTTAATTTACATTCTTCGGGGATGCTATAACATTTGTAGTATTGATTCTATCTGAAATCTGAAGACTTTTGTCCATATGTACGATGCATATTGACCATTTCACTGTGTTATCAAGTTATTTACGACATCCATGGCCCCGGGAGGGAATTCTAAGAAATAAAACTCACTCCCGGACGGGATTCGAACTCGCAAACCATGGTGAGACCATGCGACCAAAGCCATACGCTCTAGCTCCCACGGCCCCCATAAATTATTTCATATTGACGTTTATCTGGCGTATAATTTTTCAAAATTAAATGAACTGGATTAGTCAACAAGTCTATAGAAGCTGTAATTTTAATTGTTATTTAAAAGTAGCAGTAACAGTTGACAAGAGCTACACACACAGAGCTTTGGCTCATAACTAATTCAATGGCGTTGTCTTTATCATGTCATGATCATCACGTCCCACTCCATTCTACTGCAAATATCTTCTTGTTTTGCTAATAATATCGATTAATTGATCAGTTTATGTTTTCTCTCAAAAGAGATATTATTGTTACGGACTGAATCGATTTTTACCAGTAAGCCATCATATGTAATATCAGTTCAAAATCCACAACCCCGAATAAGTTTATAAAGTATAAGTTTCTAATGAATTTATATTCTTTAGTTTCATCTATATACATATATATATATTGTAGCATGTCTACCCTATAGATAATGCTCAGAACTGGCGATGTCTATGAGAGGATCGCGATCGCTAGGAGCAAAGTATGGGTTGTGTGGTGTTGATTAAACGAGAATTGCATTTGGAAGAGAATGCTCGGAACCAATGATGCCTGCGAGAGAATCGCGATCGCTGGGAGCGAAAATAAAGAATAATAGAGACACAATGGAAAGGAAGCCAAGATAATTGTCTACATCCGGTGTATAAGGAATAAGCAGTAAAGGTTTTTTTTCTTACTCCAGGTTTTCACACAACTAGAGGCAGATGTTAATTGGTAATATGCGATTGGCTGGAAATAAAATGGGCGGAGTCCGACGACCAATCAAGCCTGGAGAACTGTCCCCTACCACGGTCAGATATCGGAAGCCACTCCCCGTTTTACTCATTCTTCGCTCATGTCTTGGCTGGTCACCACGTTCTTTTTATATTGTACAGTTGAGTTAGAATATGTGAAATTAACTTTCTTCGTTCATGTCTTGGGTGATCACCACGTATCTTTTCTATAAGTAATATCAGTTTGAATATGTGAAATTAACATTCTTCGCTCATATCTTGGTGGATCACCACGTTTCTTTCTTTGTAAAGCCTAGTTTCAGTATGTGAAAGTACTTTCTTCGTTCATGTCTTGGGTGATCACCACGTATCTTTTCTATAAGTAATATCAGTTAGAATATGTGAAATTAACTTTCTTCGCTCATATCTTGGTGGATCACCACGTTTCTTTCTTTGTAAAGCCTAGTTTCAGTATGTGAAAGTACTTTCTTCGTTCATGTCTTGGCTGGTCACCACGTTCTTTTTATATTGTACAGTTGAGTTTAAATATGTCAATTGAGTTTTCTTCGTTCATGTCTTGGGTGATCACCACGTATCTTTTCTATAAGTAATATCAGTTTGAATATGTGAAATTAACATTCTTCGTTCATGTCTTGGGTGATCACCACGTATCTTTTCTATAAGTAATATCAGTTTGAATATGTGAATTAGTCGTAGAGACACACTTTGATCTTGGACGGTGCAAAGTCAGTGGGGGTGTAACTTCTGGTGTGCCCTCGAAACTACGCAGATCTTCAGGGACTATGTGAATAGACGATTTCTACGGGAAGTCCAGAAAGGGTGATCACGCCGTCATTCGCCATGGATATCGTATCGAGGTACCTCGTAATTAAGTTATAATTCAGTCCTTCAGACACACGGCCAAATT
This sequence comes from Aradus depressus, assembly GCA_963662175.1. Classification (NCBI taxonomy): domain Eukaryota; kingdom Metazoa; phylum Arthropoda; class Insecta; order Hemiptera; family Aradidae; genus Aradus; species Aradus depressus. Next base: position 39,565,386 of record OY759219.1, on the reverse strand, counting down.
ATATATATTCAATTGTTGTTTTGTAAATATGTTCTCATTAAAATAAATATGTTAAAGTTATAGGTTTGATTCATTTCATTCCCCCCCACTCATGCTTCTTCTGGTTGACAACAGTAATTAATTATTGTTAATTACTGATGTCAACTAACCGTTAGGATCTTGTAACCGTTCTTCCCGTGGGAGTGCTTTCAGCTATTCAGGCATTGTTTAATTAAAGTCGCGATTTAAATAATTTTCAAATTTAATAATTTTTCGATCTCAATTTTATTTATTTTATTAATTACGTGATTTGCACTCACACAGGGAGGGAAATGGTTATTAATTGGCGCCCGAACAGGGACTTGATTTGTTTATTAATTATGCCAATTAGTATAATTAATGAACCCCACTAATCGGTCCCTTATTAATTAATTAATTTTTTTTTAATTAAAAATTTTTTTTTTTGCTTTTTAACGTAAATTCCAGCCTATTGGGCTAAAATGTTATATTTTCACTTAAAGTCGGTATTTAGAATCAAAACTGAAGAAGGATGGGTGAGGGTAGGGACAATGAATGACATCATTTATTGAAATAATTTTATTTTTTTTTGTTTTTGATTTTTTTTTTTATGTAGATTTAGTAGGCATTTATTTTACATATTATAACTATTGTTGTATTGTGATGCCATCTGACAGGTCACCATAGAAATTAGGTTAGCACCAGACCTCCCGTATAATTCATTTAATTGTTTTGATATATATTTCTTATCAGAATGGAAGGGAAAGAGAAGTCGGACTTAGAGCCGATACAGACACGGTCTAGGAAAACTATCCGTACGCCCCCGGAGTCCCCGGTAGAAAATCCTAAATTTGACCTAGAGGCGATGTTTAAGGCCATGCAGGAACAGATAGGACAGCAGGGAAAGGCCATGCAGGAACAGATTTCGGGACTAGGACAACAGGGAAAGGCCATGCAGGAACAGATTTCGGGACTAGGACAACAGGGAAAGGCCATGCAGGAACAGATAGGACAGCAGACTTCGGAGATAAAGGAACAAATTTCGGCAATGGCAAATAATATCGAATCCATTAATCGCGATATGGGCACTCTACGATCTGAGTCCGGAGAATTGAGAACTAGACAGGATAATTTAGAAGGGAAATATGACAAACATGTTTCTGAAGTTAGGGACATGGTAGATGTCTGTTATCATGAAATGACAGGTAGGATCATGTCAGAAACACAACGTTTAGATCATGAAATGACAGGTAGGATCATGTCAGAAACACAACGTTTAGATAAGGAGGTCGAGGAAATAAATTCGAACCAAAATCTTTTTCGTACCGATTGTGAGAAGAGATTCGCCAATATCTCGAAGAGAATAGATACTGTTTCGGGTCAAACTCAGATCTCAACCCCAAAACAAGATGACCGAATGACATTTACCGTACCCGAAGGACATAGGAATTGGCCTACGAACCAGACTTTTGCTCGCGAACAGCCTAGCAATGTCACCTTCCAAGATGTCTACGTGAAAAATTACGAACGTGGTGAGGTGGCGTTACGTAATAGCGTTTTGGATTTGCCCAACCATTTTGTATTTAAATTCTTACCATTCTGGGAAGGACCTTACCAGATTTTAGACAAGGAAAGTCCTCAAATTTTTATTTTAGGACATCTCGGCAGCGACGTAGCGGAAGGAGGAATCTTTTATATGACCTCACAGAAGCCGTATATTAGCGGATAAATTTACAAGCAGGCTAGAGAAGCGCTAGGGCTCTCTTTGAGATTAACGATCTTACTTCAGCCGAGTTAGGGGGGCGATTATTGCAGACGAGATCGCGGCCCTAGAGTCAGGGAAGAGATTTGTGACGTCTCTATGGGTGTCCATCCCCAGCTATCCCAGGAACAGTTAGACAAAGTCACACACACATAAAACAGACACTATTTTTATTATTTGGGAATTATTTATTATTTTACACTAACGGCCAACACCTCATTATACAACAACACACAAAGAATCACACATACACATTTATTGGGGACACGGGATTTATTATTTAGTTATTTTTTTTGTAAATAGGATAAGGCAGACGGGGACATTCTGGCACTCCCCTGGGGCTTAACATCGAGCATACCCCCCTTAGTCGAGCTCAAAGATTCCAAAGTGAATCGCCAGGTTGTAAATAGTAATTTTAGATAATAAGTTAGGGTTAGTTTTTTTTAAATTCTAGATATTAAGTTAGGATAATTTTTTGTTTATATTTGGCATAGGATATTTTTTTATTAGTATTACGTTTTTTTTTGATGTTGGGATAATTTAGTTTAGATAGGTTTGTGGCTTCATTTGAAATTGACATAATTGTAGGACGGGGCAGACGGTATATGGATTGGCCATCCATGGGAATATACCTACGTATTTAAATTTGATTAGGAGACGCGGATCTGAGTAGGCTGACAGCGAGGCGATGGCACACACATTTGTAGGTAGTCACGTATGGTAAATGTACTTTCAATTGTATTTGTCTGTTTTGTTTTGTATTTTAAAATAATATTTGTATTAGTATCCGACCGTGTGTATCTATTGAAAATGTCACATTGACCCATATTTTATCTAGTGACCATGATGGGCTATGTTAACCCAATGAGAGCCTTGTAAATATATTTGTCACATATATCCAGGTATGGACCTTACTTATTATGATAGAGTGTCGACCACGGTAGGTCAAAAGGTCAATTTTTTTATTTTATTTAAGAAATCCTAGGGCAAGGTGCCGAAGCATACATGACTAAAGGGGGAGATATATTATAAACTGGAGGGGATACCCAGAATTGAATATTTAATTATCGTACACACGGAGAAGGGGCCACTCCATTGATGCTTGTAGAATCCATTTAAAGGGGCGGGAGTTTGTTTAATTATTTTTTTTTATGCCATGAACTGACTGTTGAACTGAAGAAAGGGTTTCGCTACTTGATTAATGCGGATGCCGGAATTTACATATGTTTATGAAACTGAGATGGGATTTGAGTGGGCTTATTTTTCTATTTTATATTTCGTCGTCGTTCCGGCAGAAGGTAAATACCTGTCGAAGGCCTAAGGAGGCATATGGTTAGGGTCTGGTCAACCCAAATTTTTGTTGAAGCGGATTAAGGATATGGGAATTCAGTTGAAGCATTGTCGAGGCGTGGGGCCTTTTTGGATGTTTTAACTAGTCAGTGAATGTATGCTAGAAATAGAATCATCGTTATTTGCCAATGGAGAGGGTTAACTCCAAGAAGTACAGCGTAAAGTAAAATCATGCTTTGGTCACGCATGCATAGGCAAGCCATGCCGATTCGAAAGGAAATTTAAAATCATGTTTTGGTCACGCATGATAATGAGGTCGATACCTGAGTATTTGGTTAAGTGTATATGCTCAGTGAACGAGCAAGTGTTAAGTGAAACTAATAAAATATGTGACTTCCAATGGTCATTTAGCCGACATATTTTATTTTAACGGGAACGGGGGATATTGTAGCATGTCTACCCTATAGATAATGCTCAGAACTGGCGATGTCTATGAGAGGATCGCGATCGCTAGGAGCAAAGTATGGGTTGTGTGGTGTTGATTAAACGAGAATTGCATTTGGAAGAGAATGCTCGGAACCAATGATGCCTGCGAGAGAATCGCGATCGCTGGGAGCGAAAATAAAGAATAATAGAGACACAATGGAAAGGAAGCCAAGATAATTGTCTACATCCGGTGTATAAGGAATAAGCAGTAAAGGTTTTTTTTCTTACTCCAGGTTTTCACACAACTAGAGGCAGATGTTAATTGGTAATATGCGATTGGCTGGAAATAAAATGGGCGGAGTCCGACGACCAATCAAGCCTGGAGAACTGTCCCCTACCACGGTCAGATATCGGAAGCCACTCCCCGTTTTACTCATTCTTCGCTCATGTCTTGGCTGGTCACCACGTTCTTTTTATATTGTACAGTTGAGTTAGAATATGTGAAATTAACTTTCTTCGTTCATGTCTTGGGTGATCACCACGTATCTTTTCTATAAGTAATATCAGTTTGAATATGTGAAATTAACATTCTTCGCTCATATCTTGGTGGATCACCACGTTTCTTTCTTTGTAAAGCCTAGTTTCAGTATGTGAAAGTACTTTCTTCGTTCATGTCTTGGGTGATCACCACGTATCTTTTCTATAAGTAATATCAGTTAGAATATGTGAAATTAACTTTCTTCGCTCATATCTTGGTGGATCACCACGTTTCTTTCTTTGTAAAGCCTAGTTTCAGTATGTGAAAGTACTTTCTTCGTTCATGTCTTGGCTGGTCACCACGTTCTTTTTATATTGTACAGTTGAGTTTAAATATGTCAATTGAGTTTTCTTCGTTCATGTCTTGGGTGATCACCACGTATCTTTTCTATAAGTAATATCAGTTTGAATATGTGAAATTAACATTCTTCGTTCATGTCTTGGGTGATCACCACGTATCTTTTCTATAAGTAATATCAGTTTGAATATGTGAATTAGTCGTAGAGACACACTTTGATCTTGGACGGTGCAAAGTCAGTGGGGGTGTAACTTCTGGTGTGCCCTCGAAACTACGCAGATCTTCAGGGACTATGTGAATAGACGATTTCTACGGGAAGTCCAGAAAGGGTGATCACGCCGTCATTCGCCATGGATATCGTATCGAGGTACCTCGTAATTAAGTTATAATTCAGTCCTTCAGACACACGGCCAAATTATATATATTCAATTGTTGTTTTGTAAATATGTTCTCATTAAAATAAATATGTTAAAGTTATAGGTTTGATTCATTTCATTCCCCCCCACTCATGCTTCTTCTGGTTGACAACAGTAATTAATTATTGTTAATTACTGATGTCAACTAACCGTTAGGATCTTGTAACCGTTCTTCCCGTGGGAGTGCTTTCAGCTATTCAGGCATTGTTTAATTAAAGTCGCGATTTAAATAATTTTCAAATTTAATAATTTTTCGATCTCAATTTTATTTATTTTATTAATTACGTGATTTGCACTCACACAGGGAGGGAAATGGTTATTAATATATTTTTTTTCTCTCTGGGTGCTCCGGCTAATCAGGTCTGGCTCATTGTCGGGGAAGGAGGTAGTACAATGGTTATAAAATAATAGTACGATCACCTTTACACTATTAGTTGCTATGGGTGTCTGGGGCGACAGCCTCTGGTCCCTTGCAGGACAGACTGGCGCTCCCAGACCCCCTCGTGTTCTGAATCATCATACTTTATTTTATTATTGTATTATTTCACACATCCATTATATCGGTAGGTAGTTATTATAGTTTTTGAATTTACCCCGTTAAAATTCCGTGTCGATACATTTATTCTATCGAGAGTTATCGTGTTCACAGAAAATATCTGACCAATTACATAACTTCCTCTATGCATCAAAAAACTGTAACATTTAAATTAGACTCAAAAAAAAAAAAAATCATGAAGTTAGAATATTAAGATTACTAAAGAGAACTTGCCTCGCGCCATTCTAGTTCAAAAATGAATACATGAAATGACCAAAAATTAATTATTCATGTAGAGACAATAGGTTTAATTTATGTCTATAAAAGTGTTACATTTTTTTTGAGTTAAATAATATATATTCTATATATGCACTTGAAGCTGTGAAGCAATGTAAATTGTTATTCATGGCCTGAGATGGGACACGGTGTGTAAAGCGTATTCAGAACATGACCTTCGCGTGTTTTCAAACACTTTGACGTTAAACTTTTCTGAAGGAAAAAAACAAAAACGAAAACGAAAAAAAAAAAAGAGAACTAATTAGATCTATTTCAATGTCTGCTCACATAGAAAAAGTACAAGAAACCACCGGCAGGTTCGTTGTTTTGAGTTACATAGTTGTGTCTGAATCCGCATACTAAATTTTGTGTCGATACATTCATTATATAGACCCCCTTCTCTGAATTCCGTTGAAAACTCCTCATCAATTTTCCGTTAACATAACTTCCCCTATACTTCGTATAACCAAGGAAATAAAAAAAAATTCGATATATCATGTAGTGTCGCATTTTATGTAGCATTGATGATCTCGTCTATAATCTGTCTTCTACTTTTACTTCTCCAGATATACGAAGTGTGTGGGGGAAGTTATGTATTCAGTTGGCCTGAAATTCGATGTTGAATTTTCAATGGAATTTCATATTTTCGGACCTCTTAAATGCAAAATGAACATATACAATGACTGTCATTGTTTACGAAACTCTTGACAGAATGAACGTATCAACATAAAATTTTATGTGTATCCAGAACTCTCTTAACATCAATTTCTTTCTTTTTTTTTTTTTTTCTTTTTCGAATTTATTTTATTCATTTTTTCATCTTCATCCTTTTATTTCATTTTTTTTTTTTTTTTTAATTTTTAGCCTTATGTACGATGCATATTAGCCATGTCACTGTGTTATCTAGTTATTTACAACATCCAAGGCCCCGGGAGAGAGTTCTATCTATGAAATATAACTCACTCCCGGACAGGATTCGAACCCGCAAACCATGGTGAGACCATGCGACCAAAGCCCTACGTTCTAGCCCGCACGGTCACCATGGCTCCCGTCTTTATATTTATTTAGATACATTCATTTTCGTATGATCTCTTCATAATGAAGCTGTTAATTTAATTATTTGTATTATTATTTTATTTATTTATTTATTTACTTATTTCATCATTATTTATTTTATTGTATTTTCTTATTTAGTTATATTCATTTTGTTCCTGTTTCTATCCACTGCAGCACTTTTATCTCATTACTGATATTTTATTTTATTTGTATTTGTTGCTCTGTTCAGTGACTTTCATGTATTTATTCTTAGGGGACCTCGGTCCCAGAATAAAATTTATATTCATTTCAACTCCATAAGGACAATATCTATTGATTTTGACCTAAATTGACAAATAGGGAAGGGGAGGGCTTCTTAACACATGAACCCTAATAACTTCCGATGTATGAATGTATCGATCCAATATTTAGTAAGTATGAGTATTTAGAAGCCACTATTTAGGTGAACTATTGGAGGGAGAGCGGAAACAAAGAATGCCCAGACAAAGAATATTATGAAATGTCCTCCCCTTCACTCTGAATGTAAACATTTAATGTCTTATATTTTTCCACAATACTTTATACCTAAGAGATGTTTGTGTATCTTCTGGTCGACCTATTTCTGGAACCAGATTGAAAAGAAACAGATCCTTTATACAATTCGATATTAAGTGGCATTCTTTTGAGGAATATTGGCAACACATTGTTGTTTTGTTTCTAACCGGTTGTTTACTTTCTACCAGTCCTGTAAACAAACCAAAATGGAACATCAAAAATCTATAACTTATTTTACAGTCAGTTATTGTGACTCATGTCCGGGCTTTAACTACGAGGTTATATCGCCTATTAGAGGGAGCCGGTAGCTCAGTGGTATGCGTGCTTGCCTTCTGAGCTCAAGGTGGTGGGTTCGAAACCCGGCCGAGGCCCTTAGTTTATTTTATCTGGGAGGAAATAAACTTAAACACGCCGTCTTTCGGATGGGACGTTAAGCGATGGTCCCGAGCCTGTACGTTGTCAGGTACTCGTTAAAGACCCCTGCCCTAGGTGAATAAAAATTTAGGACTCCCATAGTAGAGTCGGGCTCATGTCCACCAGAGTAATGAAATAGCGCTCTGGTAGAAGGCGATATAACTTCGTAGTTAAAGCCCGGACATGAGTCATTATAACTAACTATATCGCCTACTACCACACAGTAAAATTTCTTTTCATTTCATTCACAGCGCTCTATTGTCGCTCAGGTGGACAAGAGCCCGACTCTACTGTGGGAGTCCTACTTTTGCCCTTGAATATCTAGGAATATAAAATTAAAATACACAATTTCTTTGTCAAACTTCACTATATATTCTCAAATACTCAACTAGTTTAGTTAAGGCATTATCAAGAGTCACTTATAAACTCCAAGTTTATAAGTGACTCTTAATAATGCCTTAACACGGCGAAACTAGTTGAGAATATATAGTGAAGTTTGACAAAGAAATTGTGTATTTTAATTATATATTCCTAGAATGGAGCTTCACAAAGTAAATCTGGAAACCATAAATTCATTGAATATCTGACATTGTACAGGCTCGGTACCATCGCTTAACGTCCCATCCGAAGGACGGCATGCTACATTTGAGCTACAATTTTTCACTAAGATTGGTATAATAATATAATAATTCCCCGTGCTTAGCCCTACCACTAAAACCAATTTGTTTGGAAAACCTTACCCCCTTACTTAGGGACTTCTTCAGAATCCTCGTATTGAATATCGTATTATTACTTTCGATACATCGAAAGTTTCTGAGGTAAATCACCGGTCAAGTAACTTCCCCATTTTGAAATAATCAATTAAGTTTTTGCTCTCCCTCCAAAACTAATCGATCGTTTCAGTTAAAAATCAATGGTTGACTTACACAGTGGCTTCTGAAACCTCATTAAAAATGTTTGTATCGATACATTCATAACATCGATGCTATTAGGTTTTTTCATTCGAGCCCTATTCTACGACAGGTATCGTCCATGTGGGGTTTGGAATTTAATTATAAAATTACAACGGCAGTAATTAGTGTTCTTGTGTTCGCTCGCATCTCTCAACTTTCCCTTGGGCCGAATTTACTAAAAATCAACAGGTGTCATCCTAATGAGATTTTGGATACACATATATAATCTCGTGTAGATAAATGCATTCTTTCAAGTGTTGTATTCACAAACACTCTTTTTTTTTTTTTTTTTTTTTTTTTTTTTTAATTTTTTTTTTTTTTATTTTAATTTCATTTTGTATACATTTACAATAGGCCGAAAGAAACCATAAGTAAGTTTGATGTTATAATACGATATATAATTTGATCAGATACATACAAAATAATAAGAAAGGAAAACAAGAATAATAATATAAAGTAAATACAAAATAATAATTAAAAAATAAAGTAAGACTAAATAAATTAAATAAAGGACAGTGAAAAGTGAAGTTCATAAAGAAATCATTAAAAAATGAAAGAAAACCAGTGGCGCATTAAGCTTCTGCGGGGCCCTAGGTGATTGCAAATGTGGGGCCCCCTATTTTTACCCCCCCCCCCCCCCCCCCCCCCATAAAAAACGAAAACTTTTCAGCAATTTTTTTTATGAATTTATCGATACAGTTATAATTCTTAAGAATAATATTTTCAATTCGCTGTAAAATTGACTTCATACACACTTTCTCCTGCATTTCGACTCGCTGAATTTATCGATCACATCATCGAAATCAATTTTTCTCAAAATGTCGGATTCAATACTAAGAAGACTTAACATATCTAGTCGCTCTTGCTGCATAGTAGCTCTTCGGCCAGCCTTCATTCGTTTCAACTCTAAAAACGAATGTTCTGCAGAACAATTCGTTATAATCAATAACTCGAGTCAAATTCCTTGTCAAATTTGACCTGAATTATTTTTCCCAAAAGCGTGTAAAATCATTTTAAAAGTGACAAGGTTTTTTTTTTAGACATTGGGGCCTTCAGCATCGGGGGCCCTAGGCACTTGCCTAGGTTTGCCTATTGGTTAATCCACCACTGAAGAAAACTATGCACAAAATAGTGTGATAAATTATAAGAAAAACACTCATTGAGCTCCGAGACTCCCCGGAACACCCCCGCATGGCACTGTTCTCGTTCCTACAGCTAAATGGAGGTAGAGGAGGACCAGGACGCTATCTTATCATAGGTCTCTCTCTTCGGGGGGGATAGTCTGGGTGGGAAGTGAGTCAAGGATCGAGCAACGGCATAGTTATGTAAGGAAAGATTGGAGTGAAACTTTGAGAAGTGGGACTTAATAAGGTCAATGACAAAAGGAACTTTGAGATCATTGTGGAGGGCAAGGTTGGGAACGTAGTAGGGAGCATCAAGGATGGTTCTGAGGACTTTGGATTGAAGGACTGGATGCGCTTGATGTTGGATGGCTTAGCACAACCCCATAGTTCTAGTCCGTATGTCCAAACAAGTGGTAGACAACAATTTGTTTTATAGGTCAATAGTACCTAAATAGATATTATCAAAAGTTTGAATGATAAGTCAGGGCTCACTCATAAGTCTGAGTTACTCATTAATTATAATTAAATTAGTGTTATTGAGGTATTATTGACTGACAACCTATAGCCTTATTCTTACCACATATTCAGTATTGTATGATGTAATTTTGACCTTCACCGGTCGTCATATTACCTAAGTCCGCCCCAGACATTACACTATCGTCTGATTAATACATAAAACTGTTTTAGGAATATGTCGTTGTTATTAACTAACCCTAATGTAATGCCGAAACCGATAGTCTATGTATAAAACTTTCTGTAATAGACACTATTTCAAAAAGTTTGTTTTATTTATTTATAATAAGTTTTCTCAATATATCCACGTTTCTCACCTTAGATGTTCTTTAGTCACTATTCTTGAACAGTACACTTGTTGACTTGGGACGAAAAAAGGAAAAAAGTACATATATATATTAGTATACCAAGCATGGGCGTAGCCAGGGGCGGGCAGGGGAGGGGCACGTGCCCCCCCCCCCCCCCCCTGGTCAGAGAAATGAAAATATAAAAATTAAATAAACTAAAAAAATAGTTATTATTAAAAATGCATTGCTTGCAAGTTACCATAGGATCATCAAATTTCCCGTTCTTCTGACTCCTAAATCAGCAATCAGCTGTTGTAAGTGCAGGCCGCAGGCCATGTGCTGTAACTGTTCACTGTGTTTGTGTTCACGTGACAGTTTGTTTTGAGGTTTTGACGAAGTTTTCGTCTAACAGTTCCGTTCCGTTTTGACTGTTTTCCATATTTGCATAAAATTATTAAAATTAGCATGGATATTAGGAAGTTTTTTAGTAAGTATCTTGAATTATTTTATAATTGAATTGAAGAGCCTAGAGATTCAGACAGATAACCTAATAGTCCAAGCTCCCATGGCACAAAAAGAATGTACCCCATCAAACATCTCAAATTTTAAAGGTGAAAATGCTTGGAAAACATGTAAAAAAACATTTTACCCTCGTCAGACTAGAAAAAATGTATTAATTGATATGTTAAATGAATTTTTGAAATTAGCTAAAAAAAATGAATTTACTTTTTAAACCACCCCTCCCCCCCCCCCTGTAACCTAACTTTGCCCCCCCCTGCTCAAAATACTGGCTACGCTCCTGATACCAAGTATTCTGTACTCTAAAACGTTGGAACGTTCAGTCGCCACATATAGATAATTTAGTATGAATTATGAAATATAATTATTTTAAGCTATTCTCATTGTAAATGTTCTATTATCAAAATATCAGCAAACTGACTTTTAAAACCTATATTATCTTGAAAATGTAAATAAAACCCAGTCAATTAATCGATGTGACACACAAAAATGAGATAATGTCATTTCCAACATAAAGGAGGTTACAAAAGGAACTGATCCAGAGCAGAATAGCTTATCTTACAAGAAATAAACATTGATAAAAAAGAATCGATTGTGTCCCTAACACTATCTTATTTACTTGATATTTTCGAGTATAAAACAAGTCAAACAACGAAATATAAATGTGTTATTCGAGAGAAAATTTCTCGTAACGGGGAATTGAGGGAAAGTTTCCCTCGAGTTCTCGAAATTCAGAACTGCTTGTCTCTTACATTCATTACCTTTTGCCCTATTCCCTACGGATCGTTTCGAACTTCTCCTGGGCCCAAAGATGAGTATAAAGATTCTGATGATAATTCTCTAGATTTATGTTCGATAATTTTTCTATTAATGTTTCCCTGCCCCATCGATATTTATATGTTTGAAATTTAATTGAACTTTTGATGAAATTATAGTCATATATAGTTAATTATTAACGTATTCTTTATATAGTTCATATCATTAATTCTTTACCTTTTGGAGTAATAAAATAAATAAGTTTAAGTCCATAAATTCGAAGAAGGGGGAGTTCTTGTAAACAAATTATCAGGCTGTTATGTTTATTATATACAAAGATTTAGGCCTATTAGTATAGTAGACAGACAGAGGTTTTTGAGAAAGCATCACACAACATAAATACTAGATATCCAAATTGTTCCTCATTTTTCAGAGATGTGTGATTATTGGCACAAATTCGCTGCAACTGGAGCGGTCTCATTTTATTAAAATGCCAAACTACATTTTGAAAACTCTCAAACTTCATAATTTTATAAGTTTTAAATTGAAGATTAATCTATATAGATTTGAAACCTCCCTGTACGCAATATGAGAGGAGGTAATATTTGCATAAGACATGTGGGACCGTTCAACGTTGTCATAGACGTTACCATTGACAATTAGAGCGAAAAAGATGTCAGTGAATCACTTGCTACGTACTTCCCCAGCAGGACTCAATCAATTATGTTTTCGCTCTCCCTCCATAACTGTCATATTATATTCATTTTTGTATTTGAATAATATATTGTTAATTTTATTTATATTTTTTTTATATTTGTTATAGTTACGTTGTTTTCTATATCTCGCACACTGGGACCAGATGAAGGGACGTAAGAACGTCCGAAATATCGTGCTGATGAAGACATTTCCTGAAGAGTTTAAAAAAATAGTTATCTTAATTTTTGTTAAATTGAAAATATTATAAATGTATCTATGTATTAATTAATACAGTAGAACCTCTTAAAGTCGAACCTCGATAAGTCGAAAACCTCCAAAACTCGAAAAAAAGTTTTGTTCCTTTCCCTTCAAGCCCCAAAACCTCCATTACTCGAAATCTCAACCCTCTATTAGTCGAAATAATCAGTGAGTCCCTACAAGCCATTTTGGTACATATTTTCCCTCTATAACTCGAAAAAATAAATTGGACCTCTGTATCTCGAACATAGCAATGTTTTATTTTACAACCTTTACAACTCGATTATTTGAAACTTATTACCTCTATAGCTCGAAGAAAAATAAGTTACTTTAAGAATTTGCCGACAATGTACCACCATTGTTTCTTAGAAAACAATTTAGGAGTATACAATAAATAGGATTACCAATTATCTAAAGCAAAAAAAATTACTGACTTTTTTAATACCTACATATATGTACTACGTATTTTTTATTTTAAAGATGTTTTGAAATAATGTTGATTTATAATAAATATAAATATGTTTGTTACCTCTGTAACTTGAATTTTTATTTATTTCACCTCTCTAACTCAAAATTAGTTAGAATGAATCTTAACCTCTACAAGTCGAATCAAAATCCGCCTAAGTCGAAATCCTCCATAAGTCGAAAACTCTATAACTCGAATTTTTTGGGGTCTCCCTTGATGTTCGACTTATAGAGATTCTACTGTATTATCATTTATTTATTAAGTTTTGACGTGAAAACATCTATTCGCTCGTTAAGCACAGTGATAGCCGCTCAAACTTTCTTGTGTTTCAAAATACCGTCAGATTTCAATCGATAATAACTATGAGACTAAAATAATACGATAACAACGGTTGAGGTCACAATGGATAGAGCATGTCTGTAAGTGCTTGTTGTGCAGTGTTTGTTTTGCAAGTGACGTCATCAAGCTAGTGTGGGCGCCGGCGGATGATTGTTGCGAATTAGAGTTGTGAAAAATTAGTAATTAGTATAGCGTGATAGGACGTTGATTCGGGTGTCATTGTAAAGAGCTTGAGGAGCGCTACTAGGACTCAAAGTGAAACAATAAAAATATTCACCGAAATGTACCTATGTAAAAGTTTGTATTAAATTGAAAATTGCAAAAAAATTAAAGATGTCGTCTCATATGAATCGTAAATATGCGCAGAATTATAGAAAACGCAAATCAAAGGAAAGCTCGCATCAAAAGGAATTTAAAAAACCTAAAAAGTCTAGTGCTGAGCAAATGTAAGAGGTACGGCAGCAGCGAAAAGAAAATGGAAAATGATTTCATCCCGACGTTTTCACGGAAAATCTACGGCGTGGACCTTGACTACGCCTTAATGTTTTTTTTATTCATATCATTTTACTTTTTCCAATAGTTTTGTTATTACTAAACTCATGTGTGTTAAACTCCAATAGTTTTGTTATTACTAAACTCATGTGTGTTAAACTCCAATAGTTTTGTTATTACTAAACTCATGTGTGTTAAACTCCAATAGTTATTAAATTTTTATAAGCTATTTATTTATTTATTTTTTTTGGCCTTATGTACGGTGCATATTAGCCATGTCAATGTGTTATTTAGTTATATTTACGACATCCATGGCCCCGGGAGGGAGTTCTATCTACGAAATAAAACTCAATCCCGGACGGGATTCGAACCCGCAAACCATGATGAGACCATGCAACCAAACTCCTACGCTCTAGCCCGCACAGCCACCAAGGCCCCCCAAAGCTATTTTAATGTATACATTATTATGACGTAGGTATCCTATTACCATGTATTAGTTTAATGGAAATAAAAAAAAAATATTATTATTATTATTATTATTCACAGTAATTCCAGTTTGAGAGGAGGAAAATGTAGGAAGAGTAATCTGTAAAAACGCGATTGGTATAAGAAAGTGCTCTTGTGACCTTAGATTAGGATCTAAAACCATTCAGAATATTTGACTTAAAACCATTGCCTTAAAAGTTAAAATTGAATAAAAATTGTTCATTACCTCGAATAGAAGTCTTTGAAGAGTGGGCAAGTATGAAAAATATAAACAGGTCTTGATGGATTATAGTGTGCTGTGGAGTAGACTGCGCAGGCTTGGCGGCTATTCAGTCGGAGTCCACCTGAAAAATATCGGCATGTTATTGAGGAAGTTTGTGCAATAAAAATAATAATATAGGGGCTAGAAGAGGAAATATTTTGCCTACTCTAAATTTCTGTTCACTTAGGGCAGGGGTTTTTTAACGAGTACCTGACATCGTACAGGCTCGGGACCATCGCTTAACGTTTCATCCGAAGGAGGGCGTGCTTAAGTTTATTTTACCTCTCAGATAGAAAAAAAAATAAGGGCCTCGCCCGGGATTCGAACCCGCGAACTTAAGCTCAGTAAGCAAGCACGGGTAGTGGTCAGGTAGACCAAGAGTTCGAACACCTTAAAACATCAAACAAACATCTAAAAAAACACTGATAGAAATCAGTATAACATGATAAATTTCGTTGAGTTTGTAATGTGTATTATGCCTGGTTCCTCAGCTGTTGTTGAACGTTCATTTCATTAATGAAAAACATGTGAACGCCCGAAGGGGAAATCCAAGAAAGTATAACCAATATTCATTTTCATTCGCTCCTATAGATTTAGAAGGTATATGATTAATAATGATGCAAAAATTCATTTATTTATTCCAAAAACTGGATTTATACGATTAATGCAAAAGTAAAAAAAGTGCTGCCCTGAAAATTTATGAATTTAGACTTACCAATTTATTCCCTGTGGCCACAGATATATACAGTAAAATCCTTTTATAACGATTCCTGATATAAAGATGCAAAACCCGTATTTAGTTTGGTTTGCTATTTAAAAGTGATGAAATAAATCCAGATATAACGATGTTGGGTATAACGATATTCCGTATAAAACGATCTAAAACATAAGAAAAAGTTGCTTTTTCATTCCGGTTATAACGATATAATATGTATGTACATACACACATAATCGGGTAAAACAGTATGAGTTTTGAACGGATGAAAAATACAAACATTAGAGAAAAGGGTTTTAAACACGGTTCTTGTTTACTCTTTCCGAGAGCAATGAGTCATTCCATTTCCCCCCTTGTAGAATTTTCTTCGAACTCCCTTCTTCCCTTCTCATGCGTAGGTATATTCCTAGTTTCAGATTACGTCTTTCCTTTGCCTCCGTAGGGATCGTGATAGTGTTAAAATTAAATTGAAAATTACTTCGAACAAAACGTCGCGCATTTTCTATTGAAGAAAAAGTGAAAATCATAAATAGGATTGAGAAAGGAAAAACAAACAAAAACTTAGTGTCGGAGTGATTTATAGAGTCGACAGTATCTTTTCAATGTTAATGGAAATCGAGGATCTGTCGTGTGAAAGAAAATGCAAAATTTGGCCAACGTTTCGAAAACTATTTATTAGTACGTAACGGTCGAGGGCTACCTAAGTTTACCTATGTGACCCTCGGTGGAGGGGGTGTTGCGTGGAATGTAACCAACTCAAGTCAAAAATAAAATATATAATAAAATTTAAAAACAATTTTTTTTTTTTTTTTATTAAGACAAAGCACAACCACCTAATAAATATATATATATATGTATTTTTTGTTTATTTATTTTAAAATAAACATAGAGCAATAATCATAACATTTTTGTATAAAATTTGTTTGACTTAGGTAGCCCTCGACCGTTACGTACACATCATAGCACTCACTACACTGGACACAAACTCACAACACCGTCACCACACACATCCACTCAAGTCATTATAAGGTAATTTTTTAGTTATTTAGATATATATATATATATATATATATATATATATATATATATATATAGTTTAATACTACTTTCATAAACTTGTATTTATTTTTTGTTATTTATTTATTATTATTATTTTTCTCTCTTTCATATATATAAAATTGTTTTCCATCTCTTTTTTTCAAATTATTATAAAGTCTCTGTCTGTATCATTGTCCATAATGTCTAATTTGTTTGTTTATATTCATTAGGCCCTGAAGAAGAAAATAAATAGTATTCGAAACGTTGGCCAAATTTTGCATTTTCTTTCACAAGACAGAACCTCCATATTAGTGTCGGAGCTTCGAATTTCCTAGTCGACGATATCGACAATCTGAAAATCCAGAGACCAAATCAAAGAAACGTTTAAAAAAGATGTGACTTTGAAGAAAAAAAAAAAAAACTTAGAAGCAGCCAACATCAAGATCTAGAAGACGCACTTCTTAAATGGTTCAAGGTCCAAAGAAGCCGAAATATCCCAATCAATGGCTCTAGACTACTCATGTGTATACATAATTTATGTATACAGTTACAAATGTGTGTAAGTAAATTTTAAAAATTAAATAAAAATATGTAATTTCTCGTTATAATCATTGTAAAACACATTTTTTTTCACTAACAAACCCTTTTGTTTGTAGGTTTAACAGTTTGGTTCCGGATATAACGATGTATTTTTCTTGGTCTCTTGAATATATAAATAAATATATATCAACAGTAATATATATCAATAGTAATATATAATATTATTAAGATGGAATAAAATGTGATTCGAATATATATATATACATATTTTAGAAATGGTTTCTTTCTGATAGAGTTCGTTAACTTTCGAAAATTATGTTAGGCCTAGTTAAACCTCCAATGAATTGACAACCTATTTTTACCGCCATTGGTTGTCAGTGACCCCGATTTACGGTATTATGTTCACTTGAAGAAGTTTTCAGTAAACATATATGAAAGGTTGGGGTCCTCAAGTCTTTGTTTACCAGAGAGCAGATAATAGAGCCCACTTCTGTGGTCGCCCAATATGAAATATGGCAACTCAACAAAGATATTTATCACAAGCCATTTAGCAACTTTTTAAGATGATGTTTGTGTCTTCTTTTCATTTGGAGCCCAGCCAAAAATATTTTCCTTTGAAAACTTTCCCAACATCAAGAAAATGGACTTCAGGAAAAACCATAACAACTCCTTTCATCGGATTTCTTGAGGAAACTTTAAGGATATTTTTACATTGTGCTCTTACAACGTTGCTTCTCAGTAGAGACTGGGTTTCTTCACGTACAAATAGAAAAATCTAAATGTTATTAAAAAGTAAAGAAAAAACCTATGTCTTTTAATAAATATTGTCTATTTCACAAATATATGACGGGGTTAGAATCAAAGTGGTCTAAGTGACATTTTTAAAACTTTGAAGAAACTGTGCATTAAATTCTTAACTGATTTTAAAAATCTATATAATATATATATCAAACCATAAAATTTAATAGAAATGTAAATTTCAAGGTCTCTACTGATATATTTAAGTTACTTGTTCATGTCACCAAAATGGTATAAGTGATTTGTACAACTTTTTTCCTGAACAGAACTATCATTTTTGTACCCGATTATGCACTTTACGAAAATTTTTCAAAATTCTTTGGGGCTGAAGGATGGGTACCGTTTGGATTGTAAACTGGTTGAACTTCCATTTAGTATTTGTTAAGTCATGGCTGAAGATGTTAGCAATACCGAAAGTACTCCTATATTATATATATTTGTGAAATAGACAATATTATTTTTTAAATATACATTTTTTCTTTAATTTTTATCAAGTGTTTCACAATATCTCTGCAAAAAGTATTGAATATCATTATTAAGAAGTATTAATATTTGAGAGAATAAAAAAATTCTCGGCGAATCACCAGCAATGTACTGCCCCAGTATAAATTAATCTATTAAGTTCCGGCTTCTGAATCCTCATACTAAATTTTGTATCGATACATTCATTACATCGACAGTTATTGGTATTTTTGGAATTGAGCCCACCTATTGATCCCCCGGCGTACTCAATATTTTTTTTTACCTTCCAGATAAAAAAAACCTAAAGGCTTCGAACTGTGAACACGATAAGTCTCAACAAAATGAATGTATCGACACGAAATTGTATATTTGTAACCAGAACCTCATGAGGACTGACACCTGATAATTTATTATGTATCGATACGAAATTTTATATATGGATCCTGGAATTAAGAGGAACGAGACCAGTTGATTTTCAACAAAATCGGCCAAAGGGAATGCGTGTCGACCATATGGGGTTTTGAGTTGACATATGAAATTTCGTGTAAATACATTTATTACAATGGCAGTTATTACATTTTGACCGATTTCGTTGTGCGTTTCGAGTCCAGGATTCATATATAAAATTTCGTGTCGATACGTAATTTTCATTCATAGGCAATTATCAGGTGTCAGTTCTTATAAGGTTCTGGTTACAAATATACAATTTCTTATCGATACATTCATTCTTTTGGGACTAATCATGTTCACAGACCGAGGTAGTTAGGTTTTTTATCTGGAAGGTAAAAAAAAATTGAGTACGCCGTCCTTCGGATGGGGCATTAAGGAATGGTTCCGAACCTGTGCGATGTCAGGTATTTATGATTGACTCTTTGAAGCAAATGGAGAGCAAAAATTTATTTGGTTAATTCGGTGGCGGAATTTTTTTTAAAGCAGATGGGAAACGTAAGTATATATGTGATGGGCTGGTGTTTTACACCTAGGGACCTAAGCATCTAGTGCCCTTATCCCTTCAATGTAAGTATGGGCGTACTGGAGAAGAAAAAAAGGCGAGCGGCACAACTCACATCATAGGAAGGCAATGCCGTGCTCTTTACAAACATTCTGTACTATTATCTAATATCTGTAATAGATACCTGGTTTTTTGACAGATCTGAAGGCACAAGAGGTCTCGATAAATAACAGGTTATCCTTGGTGGGAGTGATGACCCGACTAGCGTATAGCTGATGTCCTGGAGAGAGGAGATCTGAGGTGATTTCGTCGTGTGGAGTGTTGGTCGAGCGTTGAGCACTGTAGTAAAGGCAAAGAAGAAGAGCAGAGGAGAAGCCAAGACCCAGGCAGGCTGCCGTTCTAGCAGCGGTCATAGTCCACCATCTGAAACAGTTCCATCACAGTCATACAGTCTTTGAGGGCCCTGGGTCAGTAGCCAGGTCTATATTGTGTAGTGGACAGGTATATTCTATCGATAATTGTTACTTCCCCAGCTGCACGATGCATAGGGGAAGTTACATATTCGGTCAAAAATACGATGCGGAGTTTTCAACAGAATTTCCTGTTTTCCGGCCTCTAGATTCCAAGTATGAAAACATCTATTTCTGTTTGTCTGTGAACACATTACTCCCGATAGAATGAATGTTTCGACATGTGAATCCCTCTAACGACAACATCTATGGCTAAAAACTTACGTGGCTTCCGAAATTTTTATTTTGGAGAGTGCTAACGAGGGGAGGTCCTAATTATTATTATAATTTTTTTCTTTATAAATATATATTTTCTTAATGGAGGAGGTACAGAACCAACTAACTAATGAGACACTAACTACCAGATGACGCAGGAGACCAGTTAGTTTGATCTACATACATAGATATATTTTTTATTTTACCTGTTTTTCTTATTCTGAATAGTGAATCTCACTAAGGATTTTTCTATAGATCACTAAAAAACAATCACTAACTCTCCTGACGATCACTATTAGAATCACTAACTGTTATTGATATTCATCTTAACAGAGAACACGTTTCTGTAGATGTAGACACCATTAATATGTCGAAAAAATAATCATGATTGCAAAAAGTAACTCACAATTTATTTGGTTTACTTTATGATAAGATAAAATATTTCAGGTCAAAGATATTTTTGTCGTGAAAATGTCAATATGAGATTGAACAGAACGTTGTTATCAAAACCTATTGAGTACTTCTATTGAGTCTTAGTAACTTCAAATAATTTATGGTTTCCAGATTTACTTTGTGAAGCTCCATTCTAGGAATTGATAATTAAAATACACAATTTGTTTGTCAAACTTCACTTTGTAACTAGTTGTATAAACTAGGTAGTATAGCTACCCCCCCCCCCCCCCCCCCCCCCACCCTTTATCCTCTCCTGGCTCATTATCCCCGTGGATCCACCATCATGCCATCACTTCACGGGGGAGGCTCTAGCTGACGCTCTCCCTCAAAGACAACTACGCATTACGCAGTTCCACGCTTCTCCACCTCTCGGAGCTTCCTTCCGCCGACTGCAGTCCACTTCTCCGGCGACTCCAGCATACAGCTCACCTGGGTCTCCGGCGTGAGCGTCTCACCCAGTACTCTTTCGAGCCCATGACGCTCCTCGCTGAAGCGAGCACACTGGAAGAATACGTGCTCAACATCTTCCCTTGCTTAGCTAGTACCTATAGCTTGTATAAACTAGTTTGTATGTGACTCTTGATAATGCCTTTACACGGCGAAACTAGTCGAATATTTAAGAATATAGTGAAGTTTGACGAACAATTGTGTATTTTAATTAAATATTCCTAGTAACTTGCAATTTGGGACTTATTCAATTACCTTTATGCTCCCCCTCCAAAACTGTTTGGGCTTCTAAAACGTCATACTAAATATTGTGTCGATAAATTCGTTACATCGCCATTGGGGAATTCGTGTTGAGCCTCCCTCCTAATCCCCCAGTTACCTTTGACCGATTCCGCTGAAAATTATTTTGTATCGTTCTTATGGGGTTCTGGGTACACGATATGGTGATTTAAATTTACATATAAAATTTTGTGTCGATATATTTAGTAGAATAGCAGTTATTAGAGTTTTTGTGTTAAGCCTTCCTCCTAATCCCTTCCTTCCCTTTGGCCGATTAAGCTGAAAATTGAAATGTGTCGTCCTTATAGGGTTCTGGATACGCATGTAAAATTTCGTGTCGATACGTTCATTCTATCTGGAGTTATCGTATTCACAGACAGACAGACAGAGAGCTCCCCAGCTATACATAGTATAGGGGAAGTTATGTAATCGGTTAGAAATTTGACGGAATTTCAACGCAAATTCATCTTTTGCTAACCCCTAATTCCAAAAATGAAAAAAAAAATCTGTGTGTTTGTGTGTGACACTGAACACGATAACTCCTGGTAGAATGGTCGTATTGACATGGAATTTCATACGTAAATTCAAAAACCGTTAAGAATGACTTATTTTAATTTATAGGACAAATGATCGTCTTGTTTTGGAGAAGAACATGCTGGGAAAGTAGATTCATTTTTGGATTTAAGTGGTCAAAAAACATTTTTGACAGATTAACTTTCCTTATATTTCGTCAAGCTGGAATGTGATATAATCTGCCAATCATTTGATGAAGGGGGTCCAATTAAAAATAAACAATTATCAGTTGATTAAATCGATTGGTATAAGGAAAGGTAAATGTTGTGT
Organism: Aradus depressus; assembly: GCA_963662175.1. Classification (NCBI taxonomy): domain Eukaryota; kingdom Metazoa; phylum Arthropoda; class Insecta; order Hemiptera; family Aradidae; genus Aradus; species Aradus depressus. The sequence goes on along the minus strand of OY759219.1, from coordinate 39,543,442 downwards.
TGGGATCGACTTCGTTAATTGAGGTAGAAGTAAGTATCGTTCACAAGAGGTGTCGAAACGGGTGTTATTGTGCTCAGACAGTTCCCATCTCTTCGCATCACTTTAGTATCTTTAGAAGGAATCCAATCGAAAAATTTGTTAGTTGAATTTTTTTTAAAATAAGTGCACTTTATTCAAAATTGCACATCTTGAACTTTCAATATTTTTTTAGAGCCCTTTTCGGAAACTACTGTAGAATTCAAAATTTAGTAGAAGACCAGCTATAATTTGTACAGGAAATGTGATAATATTTATTATTATTATTATTATTTATTATTTTTGTTTTAATTATTTTAATTTTATATTGATTATTATTTATTTAAATAAACATTTTTCATATTATCACAATACTGGGGCGCATTTAGACCAACGTGAGGAGGGGAAATAAGTTAATCTACATCGGATTTATTTTAATAAGGAAAATAATAAATTCTTCTCAGATCAAAAGTATCTTAATTATTTGAGATAAAAACTTATTAAATTCATTCAAAGTGGGGGAGTTACTGCTATAATAATGTAGGTAACATTTAAGATATATAGATGACAACATATATAAACATTTTTTTTTACAGTCAACACAGAGACTAATTACTAACAAAACAAATTTACACAACCTTATCTGAAATGCTATATTATTTTTATGATAAGATAATAAAAATCCATTTGGTCACATGTTATCAGAAAATTTAAAATGGATAAATCAGTTTTGAAAATGTAGAGAACTAGCTGTGGATCAGATGTTGATAAAACTTTACAAGTAGTGTGACTTCATTGTGAAGGGGGGCAAATTAAAAGGGAAAATTTGATGGAGAGGCTAATGTTAAAAGTAAAGTAGATATGATACAATGTCATGCCCGGGCTTAACTACCCAGAGCGCTCTTTCGTCGCTCTGGTGGACATGAGCCCGACTCTACTATGGTGTAATAATAATAAAAAAGGCAATTAAAAAAATATAATAATAATAAAAATAAAAATAATGGAAATAAACAAATAATAATAAAATTAAAAACAATTATCACATTTCTTATAGAAATTATTTGCTGGTCTTCTACTAAATTTTGCTTTCTACGGTAGTTTTCGAAAAGGGGCATAATAAAGATATATAGAAAGTTTATGTACATGCAATTTTGATGAAAGTGCACGTATATAAAGAAATTTCAATTGACAATTACTTCAATTGGATTCTTCTAAATATATAAATCTGGGATGCCAGCCCATTTTTCTAAATTTGCAAAAAATGTTCAATTCAATCTAAAAGTATCTTCTTATTTGGTTGTCAGAGAAAATAAATAGCATAGAATCGAGAACAAAACAATGGTTTTATTAATAATTACCCTACATTATAAAAAAAAAAAAGAATAACTCTCAGTAACTATATTCTAAAACTACATCAGTCTTTTTTTTTTGTGGACACTTTAATATTTTTATACTGGGCAAATATATATTAATAAATAAAAAGTCCCTTCTTTTGTAGCTCACTGGTTTATTAGTCCTTGGCTCGTCTCCGAACTTCGACTGTGTTAACCCTAACACCTCTCTCCTTCGACTGTGTTTGTCTATATAAAACAGCTGATCGCCGGTTTTTTTTTTTTTTTTCAACAAAAGCGAATGGTCCAATCTTTGTATATTTTATATTCACTAATTAATGTCCTTATAGCTGTTTTAATGAAAACTTCTGCATCTTTTATAAGGAAAAATCAACACTTTTTCGAAGCTTTTCATTAAAAAATAATAATTAATTATAGAATATTTTAATAATTATAATGTGTGTATTTTTACATTACAATGGGAGTCCTAAATTTTGCCTACCATAAATTGTTATTTACCTAGAATAGAGAAGTCTTTAACGAGTACCTGACTTTGTACAAGCTCGGGACCAAGTTTAGTCCACTTGTGACCTAATAAATAATCCACACTAACGTAACTCTTTATTCACTATTTTCAAAAAGTGACGCCGTCCTTCGGATGGGACGTTAAGCGATGGTCTCTGTACAATGTCAGATATTCGTTAAAGACCCTTTCCCTAGGTCAGTGGTCGGCAAAATCATTGGTCAACAGAGCCGAATACCAACATTTCAACGATTGAAATTTCTTTAGAGAGCCAAATTTTTTAAACTTAAACTATATAGGTAGGTACATTGTTTTAAATTTAATTAGGGTACTCCTAAGCTGGCCTTTGCTAAAAACGTCCTCAATCTGATTGAGGTAAGTTTTTTTGGTTTTTTTATCCTACTCCCACCTTTGGCACTTCAGCCATGCGATGTCTTGCAGCCCAATACACCAAGAGACGCCTTGTATTTATCGTGGGACATGTTATCCCAGGCCTGGACAATATCAACCAGCGCAGAGCAGGTCGGAAGATGGTCCCCTGTCAATTCCCCATCGTTGCAGAGCGGGCATATCGGTGAGTCGGCCACTCCTATCCTCTTCAGATGTTTCAGGAGGCAGTCGTGTCCTGTGAGCATCCTGAAGTTGGCCACCGCCACCCTCCTAGCCATGTCTCCAACTATCCGATGTTTTTCCTCCAGTAAGACTCCCCATCTCTTGCCAGCAGCTGCGCTTATCTGGTGTTCCCTAAGCTTTTGTAAATCTTGTCAATCTGCTTCTTTGCCGTAGCCAGATCTGTAGACGAGGTAGGCCGTTTCATCTGGGATCCTTCTTTAGCCAACCTGTCAGCCTTTTCGTTGCCTGGGATCCCGCAGTGGCTAGGGATCCAGTGCAGTACTATAGTCTTCCCCTTACCAAGGAGCGCACTGATTCTACGCCTGCAGAGTAACACATTCAGCGAAGTGTGCTGGTAAGCTCCCGGTTTAGTGAGGAACTTAATTGTAGCCTGCGAGTCAATCAGGAGGACAAACTTTTCCTTTGGGCTATCTTCGATATGTTCGACAGCTAGCAATATTGCTGAGATCTCCCCTCGCCAAACGAAGATCTAAGAGACTTATTTCCCCTATGGTCGGGAGCCGTTGTCGGTTTTCCAGGGTCAGTTTCCGATCGATGGTTAATTTATTAACTGCTGTGAAAAAGGTTTTCTGAGTTTTCAACCTGTTAGCTGCAGGTCTGTGTTGTTTCCAGTTTCTTCTGAGCTTTTCACGGATTTGGAGTGGTTCCATCCCGGTTCGCAGTTCCGTAGCCGTGATCGGAGTGGATTTCGTGCTTCCAGTGATCAGTCTTAGAACCTGGTTTTGTATCAGATCTACCTTCTGGAGGACAGCGGGGGTAGCCGTCACCAAAACCTCTCCTCTCCGTAAACATGACAACTCACTTTAGAATGAATGTATCGACACGAAATTTTGTATTTGAATCCAAAACTCGATAAGGACACCTATTAATTATCTGCGGAAGGGAAGGGAGGCCTGACTCAAAAATGAATGTAACAAAAAATTTGGTTTGACAAAAAACTATTGATTTTTGGAAGTGCGAAAATTTAATTGATTAATTCATACATGGGAAGTGCATTAACTGTGTTAACGACATCTATTATCTATCATGTGAGGTTTATTTAAGCGAAGGGCAAACAGACAATCCTATACGAAATGTTAGGGATGACATCATTCTTGAGTGATGTCAGCATTACTTCATTGGTACCTACCTGTTGTGTGATTCAGTCAGAGAAGGAATTAACGATTTCAGATCGACAAGCGTTAGGGGCTTTTTACTGTTCCATAGGTTGAAAACCGACAACAGTTGTCTAGTGTATCGAAACAACATTTTATATGTGTATCCAGAACAATTTAAGGACGACACCTATTGATTTTCAGCAAAATTGGTCAACCGGAGAGGGGTTAAGGGGGGAGGTTTAAGACAGAAACTGTAATAACTGCAGTTGTAATGATTCCATTGACAACACATTTAGTATGAGGATTTAGAAGTCACTACGTAGTTCAAATATTGAGTTTTAGCCCAACGTAGATTGGTTTCAGAGGGAGAGCGAAAACGTACTTGATTAATTCACGCTGGGTAAGTACATACAGTGATTTGCGGACAACTTTTTTTTCTGAGGTATCTAGAAATATGACCCAATCACAATTTTCCCTCCATCTGGAATGAAAATTATAATAATAATAGGTTAGGTTAGGTTTTATGACTCATGCCCGGGCTTTAACTACGAGGTCATATCGCCTACTACCAGAGCGCTCTTTCATCACTCTGGTGGACAGTCCGACTCTACTGTGGGAGTCCTAAATTTTGCCTATCCTAAATTTTTATTCACCTAGGGGTAGGGGTCTTTAACGAATACCTGACATCGTACAGGCTCGAGACCATCGCTTAACGTCCTATCCGAAGGACGGCGTGCTTAAGAGTTTATTTTACGTCTCAGATAAAATAAACTAAGGGCCTCGCCCGGGTTTTGAACCCACGTTCTTGAGCTCAAGCACACATACCACTGAGCTACCGGCGCCCTCTATAATAATTTTTTTTTTCTCTTTAAACAACAATACGATATAAAAATGTATACATCAGCTTATAAATTAGATTTAGATATACAATCAGTTATGTTATCTTTTTTTTCTGTATCGCGCGTCAGCCACCCGGGTCATTCGCGGAGCTTGACGCAGACTACCCATTGCTCTTTTCTCCATTTTCAGTGTTCCATTTTTCACCTACGGCTTTTGAGGTTGCCCTCAGCATCACGACATCTGATGAATTTTTTTAAAAACATAATTTAAAATAATAAATAAAAATAAAATATAACTGTTAATTAATTTAAAAAAAAAGAATTAACAATTAATAAATGAATGTCTCATCAATATCATCACAAATATCTGTCCCCAATATGTTATTCTTGTTCCGTCGGGTTATTGACCTTCCCGCGCGACGCCGGGTGACACAGCTATTAGCGTCTAGGGTTTTTAAATAACTGTTATCTTATATTACTCAATTAGATATTATCGGGTTTTATTCATAAATCTTTATAATGGCCGTTTCTATGTTGAGTATTTTTGGAAACTATCTTAAAGGCTGTGCTACATATGCTTGTAGGAGACTCTCTCATATCGGATGGTTCCTATAGCCTAGTACTTCTGTAAACACTTTTAGAAACAGATATTGAGCCCTTATGGTGAAGCCTTAGAGCGTTACAAGAACATTTTCCAGGAATGAATAGTGAGAAAATGTCAACATGAGGATGGCTGAACGACGTAGACTTCCCGGAAGTTCGAGTCTCAACTCTACGTGGCTAGAGCCTGACCTCTGGACGTCCCGGATATTATCAGATCACGGAAGATTTTAGCATTAAACTATTCTTCTTTAAGAGGAAGAACAAGCCGAAGTGTTCATGTGGTGGCATTAAGACTGCAGAACACGTCCTCCAGACGACGAGGGTCGGTTTGTCGGCTTCTGGTGTTAGCAGGAGAAACCAGTACGATGCTCCAACCCATCTCAGCCTCACTTAACCCCTATGCAAGCTTTTTAATAAAAGACACAGAGCTGTTGTCCACTCACTAGTTTATTTAGCATAGCCAGCTTTCAGTCTAATGAGACCATCTTCAGTGCTAACTTACTTAACAAAGGTAGTGAGCTCTACCAGTTTCTGATTGCTACTACACATCTTGGACTCACTTTGTTAAGTAAGTTAGCACTGAAGATGGTCTCATTAGACTGAAAGCTGGCTATGCTAAATAAACTCATGAGTGGACAACAGCTCTGTGTCTTTTATTAAATACAGCACGCTCACAACAACCTCCAAAAATTCCTCCTATGCAAGCTCCCTCTACGTAATACCGACAGGGGGTGTCCCACATGAGCAAAGTGCACCCTAAAAAGTTAATAAATTAATTTAAAAATTCGTCGTTGAATCACCGGCTATGTACTTCCTCAGCACGAATTAATCAATTACGTTTTCGCTCTCCCTCCAACACCGATCGACCGTTTGGGCAAAAACTCAATATTAACTCCTACATAGCTTCTGTTCCTCGTACTAAATTTCAGGTCGATAAATTCATTACATCGGCAGTTATTAGGCTTTTTGAATTGAGCTCAATCCTTGGAGAGTTTTGGATATATAAAATTTCGTGCCGATATATTAATTTTATCAAGAGTTATCGTGTTCACACACACAGACACACAAACATAATTTTTTCTATTCATTTTTGGAATCAGGAGTTTGGAAAACAAGAAATTCCGTTGAAAACTTCTCATCAACCGATTAAATAACTTCCCCTATACTTCGATCTGGAGGAGTTATAACTGCTAAAACTGCCGGCTGGTATATGTATAGTTAAAACTCTGCTGCGATTTTGAATCTATCCACAAAAATTCCGGATGAATATACTGTTCTAAAATACTTCTTTAAAAACAAACTTTAGAAAAGAGAATAAAGACACGAGGTGTTTATAGAATATAATATTCTATAGAGAAAGAACAAAAGAAAAAATATACAAAAAAGAGAAAGAAAAAAAACAAATATGGAATCCAGGTCAAGTGATTCTCGAGAAAAAATAGCTCCTCTTGCTAACAAAACTATCGGCTATCGGCTTATACTCGAGAAATATCGTGTATTTCTAAGGTCTAGTCAATGGGGGTAGAGGATCAATGATGCGAAATTTACATAGTCCAACCCCTAGTGGTCTGGGGTAAGAATTTTCATTCTAAATTGAGAATGCCTTGATAAAAGGACGAGCCATCTGAATTTTATTTCGACAGCTATAAAAGTTTAAGGGGAATTTTGTAATCGGTCAGAAATTCGATGTTGAGTTTTCATCAAAATTTAAAATTTTTCAGCCCCGAAAAATAAATAAATAAAAAATTATTTTTGTCTGAGTCTCTATGAACACGATACTCAGACAAAAATAATAATAAACTCTGATAGAATGAATATTTCAACACAAAATTGTATATGTATAATCAGCACTCCTTAAGGAGGACATCAATCAATTTTCAGCCAAATCGACATAAAGGGAGAGGACGAGAGGAGGGGATTTGTTCTAAAAAAAAAAAAAAAAAAAAAAAGATAATTACTTATGAATGAAAACTTCTAGACGGGGGGAAGGGGAGACTTAAGTCAAACACACTAATAATTATTGTATGAGATAGTAAGGATGTTGTGAGACGAGATTTCTTGTAGAAATAAAATAAGCTGTCTTTCCACTTGTTTTGAACGCAACTTCATCATTAGTGGCACATCCCACCTGAAACAGTGCTTCATTAGCCTTACACTTGCGATGTATAAAATTATACACATTGTAATTGTTAAAATATTATAAAATTATTTATATTTATTTGTATAAAAAATAGTTAAGTAACGAAATTAGTGAATAAATATATGAATTCGCATTTTGTTTTAAAACAACCAATGAGTGGAGTACAAAAGGCGACCATCAGCTGTTTTAATTAGGTGGAAGAGTAGAGGTTGGGTTGTGGAGGTGGAGGCTAGGAGTGAGAAAAGTGTTTAGGCTTGAGGTGTGGTGAATCAAAACGGTGAGAAATAACATTGAAATCGATGCGCAAAGGAGGTACTTTTATTTATTTATATGTAAATGTGCAAATGGGAAGATCAGAGGGAAGGCTCAACTCAAAAACCCAATAACTGCCGATGTAATGAATGTATTGATACAAAATTTCATATGTAAATTCGAAAACCCTTAAGGACGACAACTAATATTTTTCAGCTGTTTTAACCAAAGGAAATGGGTGGATCAGAGGGAAGGCTCAACTCAAAAACCCAATAACTGCCGATGTAATGAATGTTTCAACACAAAATTTAGTATGTGGATTCAGAAGCCATTATAGGTTAGGTTGGGTTAGGTTTTATGACTCATGCCCGGGCTTTAACTACGAGGTCATATCGCCTACTACCAGAGCGCTCTTTCGTCACTCTGGTGGACATGAGCCCGACTCTACTGTGGGAGTCCTAAATTTTGCCTACCCTAAATTTTTATTCATCTAGGGTATGGGTCTTTAACGAGTACCTGACATCGTACAGGCTCGGGACCATCGCTTAACGTCCCATCCGAAGGACGGCGTGCTTAAGTTTATTTTACCTCCCAGATAAAATAAACTAAGGGCCTCGGTCGGGCTACGAACCCACAACCTTGAGCTCAGAAGTCAAGCACGCATACCACTGAGCTACCGGTGCCCTCTGAAGCCATTATATAAATCATCTATTAATTTTTAGCCGAAACTGTGGATTGGTTTTCGAGAGAGAGCTTAATTCGTACTGGAGAAATATTAAAATTTCATGAAACAGGGCCCGCACTAATGAGGCGTGGAGGCAACATGTCAGCCGGGGGGCGGCGAGTTTGAAACGTATTCCCTTTTTAGACTGATTTGGCCGAAAATCAATAGGCTTCTTACTGTATTATGAAATGGAATTTATTAATAACATATATTTTAGTTTAAATTTACTATTCATGTTTGGATAGAAAATGGAGTTGAAGGGCTTAATCAAACAATTCATGTTTAAATTGATCGATGTAGAAGATACACAATGATGAAGGTCAAGTTATATTGCATGGTCTTTATAATCTAAAATGGAGCAGGCATGCTTCATCACACTGGACTTTACAGTTGGTCAGTTGATAAAGCGTCCTTGAGGGAGGCCAATGAATAGTGTACTAACCTATAGATCTATAAATGTAAGCACGGCGTTGATACGCTCGACCGGATCGTACCTGGGGCTGACCCTGCAGCAGCTGATGGCCGAGTCTTGTTACCCGGCACTCACCCAATTTGTAGCGGAGTGGAGGAGACGAAAAAACGCCTCCTAACCTCGAGCCTCGGCGGACCGCCGGTGTCAATAACACCTGGCGGGCCTAACCCGGCGTGAACTTTCCGAGAGTCAGCGCACTCCAGAAAGCTACAACTATGGTTCCTCACCGAGGACGAAGAGGGTGTTATGGTCCCACACCAGGGACGAAAGCACCCAGGAGCTCTGGGAGGAGGTTTTAGTGGGTGCGATTCCCACACTGTTGGGAAGCTCGATACTTCCCTTCGTCCGTTAGGGATTTCCTCCTCCCAGAGAGTTAAAAAAAAAAAAAAAAAAAAAAAAAATTATAAATGTTCAGGTTTGTTCCAATTTAAAGGAGAAAGTGGCCAACGTTTTTGGAACAGACCAACTTTCAGGTTAGCGGATACAAGACTATACAATTGGCTTTTAGCAGTCGTGTCTTTCTGTTTGTCAGAATTTAAATGAACTAAAAAATAACTTATTCTGGGACATACATTCCCTAAGAATAACAACATAAGAAATAAACAACAGATTACAGGTGTGGTTGCTGAATCCATATAAAATTTCATCTCGACTAGTAGTTTTTATTCATAAGTAATTATTATTATTTTTTTTTATTTTTTTTTTTAGAACAAACCCCCTCCTCTCGTTCTCTCTCTTTATGTCGATTCGGCTGAAAATTGATTGATGTCCTCCTTATGGAGTGCTGGTTACACATATACAATTTTGTGTTGAAATATTCATTTTATCAGGAGTTTATTATTATTTTTCAGTTCGCAGAGACTCAAATACTAAAAAGTAATTTTTTATTTATTTATTTTTCGGGGGCCGAAAAAATTTCAATTTCGATGACTCAACATCGAATTTCTGACCGATTACATAATTTCCCTTAACCCCAACCAATTTGAAAAAAAAAAAATGAAAAAGGCATCTAGCAACTAACAAAAAAACAATAATTGATAATAGGTGTCGTCCGAATTTAATTATAATATTTCATATCGATAAATTCATTACATAGCCAATTATTCGAATTTTTGTGTTAAGCGCGCCTTTTTTCACTTGCCGAAGTATAGAGGAAGTTATGTAATCGGTCAAAAATTCGATGCTGAATTTTCAACGGAATCTCATTTTTTTCCGACCTCTAGATTCCATATATGAAAAAAAAAATGCTATCTCTATGTGTTTTTGAAGACAATAACTCCTGAAAGAACGAATATATCGACACGGAATTTTATATGTAAACCCAGAACCTTCTAAAGACGACACCTATTATTTTTCAGCTAAATCGACCAAAGGAAAAGAGGGGCTTAGAGGGGAGGCTTAACATAAAAACTGTAATAACTGCCGTTGTACACTGGGGCAAGAGGCCTTAACACCTGGTCGAAATACAACAAAACAGATGCAGATTTTAAGGAGGGAGTGAAGGTGGGTTTACGTTCATTTTTCGTGTTGACCGGTTTATCGGTCGAGTTAATGTTGGGCTTCATTCTCATCCGTAACTTGGGTGAAAAGTAAGTAATTTTGCTCACTTTTATAGGTATAAATAACTTTTCAAATAATAAAAAGGTAAATTTTCTTGAGACAATTTGTTTACGTGTTTAAACAAACAAAAGTTCACAAAAACGTTAAATAAAACATTGAATTAGCAAATTTCCTAGCATCCTTAAACGTTCTGCTCAACATAGGGTACGTGACATCACCCAACACTCAATCAACGTGACATCACCCAACACTCCTCTCACAGTTTGTACCACAGATTTTAAGGAGGGAGTGAAGGAGGGTTTACTTCCGTACACCTGTACAAACATAAACAAGACCAATATCCTCTACATTACTTCAGTCTATATTTATAACGTGTTAAAACTACCAATAGAATGAATGTATTGACAGGAAATTTTATACGTGTGACCAAAACCCCATAAGGAGAGCACCTATGGATTTTCAGCAAAACCGTCAAAGGGGAGGGGGGATTAGGGCAGGGGCTTAACATAAAAGCTCTAATAACTGTCAACGTAATGAATGTATCAACATAAAATTTCATATTTATGTCAAAACTCAATGAGAACATAACCTGTCAAATTTCAGCGATATCGGCTGAAGGAAAGGGAAGTTCAGGAGAGAGGGCTCAATTCAAAAACACTAATAACTGATTTAATGAATTTATCTACACGAAATTCAGTATGATGATTTATGAGCCTCCATGTAAGTCATCTGTTTAATATTATATAGATTTGGAGGGAGAGCGAAATGTTAATTGATTAATTCGTTCTGGGGAAGTACATTGCAGGTGATTCAACGAGACTTGTTTGTATAAGCAACTGTACGACAGGAACTTAAGCTCAGTTGTACAGATCGTGAGAGGGCGCCGGTAGCTCAGTGGTATGCGTGCTTGAGTTCTGAGCTCAAGATCGTGGGTTCGAAACCCGTCAGAGGCCCTCAGTTTATTTTATCTGAGAGGTAAAATAAACTTAAGCACGCCGTCCTTCGGATGGGACGTTAAGCGATGGTCCCGAGCCTGTACGATGTCAGGTACTCGTTAAAGACCCCTACCCTAGATGAATAAAAATTTAGGGTAGGCAAAATTTAGGACTTCCACAGTAGAGTCGGGCTCATGTCCAACAGAGTGACGAAAGAGCGCTCTGGTGGTAGGCGATATGACCTAGTGGTTAAAGCCCGGGCATGAGTCATAAAACCTAACCTAACCTCGTACGACCTGTTGGTTGGCTTCTTCACAGAGACTAGTACCGGTGGCATTGAAACTCCGATGTTTATCTCGCTACAGACCGGACTTTCTTACTAATTGTTCCAGGTACAGGATATATTTTTCCATCTCATGTTCCAGGCTGATGGCCGCAATAAACTGTAGTTATCCTAATCATTTTAACAAAGCACCCCACCACGAGGTTCTCTTTGTCTAGTCCCTGCAGTCATTTTCTCTACTACAACTTACCTAAAATGAGTTAGTTATTGAGACTTATACCTGGGCTTTAACTACGAGGTCATATCGCCTACTACCAGAGAGACGAAAGAGGACATGAGCCTGATCTGTGCTTGTGTGACACATTTGTAAAATGAGTTACATTTAAAAAGAGTATAATTATTTTAAATGACTGTCATTTCACATCGTATCTTGCTAGGAAGTAAATAAATGACATGATATTGACAATTATATGTAAATGATTGCATAAAAAAAATTGGCGGAAAGATTTTATACCTTTAGTATAAGATAGTATCGCAATCGCGCAAAAATTCGAGATTTTTGAAGGCTTTTTTGGATTATGAGATACTTGCTGAAAATCGTCCTAAAATGCCGTCTTGAAAAGCATTTTTTTTTAGATGTTTATGTTTGTGAATATGCCTTATGTTTAAGTTTGAAAATAGGTCTCAGGTCTGAAAGTCTATGTTGTTTTCAACGGAATTTGAGTAAATCACCGGCTATGCTGCCCCCAGCAATTATTAATCAATTACGTTTTCGCTCTCCCTCCGATGCCAATTGACCGTTTGGGCTAATACCAATATTTGACATACATAGTGGCTTCTAAATTCTCATATTAAATTTTTTGTCGATACATATATCGGCAGTTATTGGGATTTTTAAGTTGAGCCCCCTCTGATCCCCCCCTTCGTCTGATACCGCTGAAAACTGGTATTATAAATAAGGTAGGTATATTATTTGTTGAGAGGGTTGCAGAAGAACACAACTGTCCTCTTCCTGTTTGGAGTATAAATTATTCTTTTAAGACGCCATTCAGATTCAATTTCGGCCAATCACTGTTAAGGAACTACTGTAGGGGAGAGTGATCCCCTCCATTTCAGTGGTTATCAACCTTTCAGGATTCCATATGTGGATGATCTATGAAACCCTATTAAAGAGTTATTGACCTCAGTTTGTCTGCAGAGTAACAAAAAAAATGTCGTCCTTATGGGTTTTTGAATTTAGATAAAATAATTCGGTCACGAGAAAGAGGCTGGTTAAATTGAAAGGCTTTAATAACTGCTAATTTTCGGTTTCGCTCTGCCAGAAAATGTGTAAATTACGCATTATAAATTACAATAAAAGAATTAAAAAGATTGTGTTTTAACACGTTATAAATGTAGAGGATATTAAAAAGCTGCAATGGTCTTGTTTATGTTTGTACAGGTGTATGCAAGTAAACCTACCTCCACTACCTCCTTAAAATCTGCATCTGTTTTGTTGTATTTTGTCCAGGTTTTGAGGCGTCTTGCTCCAGTGTGCAACGCCAGTTATTACAGTTTTTGTGTTAAGCCATCTCCCTAATCCCTTTCTTTCCTTTGACCGATTTAACTGAAAATCATTAGGCTTCGTTCTTAGGTGGTTCTGGATATACATATAAAATTTCGTGTCGATTCATTCATTCTATCGAGAGTTATCGTGTTCACAGACACACACACACGAACAGAGACATGAAATTCTGTTGAAAAGTTGGCATCGAATTTCTGACAGATTACATAACTTCATCTATCCTTCATATAACTGAGGAAGTAAAAGTACATTTTCTCGGAATATATTTAATCAAATTTTTCGTAAACATTTATTAAGTTAACATTTCCCGGTGTCTCCATCCGAGGAGTTTGGTTCTTCGGCTATTTAAGGAATCCATCTGTGCTTGTGTGACACTTCATTTGTAACATATAATGAATGAGTTATGTTTAAAAGTGGTATAATTATTTTTAAACGTATTGGATTTTGCTAGGAAGTAAGTTTTAGTAACACATTCTTTAATATTGTAAAAAAATTTAAAATAAATGTATATAAATAAAAAGTTTCGCGGAATGATTTTATACCTTTAGTCAGGGGCATAGCTTCCGCTGCAGCAGTTGTAGCAATGATACAGGGCCCCCGAGCATAAGCAAAAATCGTAAAATGTTATCCATAGTTATATTAATAAAAGCCAAGCCTAAATTTCTAAAATAAAAAGTATTAACAATTATCTTAGAACTGCTATGGGACAAGAACGGCTATCGGACTTATCAATATTGCCCATAAAAAAAGAAGAACTTGAGAAATTAAAATCTTCTTCAGCTATGGATAATATCATAAATACGTTCGCCGAAAAAAAGGCAACAAAAGTACCTATTTAACCACTAGAATACTTTTTTAGAGTTAAGTTTCTTAATTTGTATTGTTGTTTTTGTTATTTTCAAATATATTTTGTTTATGCGAGTGTTTTTGTTTATTTTCCGAAAAAGGGTCCCCCCACGAAATTTTGATACAGGGCCCACTCAGGGCTAGGTATGTCAGTATAAGGGCCTTTAGTATACTTATTATAAATGTATCTATGTATTAATTTTTGTTATACTCATATATTTTTAAGTATTTATTCATTCAGTTTTTATTAATTTCATTTTACTTTTTTTAATAGTTTTGTTATTACTACTAATCATAGATGTGTTAGACTCAAGTAGTTATAAATCTATCTTAATTATAAGCTATCTTAATGTATAAATTCTTTTGACATATCCTATTACCATGCATTGGTTTAACGGAAATAAAATTATTATTAGCGTATGTTATCGTGTTCACAAACAAACAGATAGAAAGAAATATTTTTTTTTTAATTTTCGAATTGCGGTGTAGCTCATCAACTTGAATTTTTGACTTAAACCCTTATAATCATATATATAAAGCTGAAAATGTCTGTGCGTTGTACCGCTATAACTCACGAACGGCTTGATGGATTTGATTAACTTTTTTTTTAATTTGTTCGTCATCGTCTGTGGAAGGTTATAGGCGTATTAGTACCTCAATATCTGGTCCATCCCAGCATCCACCCAGGCAATCTTTGTAACTCAAAAACCACTGCAATGATTAATGAGGAATCTTTTTGAATAGAAAAGTTTTATCTACCGGAAGGTTAAGGTCTATTTTTTAATCAACCCCTGGTCCATCCCAGCATCCACTCACGCAATCTTTGTAACTCGAAAACCATTGCAACGATTAATGAGAAATCTTTTTGAATAAATTAGTTTTAGCTCCAAAGCTAGCGTTACTACAGTTGAAGGACTATAAGCCTTATTCCGTATGAATAATTGAAAATTATAACATCATGAATGTACTGTCGAGGAACTGAATAGCCTTATAGGAGATATTGGGAGAAAAGTCAAAGTTCCCCGGGCAACGCCGGGTATTACTGCTAGTTTCATATAACTGGGAAAGTAATATGTAATGTTAAAATATTTCCGAAATTTCGGGATTTGCGAGATAATAACCCCGTGATTTTAAGGATTGAAAATTGGCCGAGATAAGAAATCGGAAACCCTATACTTGAGCTTGGTAAGAAAGTTGCCTCTGAGTTCCTCTTGGCGTGGCTATCTCACCAAGGAAGATGAGAAGTGGTCCACAGAGGCGTGATCTATCTCTTCTACCTTATCAGAGCCTTATCTCCCATCAGTGAGGGCTACAGTCTTCATCAAACAACGATGAAAATATTATTTTCGCTGAAATATAAATTATCCGGTTGTGATGGAAACTTGAAAAATCGGAGGGGGGAGGGGGGAGGAAAGTTTATTTTGTTAAAATACGAAAGTGGCTGATGTTTTTGAAACAAATGTGAACCTACTCAAAGACGTACTTTAGCATCCCCAGCGCAACGTGAAAGAGAAGAAAGCTATGTAATCGGTCAAAAGTCTTGAATTTTTGTTGAATTTTCACCGCAATGTCATGTTTTCAAACTCTTAATCAAAAATTAAAAAAAAAAAAAAAAAAAAAAAAAAAAGATTGTGTTCATACATTTATTACATCGGCAGTAATTTGTATTTTGGAATTGAGCCCCCTCCCCTGAACCCTCAATTCCTATTGGCCTATATCGCTGAAATTCGACAGGTTATGTCCTCATTGCATTTTGACTTGAGTGTCGACCTTATGGTGTTCTGGTCACACATACAGAATTTAATGTTGATACATTCATTCTAGTTATTAGAGTTTTTGTGTTAAGCTTCTCCTCTAATCCCCCCCCCCCCCCCCCCTCTTAGTCGATTTGACTGAAAATCAACAGATATCGTCTTAGAGGATTCTGAATTTACATATAAAATTGTGCGTCTATAATTTCAATCTATCGGGAATTATCGTATTCACATACACATACAGACAAACATTTGTTTTTTTCATTTTCGGTACTCCGCATCGAATTTTTGACCTATTACAAATGTTATTGGTTAGTTAATTGGAAATTTAATAGGGAACATTTTTTCGATGAGACTAAGAGTTATTTTTGTAAATTAAGCGAAAGACTAAAAATAAGTGTTTCGAGACGTCATTTTAGGATGGTTTTCGACCTATATCTCGAAAACCGGGCGGCCTTCAAAAAAAATGTTTATAAAAAGTACCTTTCAGCATTCTCTACAACTTTTATTCGGAGTGATTTTTACTTAAGTATATTGTAAAATATACTTAGATCCCGAATTATTTTTCCAGCATTCCTTCAGATGTTTCTCTCGATTTGACATTATTTCGTGACACTTCCCTTCTTCTGATCACATTATATCTTACTACAACTAGTAGAGGCGATATTGCCAAATAGATCGAAGCGTCTCTACAGGCACGTCATTCAAGATCGATTATCGGTTTGAGGTTAGGTTAGGTTTTATGACTCATACCCGGACTTTAACTACGGGGTCATATCGCCTACTATCAGAGTGCTCTTTCGTCACTCTGGTAGACATGAGCCCGACTCTACTGTGGGAGTCCTAAATTTTGCCGACCCTAAATTTTTATTCACCTAGGGGTAGGGGTCTTTATCGAGTACCTGACATTGTACAGGCTCGGGACCATCGCTTAACGTCCCATCCGAAGGACGGCGTGCTTAAGTTTATTTTACCTCCCAGATAAAATAAACTAAGGGCCTCGGTCAGGTTACGAACCCACGTTCTTGAGCTCAGAAGTCAAGCACTGAGGAAGAAGTAGGTATCCTAATTTTTCATACATAAAATGTGTTTTATTTTACAACCGGTTTCACATATTCACTCGAGTGACGTTCGGCAACTGGTTTCAACACACACACTCCTCTCTATTCCTCCTTATTTTCTTCAACCTGATGATACAGAAGATACGAAATTGGTTATAAATATTCAAACTTCCATAAGGACAGAATTTATCAATTTTCAGCGGAATCATCCGAAGGGGTGATGGGAGGGGGGGGGGGGGGTGTTAGTAGAGGGAGGCTCATCTCAAAAACTCTATGAACTCTCGATATAAAGAACTTATCGATACAAAATTGAGTACGCGGATTCAGAAACTCCTATGTAAGTCAACTATTCATGTCTAGCCCTGTCGACTGGTTTTGGAGAGGGAGCGAAAAGTTAATTGATTAATTCCTTCTGGGAAAGTACATTGCCCGGGCATTCACCTATGTTTTTTTTATATTCATATAATAATATATTTTTTAACATATTATGTCAAATAAACTTAAGCACGTCGTCCTTCGGATGGGATGTTAAGCGATGGTCCTGAGCCTGACGATGTCAGGTACCTACTCGTTAAAATGTAAAATTACGATTTAAACTAATAGAAATTGACTATTTCGGAGAGAAGGGAGGGGAGTTAAAACAAATTGAAATCGGTACAGACTCAGAGGGCGCCGGTAGCTTAGTGGTAATTGTGTTTGCTTACTGAGATCAAGCTCGCGGCTTCGAAACCCGGCCGAGACCTTTTGTTTATTTTATCTGGGAGGTAAAAGATTTAAGCACATCGTCCTTCAGGATGGTCCCGAACCTGTACGATGTCAGGTACTCGTTAAAGACCCTTATCCTAGGTGAATAAAAATTTAGGATAGGCAAAATTTAGGACTCCCATGGTAGAGTCGGGCTCATGTCCACCAGAGTGACAAAAGAGCGCTCTGGTAGTAGGCGATATGACCTCGTAGTTAAAGCCCGGGCATGAGTCATAATAACTAACTATATTTTTTATATTCATACAAATAAATATAAAAATACTTATACAGTGTGATAGAGTTGCACTTAACACTTAATACAATGAAGGAAGAGCCGTCTGTGTAAAGTGAGCGTGCTTCGTAAGCAGGGCCACACTGGCTTTGGGGACTTGAGGCATCATGGTGTACCCGCCATATTGACCACATCCTCCAATTGTTCACCAAATGACAGTCTGTTTGACTCCTCAAGCGACAGACAGACAGACAGAATGGCTATATGTCATCCCTGATTGGAGTTGAGTACCTTTTAACAGGCTCCTGTTCGTGTCCCTGTAAATTACATCGAAGATATTGACAATAATTGACCTTTGTTGAGACAGACTACGCCCTATCCACTCCAATTGGTACCCGTTAAACTGTAAATTGATTATCGATTTTTTTTTCGGTTAATTCTGTCAAAAACTATTCAAAACATGATAAGTATCAGTATATTTGACATATATTCTTGTTCATAAACATTTACATGGCTGGATTTTGAGGGCGTAAAAGTAATGTATCATAATTTATTTGGAACTATCTAACTGAGGCCATGGGCAACAGTCGGGGGAGCAGACCAACTGGCCAAGGAAGGTTCAAATAAGCCCTTCATATGGCCAGAGCCAACCCGGGAGGCATACCCGAACCAGGAGAAAAAAGTGGACTAGAGACCTTTTGGAGAAGTCATAGAGAGAAATAACCATATGAAGACAGTTGAAATGTTTATGGGTTCTCACAGGACATGGTCCGTTCAATAAACACACTGTAAGAGTCAAGGCCAATCTCACCTGTGACAGATATGGAGAAGAAGACGAGACGGCGACTCGGTATATGCTCGGGTGAGATTTCACGTAAAGATGTGATTATAGAAGATGTTAGAAGACTGGACCACGGGAGCATTCTCAGATTGAGTCCTTGATTGGTTTTTGTATTGTAAACGACTATTTAACAAGGTAAAAGGTAAAAGCCCAGCACTTCCAGTGATGGTCCCGAGCCTCTGCGATGTCAGGTACTCGTTAAAGACCCCTACCCTAGGTGAATAAACCTAAGTAGGCAAAATTTAGGACTAATGTCCTAAGTCGGGCTAATGTCCACCAGAGCGACGAAAGAGCGCTGTGGTAGTAGGCGATATGACCTCGTAGTTAAAGCTCAGGCATGAGCTAGATATGGAACTATCCAACCTAGGCCATGGTCAATCCGAAATCCATATTTATGACCGGGGAGGCGGTTGAGTAGAACAAGTTTTCCACAGGCTCAAAATCATTGAAAATGTGATCCTTTTTCGAAATCATCTTACTTAAACAAGAAAGATATAATATGCAGCAAAAAGTATTTTTATAGAACAGCCATAAACTATAGAATAATTTTTATTAATTGCACTCTTGCCTTTTGATTGTACAACCTTTATCTTTTGAAGTTGTAGTTACCATTTTTTTTAAACAATAAAAAACATGCAAAAATTCGAACGTAAAAATATTGATTTATTATTTGTTTACCCAATGGCAGTCTGATGGCCTCAAAATTTGCCCGGAAAAGAGGATTTCAAACCTCGTTCACATAGACTCTTAAAATTCCGCGATCCACTTCAACCTACCCGCCCTGGCATTAAATAATTAAAATATTTTTAAAGTATTTTTTTTTTATTATTATTTTTTTTTAGTCATCTCGTTTAATCCGTTACCGGATAACCGGGAGACTGCTATATTTAGAATGTTTATCCTACCGTGGCTGGGAGGATATCGACGACATACCGTCCAGACTGACTGACGACAGAACAGATAAACAAGTCCCTTCCTCTCAGCTATCTTCGTTGCCGTTGCTAATTTTCCAATCTGTGATTTTTGTTTGGTGATAGATATGAGCAAAATATTGTTATTCCTGCTACCACATGCTACTGTTACTCATTAACTGTTATAAATAACAGGTGAAACTGAGAATTGAACAATGGATAAGCGACTTTTCCTGGCGGGCAGACCCTAGAAATACATCTCGCAGTTAAAAGGTATCTGTTATTTTATAATGTTGTCAGGTTCGAAGATACTTATTTTGTTATCCCCCTTACGAAAGCTCCTTATGTTATTTGGACTTTTTTTATACTTATAGTATTAGAAAATTCAAGATGGATGTTTTACAATTTTTTCACGTTTCAAGGTCCCCTGAATTTTCTCCATTATGTCAATTGAGTATGTGTATAGTCGATTTGGAAAGTTGTCAGAGTTCTAACGCAGAAACGATTGTAGATATAAGCTTGAAATTTGATTGGATGTCACATTTGCCAACTTAGATCCAATTAGATTTCGGTCGAAAATTAAGACCACTTAACTTCGGGGCTTAAGTACATTTTACAAAATAGCGCTTATGTTTATGGTTATGACTAAAATCAAAAAACTTTGCAAGTAAATGTTGTAGAGAAAAGGGAAAGACACATTTAATACGAGATACAATTGTTTGCCAGGTCGTTCGGTTTTTCATATACGTGCCGAAAACCGAACTGAAATGTCGTTTTGAAACATATATTATCAGACATTTCCTTGATTTACTCGTAAACGGTCTGTTTTATCGAAAAATTGGTTCTAGCAAAAATGTTCCTTATTATATTTACAATCGAAAGTGTGTCTGAGATTTGAGGTAGGATCAATATGACTAAAGTTGTAGCGCATTAAAGAATAAAAAATTAATTTTTGTAGGAAATGTTACCATGTAGGTTAAAAAAAAAAAATATGTTTATATTTCTGTTCCCAGTGCACGAAGCACTTTACACAGGAAGAGAAGGAATACATTGGTTGGCCCAATTGATAAAATACCGCACCAGAGACCAAAGATAGCACTTTGTGGTGATTTTCTTCAAGAAGTTTGCAATGTCTGGGAGGCCGGTTTCTCGACGAATTTGGGTGCGAAAACTGCCTAACGGAGAACCTTTTTTTCAAATCTTTGAAATGTGTGTTTTGGTTGTGCCCAGCCAGATGGGTGCTACATATGTGAATAATGATCTGAGTAGTGATATGTAGAGGAGCATGCTGCAAGTGTACTTGAATGGCCATCTTCTGTTAATGAGGAGGTAGACTTGCGACAGTCTGGATTGTGCTTGCATTACTTTTTTATTTATGTGGTGATTCCATGTTAATTTTGTGACCAAATGAATATAAATCTATTTATTTCTCTAGATCAACTTATTATAAATTATACATAGTTTCCACAAATGGACAAACATAAAAAAAATAGGTTAGGTTAGGTTTTATGACTCATGCCCGGGCTTTAACTACGAGAGCCTACTACCAGAGCGCTCTTTCGTCACTCTAGTGGACATGAGACCGACCGACTCTACTATGGGAGTCCTAAATTTTGCCTACCCTAAACTTTTATTCACCTAGGGTAGGGGTCTTCAACTAGTATCTGACATCGTACAGGCTCGGGACCATCGCTTAACGACCCATCCGAAGGACGGCATGCTTGAGTTTATTTTACCTCCCATATAAAATAAACTAAGGACCTCGGTCGGGTTTTGAACCCATGATCTTGAGCTCAGAAGACACGCACGCATACCACTGAGCTACTGGCGCCCCAACAACGAATTATATTTTTAAAAAATTTTAATTGGTAGTTTTTATTTAGAATAATAAAAGAAAAAGAAAAAATACACCACCCTGACGAAATTAATAAGTTAAGTTGCAAAAGAGGGGAAAAAAAAAACAATTTTTGGAAGCAGTTTGTTCACTGAAAAGTCAGAGAGTAAATATAACAGTAGCAGAATAACAGTTTGACTGGCCTTGGTAACAGAACAGCAGACTAACAAGGAGGTCGGCGAGTAACAGGAAAGAAGAATAACAGGTTTGTTTTTGTGACTCATACCTTGGGTTTAACTACGAGGTCATATCGTCTACTACCAGAGGGTTCTATCGTCGCTCTGGTAGCCAGGATCCCGACTCTACTGTGGGAGTACTTAAGTACAGGCTCGGGACCATTTCTTAACGTCCCCTCCGAAGGATGGCGTGCTAATGACTTTATTCACCTCCCAGATAACAAATCTAAGATTTCGAATTAATGATCAGTAAGCAAGCACGCTCTCTGAGCTCCCGGCGCCCTGTGATAAGTTATCCTGCCATTTAAATCTCTACATTTTGCAAGATATCGCTTGTATTTATGACCTAATCAAAAATCTGTAGAAAAAACTAAAAGACACATTTTATATAAAATATGATTTTTCGTAGATTGTCTGGTTTTCGAGATACATGCCAAAAACCGTTCTGAAATTTCGTTTTGAAACACATATAAACACCCGAAAACGGTTTCGGTCCTACCGAAAAATGTATCTTATTAAATTTCTAATCACTAACATGTTCTTATATTGAAGAAAGAATACGATTAAAGTTGTAGCGCCTCAAAGGGCGGCAATAAAACGTTGGCTGACCAGAAAACAGATTCAGTTCTGGAGAGGGGTCTCAAAGCACAGACATTGCGAAGAGCTGCTGAATATGACCAGAATGGATCTTAGAACTGACACACATTATGGCTGATCACAAGACACTGTCATTTGAACAAACACCTGCACAGTATGGGCATCGCATGAAGCCCTCTGTACAGGAAATGAAACTCCGGACCATATTCTAAGCCAGTGTAAGGCACTGCTTCGGTCTGCCATAACAAAAACAAACCAGTTAATGGAGGGAACCTGCAGCAGAATCCTGGACTATATTAGAGATATAGGACTGTTGTAGGGACCAACACACACAGGGCACACAATAGGCCTACTCTAGCCGCAATGACACCATTAGCCCTCAAAAAAAGAAAAAAAAAACGCCATATATGTAATTATTCTGAGAAAGCGTGAACTGTAAAAGCTTGGTTGGTATAAGAACGTGCTGCTTTTCTATTGTTGAAAAAAAAAAAAATCTCAAATGGCTAAATAGCGACACACGACTATTTGGGGCAGATAATGCTATAGATGTAACCATTGTTATCCAGGCGACTCCCATGACCTCTGAATTCCTATACGATAAGCTTCCCCTCAGGGCGCCAACATATATTTTAATGATAAAAGAAGATCTTTCAAAACTCAGGTGTCGAGCAACATGCATAGGACAGCTGCATTCGTTGTCATGCGGGCCCCGCGTCATGCCATCCTACCATTGCAGAAGAGGTGACATTAAAAATTTATGTTAATGGTATCAGCTGTATAAGCAACATTGTGATGGGTGGTTGTCTGTTCATTGGTTATTTTACTTCACCAGTGGTATTTAAGTATAAGGGGTTACTTAATCGGACAGAAATTTCGCGGAATCGGTTACCAACCAATGTACTTCCCCAGCACGAATTAATCAACCCGATTGGTTTTGGGCTGGCAAGCAATAGTAATAAAAAGCTCCATTTTTTTCTCCATTTTCCAAACGAGAAATTATATGGAGTTCTTCCTCCACCGTAAAGGTTTTTCGTTTTTTTTCACTCATTGCACCTACCTGTTTGAACAACTGCAGAGAACTGAGAGTCAGAAAATAATGTAAACAACGACGGAAACATTCCATGAAAATAATTTATTACTATTTTCGTAGAATATATATATATATAGATAAGGCAATAGAGTCGTTTTTTCGTTTCATCGAGTTTCAAATCACAACGGTGCTAAAGAAGTTTTCACTTCAATAAAAAAATATCTCTCTAAGTGTGCCTGTGAACACGATTACTTCCGATAGAATGAATTTATCTTTTTTTTTTAAAATGTGTATCCAGAATTTCGTAAAGACGACCGACGCATACTGATTTCCAGGCAAATAGTCCAAAGATAGGGGGGACTTAACACTCTAGTAACTGATGTTCATAGGAATGTGTGGACATTAAACGTCTTATGTAAATTCAAGACCCGATAAGAACGACATCTATTAATTTTCAGCGGAATCTGCCGAAGGGAATTACAGGAGTACTTAAGCCAAAAATCCTATTAATTTATTATTAGGATTCAGAAGCCGCTATATAAGTCAACTAATGATTTTTAGCGCAAACGATCCAAATTTGTGTGTTGAGCTCCCCCCCCCTCCCCCCTCCCCCCTAGCCGATTTGGCTGAACATGAAGAGATGTCGCCCTTCGGAGATTCTAGATACACCTATGAAATTTCGTGTGGTTACTACATTCATTCTATCGAGAGTTGATCTATTAAATGGTTTTATGGGGAGCCATGGTGGCCGTGCGGGCTAGAGCGTAGGGCTTTGATCGCATGGTCTCACCATGGTTTGCGGGTTCGAATCCCATCCGGGAGTGAGTTTTATTTCACAGATAGAACTCCCTCCCGAGGCCATGGATGTCGTAAATAACTAGTAAATTACACAGTGACATGGCTAATATGCATCGTACATAAGGCCAAAAAAAAAAAAGTGGTTTTGTGAATCATAGAAATGGGACTGTACTACAACTTGAAACTGATTTTTACAAGGATGTCAAAAAGATAACAAAATTCCGATAAAGTTTAAAAATATAAAAGGCATCTGTTATTCGTCATTGATAAATATACGATAAGAATTGAATAGAATAGTTTTATTTGTTGGCGTTCAATGGCTAGATCTTTTACGCCGTACAAATGGATAGATTATTTTGATGAGGCGCCTTGGTTTCATTGCGGATAGGACGGTCTCTATAGACGAGTTGTCATCTCCTAACATCTCATCTAGGTGTCTTGTTCCTAAACCCATGGTCTTTAGTATTTCCTTATATCCAGGGCACTCCTCCAGGATGTGGCTTACTGTGAGAGGCCAGGCCCCTCACTTGCCACAGCCCGGGGCCGTCGCCCCGTTGATGAGGTGGCCATGGGTTAGCCGAGTGTGGCCTACACAGACATACAGACATACCTCCTCCTGCCTATTCTGCCTTTCGGTGCTTTCCCATTTATCATCTATATTTGCTTTGATGGACCTCAGTTTATTTTCTAGGTTCATGCTAGTCCACATCTCTGCTCAGGTTTCTTATATTTTGCGACGCAGGCATTTCCTCAGGTCTGGTATTGTCGTCACTACCATTTCTTCTCCAGACAACGTTGCTGCTTCCTTAGCATCTTTATCAGCTGTATCGTACAAATTACTTATTTTACCCCAAACGGTCGATTGGTTTTAAAGGATAGCAACAGCTTGATTGATTCGAGATGGGGAAGTACACTTCCGCTGATTCACTGACGTCACTTCCTTTTCTCTTATTTTCTTCTTTATTTTTCTTAGGATTCTGACTATAAGCACTACTAATAGCTGAATGTTCTCACAATTCCCATGAATAATTCGTCTCATTTGCATACTAACTTCTCAAGTCCATAAAACTGCTTATTTTGCCCGTTGGAGGAAAGAAAAAGATACAGCTATATTTCGTTCAGGTCAAAAGCCATTCCTATTCGTTTCATTTAACGTTCAAAATCTATTTTAGCTCAGAAGTATATATATTGTATATGTGCCTATCAACTTTGTAACACATAGTACATTCATATTACACATACACATTCACAAACATATACATATTATAATAAAACAATGTAAGCATGCCGTCCTTCGGATGGGGGACGTTAAACAATGTTCCCGAGCCTCTACGTTGTCACTCGTTAAAGACCCCCTACCCTAAGTGAATAAAAATTTAAGTGTGGTATGCAAAATTTATACCATAGTATAGTCGGGCTCATGTCTACCAGAGTGACGAAAGAGCACTCTGGTAGTAGGCGATATGACCTCGAAGTTAAAGCCCAGGCATGAGTCATAATAACTAACTATATTTTATTTTATAATTATATTTATTATTCATTTCATATTATTATTATTTATTCATTGACATGAAAGTCCTTGCATTCTAACGCCTTTTCGTTACATAGAGATTTTATTCTTTGGAATATACCTCTAGTATATAAAAAATTTGAAATAAACATACAACTGCCGAGTTAAATTGCACAATGTTTCCTCATTGGTGCCGTCTCATGAATAATGCTTTTGTCTTGTTTTGTTCAAGATCTGCGTCATTCGTACAATTATATCTAGAAATGGGAAGAATAAAGTAATTCTTAATCCAAGTTATGTAAAGTATAGGTGAAGTTATGTAAAAAGTCAGGAATTTGATATTTTATCAGCACCTAATTAAAAAAAAGACGCCGGTGAATCGAATTAATCTATTTATTTTTCGCTCCCCCTCCAAAACTAGACAACAGTTTGCGCTAATAATCAATCCTCCTACTAAATCTTGTGTCTATAAATTCACTACATCGGCAGTTTTAGGTTCAGCCCCCCCCCCCAAGTATTGTCATCGTGGTTTTGATCTCAGTGGTATGTGTGCTTGTCTTCTGAGCTTAAGGTAGTGGGTTCGAAACCCGACAGAGGCTCTTTAGTTTATTTTATCTGGGAGGTAAAATAAACTTAAACACGCCGTCCTTCGGATGGGACGTTAAGCGATGGTCCATAGCCTGTACTATGTCAGGTACTCGTTAAAGACCCCTACCCTAGGTGAATAAAAAATTTAGGGTAGGTAGGCAAAATTAAATTTAGTTGAGTTGAGTCCCCCCCCCCCCCCCCCCCCACCACCCCCCCCACCTCTGATTCCCCCATTCCCCCAACTAGTAAAGTAACAGATACAATAATATATATAAACTAGTAAAGTAACAGATACAATACTACAGATTAGGTTCGGTTTTATGACTCATGCCCGGGTTTTAACTACGAGGTCATATCGTCTACTACCAGAGCGCTCTTTCGTCACTATCGGACATGAGCTCAACTCTACTGTGGGAGTCCTAAATTTTGCCGACCCTAAATTTTTATTCACCTAGGGGTAGGGGTCTTTATCGAGTACCTGACATTGTACAGGCTCGGGACCATCGCTTAACGTCCCAACCGAAGGATGGCGGAATAAAAAATTTAGGGTAGGTAGGCAAAATTAAATTTAGTTGAGTTGAGTCCCCCCCCCCCCCCCCCCCACCACCCCCCCCACCTCTGATTCCCCCATTCCCCCAACTAGTAAAGTAACAGATACAATAATATATATAAACTAGTAAAGTAACAGATACAATACTACAGATTAGGTTCGGTTTTATGACTCATGCCCGGGTTTTAACTACGAGGTCATATCGTCTACTACCAGAGCGCTCTTTCGTCACTATCGGACATGAGCTCAACTCTACTGTGGGAGTCCTAAATTTTGCCGACCCTAAATTTTTATTCACCTAGGGGTAGGGGTCTTTATCGAGTACCTGACATTGTACAGGCTCGGGACCATCGCTTAACGTCCCAACCGAAGGATGGCGGGCTTAAGCTTATTTTACCTCCCAGATAAAATAAACTAACTTCCTCGGTCGGGTTTCGAACTCACGTTCTTGCGCTCAGAAGGCAAGCACGCATACTACTGAGCTACCGGCGCCCTCTACAATACTATAGTATTGTATCTGTTACTTTACTAGTTTAGATGTTATATAAACTAGTAAAGTAACAGATACAATACTAAATATATAAATAGTTATTAATCTGGAACGCCGATTAATAACTTTAAGCAGGTTAGTAATAAGAAATGACGGTGTAAGAACTGTAACAGAGCTTATAAGGATGATACGTTTGAAATTTTATGAAAATCTGACGAAGCGTTACCATGCTAGCAGTAATTTTATGTTTCCGAGCCCTCTGCAACTCGCCTCCCATTCACAATTTAAAGATGGCACATAGCCTATGTTTGTACCGGCTTATAGGGATTCTAGCACTCTTTTGAATTTTGGGGTACCCACAACCCCACTTTCCGTTCAAAATTTTGAGAAGCCATAAGATCTACGTTTGTACCGGACTTATTCATTTAAATCCTACCAAATTTTAAAGAATTGGCACACATTTTATGTTTTGTGCACACCTCTCCTTCGAAAATTTGAGGTGTCACAGAGAGTATATTCGAAAAGCTCTGAGAATTTCGTGAATATACGTTATGCCGTTTTCCTGATGGTCAATATAATATGAAACGGATTTCTGATCAAACAAAATAATTATTTCAATAATCTAGAGATAAAAACAAATATTGAACAAGCAGGTTCTCGGATGTGTGTGTTTCGTCTCTTTGCATCCTAAATCAGATGAAATTACTGGGCCGAGTATTAAGACTCTACAAAGGTGGCATCTCTAACTAAGTGCGGCCCTTGAGGTCCACACGGCAACTTCCCAGCATGGTATCAATATCATTAATAATAATATCACAAAACTAGCCATTTTATTCAGAATTATTTATTCATTTATTGAATTTAATCTATACATAGTTTTTTAATTGATATGTAAATGCACATAGGTCACATAGCCTATTTTTTAAATTTTGCTTTTAAAACTACTACATGTAAAATTTTTATGACACTCCGATAATCCGTTAGCCCATAACAATAACTTCCCCATATGCTTGGAAGTTAATAAATATATAAGATTGCCGATTTGAAACCTGGCCGAGACCTTTAGGTTTTTTGTCTGAAAGGTAAAAGAACCTTGAGCATGACGAGCCTATATGAAGTCAGATATTCGTTAAAGACTTCCTCACTAAGTGAATGAACCTGAGTGAGCAAGATCGATCTGGTAGTAGGCGATATGACCTTTTATTTAAAGCCCGGGCATCACAATAACTAATTATATAAATCTATGTTTCTGAAAACTAGTGAGTAGTTATTATATATTGACAATTTATCTTACCGGCAGGCATCACAGCTAGATTAATAATCCTAAATATATTTGAGAGGTACACTTACGTCAGTACGTGAGTGTGGGTAGGGAGGGGATGAACAGAAGAACGATGTTAAGTGGTCTAGCGCTAGCCGGTAACTAAGAGAATCTGACCCCCTCTTCGTGAGACCTCCCCTTCCGCCGAGACCAGTAGGACAGCCATCCGGCCGCAGTGCAACGTCGAATTGCTGTCATCCGGACCAAAGAGAATTTGTACTTAACTGCATACGCAACAAGTAGCAAGGAATCCCAAAACATTATTTACTTACTGTTCCAAGTTATGCAAAGGGGCCATGGTGGCCGTTCGGGCTAGAGCGTAGGGCTTTGTTCACATGGTCTCATCATGGTTTGTGGGTTCGAATCCCGAACTCCCTCCCGAGGCCATGAATGTCGTAAATAACTAGATAACGCAGGGACATGGCTAATATGCATTGTACATAAGGCCAATAAAAAATTAAAAATTAATTATTAATAGAGTCGACAGTATTTTTTCAATGTATAAGGAATTCGAGGTTCTGCCGAGTAATTTCTTCAGGGCCTGCAGAGTACAACAAACAAATTAGTCATTATGAACAATGATATAACTAGATAATAATAATAATGTTAAAAAGAGATGAAAACAATTTTTATAAATAAACGAAAGAGAAAAAAAAATTTTAAATATAAATAAAAAATAAAAAATAAACCTCGATAAGTCGAAAACCTCCAAAACTCGAAAAAAAGTTTTGTTCCTTTCCCTTCAAGCCCCAAAACCTCCATTACTCGAAATCTCAACCCTCTATTAGTCGAAATAATCAGTGAATCCCTACAAGCCATTTTGGTACACATTTTCCCTCTATAACTCGAAAAAATAAATTAAACCTCTGTATCTCGAACATAGCAATGTTTTATTTTACAACCTTTACAACTCGATTATTTGAAACTTGTTACCTCTATAGCTCGAAGAAAAATAAGTTACTGACTTTAAGAATTTGCCGACAATGTACACCATTGTTTCTTAGAAAACAATTTAGGAGTATACAATAAATAGGATTACCAATTACCTAAAGCAAAAAAAAATTACTGACTTTTTTTAATACCTACACATACTATGTATTTTTTATTTTAAGGATGTTTTGAAATAATGTTGATTTATTATAAATATAAATATGTTTGTTACCTCTGTAACTTGAATTTTTATTTATTTCACCTCTCTAACTCAAAATTAGTTAGAATGAATCTTAACCTCTACAAGTCGAATCAAAATCCGCCTGTCGAAATCCTCCATAAGTCGAAAACTCTATATCTCGAATTTTTTGGCGTCTCCCTTGAAGTTCGACTTATAGAGGTTCTACTATATAACAATAGTTAGTTATTATAATTCATGCCCGGGCTTTAACTAAGAGGTCATATCGCCTACTACCAGAGCGCTCTTTCGTCACTCTGGTGGACATGAGCCCGACTCTACTATGGGAGTCCTAAATTTTGCCTATCCTAAATTTTTATTCACCTAGGGCAGGGGTCTTTAACGAGTATCTGACATCGATGCTGAGACGCATGGCTATCTACGGATATGGGTCCACAGTTCTGGACCTGAAACCGGGTATTAGGGTATAGGTTCTTGAAAAAACTGGTTCCGGGAACCGAAAATTTTTGTATACGACAATATAATATTTTGTATCTAATACTAAGCACACGATGATACGAAATTTTCATACCTATGTAAATTCAAGGCTCTTTAAGAACGACACATTAATTTTCAGTGTAATCAGGCGAAGGAGAGAAAAGAGTCAGAAGATAGATTCAATTCAAAAACCCCAATAATGGGGGGCCGATGTAATGAATTATCGACATGAAATAAGTAAAATATTGTGTTTTAGCCCAAAAGGTTGATTGGCGCTGGAGGGAGAGCGACAACGAAAATGTTTAATTTGTGCATTAGTGTTGTGCGCTAAACAAATTAATTGAGTACTAATGCATTCGAGGGAAGTTTAGAAGAACGTAACCATTGCGAATGTTTTTAGTAGAGTTTTGAAAATCTTGTTTGAGTACTAATAAAACTTGATGTTCTGCAGAGAATTTGGAATGTAAAATGCCCTTTGTGAGTGTGTTTAAAAGGTTTTTAGTTTGGGTCTTATTTTAATAAAATATTTCATCCTACATTTTTACATAATGTATAATCCGAATTTAACATTTCATAACTGGATTTATTTTGTTTTAATTGCTTGAGGGAGATGTATAGACGTAATTTATCATTCGATTAATTAAAACAATTTTCTATTGCATAAAAAAATATATACGTTTGCTAACTTAAAATTTTTGTTATTTTATTACTATTGTCAACACTGGGATTCATATGAGAAAGAGAGGTTGCAAAGTGGTTAACAACCAGTTGCCTGTTTTTGACGTGTCAAAGATTAAATTATTATATTTATTGATGCGGATTCAACTGTTTTAAATGGTAAAGTAACAATATTATTTAAATTGTATTCTATTTTATGCTTCGAATAATTTTAAAGTCTCCATCTTACTTTATAACATATTTCTTCTTGTACAACATATGTTGTGTTGTTTCGTAGTTACTAGTATTTAAATTTTTATTTAAATATGTAGTTTTGAAAAGAACACAATATAATAATAAAAGAAGTGAATTATAGATTGGTGTTTCTATGGAGTTTCCCGAACGAACTAGAGAATTACATTGTAACGAAAGTCACAGGTTGTCGGTTTTGCGGTAAGTTGATTTTGTCCTCTAGATCTCAGCACTCAGTTGCAAAACTAATTTTAGTTTTGACGTCTTCTTTTTTTTTTTTTTCTCGACCCTAAGTTTTAAAGATGAACTAGCTTGGATGTTGCCCTCCGTAAATTTTCCTACTAGAAAAACAATCCACAAATATTACAGTACTTTGTTAGCTACCGACTTCGTCACACCCAGCAACGAAATTTTGGTTTTTAGGTTTAGGTTTTATGACTCATGCCCGGGCTTTAACTACGAGGTCATATCGCCTACTACCAGAGCGCTCTTTCGTCACTCTGGTGGACATGAGCCCGACTCTACTGTGGTTAAAATAGTTATTAAGTGTAGTAACATGTTAGTGTGAGAGAAAAAAAGAAAAGGTTTAAACGACGCAAGTGCATCCGGTTATCGTTCGTAGTGTTTTTGCATATCTGTTTCTAAATAAATAAAAAATAGTTACTATTATTACTTTTATTATTGTCTATTTTACAAAAATATGTTTTTATTTAATTTAATAATATTTTTGTCATCTCACTATTTCTGATATTCTGGTGGTGTTGTTTGTTTTTGTGACGTTAAGTCCCGGCTTTAACTACGAGGTCATATCGCCTACTACCAGAGCGCTCTTTCGACGCTCAGGTGGATTTGAACTTGATTCTACTGTGGGAGTTCTAAATGTTGCCTACCCAGGTTTAGTCACCTAGGGCCAGGGGTCTCAGGATCAGAACCAGCGCTTAACGTCCCATTCGAAGGACGGCGTACCTCGGCCGGGTTTCGAAACCGCGATCTTGAGCTTTGTTGACAACCACGCTACCTCTGAGCTACAAACGATTTCAGCTACATCATATATTTTAAAATATAGTTTATCTATAACTACATTATAAATTAGTCTGCCCGCTATATGGGTTACTGTGAAACTACACTTCACAAACACCAAATTGTGAGAGATAAGCTCTAATTTGTTCTTAGAGTGAACAAACTGTTTACTCAGTAACTAAGGTCGCGGTTAGGAAACCCCTCCAAGTAGTTATGAAAGTGTTTATTGTCTTTTTTGTTTTTAGAAATAGTGCTAATACACTCTACTGTTCTAATTAAATATAGATCACATATATTATGCAATTAAATAGCAAAACAAATCGCGAATATTTAAGTAACGAATAATTTAAGTAACAGTCATTCTGGCAAATGGGAAAACGGAAGAAATAAGTCTGGACGGAAAGAAGTTAAACTGGGTTGAAGAAGCCGTTTACCTAGGACAACTACTTTCATTCAAGAATGGCCTAAAAAAGGAATTAACTCGGCGAATCGCACTTGGATGGAAGAAATATTGGTCCTACAAATATATCTTCAAAAGCAGAATGGCCATGGACCTGAAGAAAAAGGTGTTCGACTGCTGCATCACTCCTTGTCTAACGTACGGATCCCATACCTGGGCTCTCTCCCAAGATGTGCTGAGGCGCTTAGAGGTTACTCAAAGAGCAATGGAGAGAAGCATGCTGGGAATTAAGAAAAAGGATAAAATACGGAACTCCGAAATAAGAAAAAAGACAGGAGTATGGGACGTGAAGGAAGTGGTGCTGCAACAAAAGTGGAAATGGGCAGGACATGTGGCGAGGATGGAAGAAGGAAGATGGGCCAAGAGGATGACAGAGTGGTACCCGATATACCTGAAGAGAAGAAGAGGAAGACAACTGGTGCGGTGGCGGGACGATCTAGACAGGACAGTGGGGAGTCTCTGGCACAGGTCGGCCTGGGACAGGAGTGCATGGAAGAAAATGGGAGAGGCCTATGCCCAAAGATGGGCCTAGTTTCAAATGTATATAAATATCTAGTAATACTATTGTTATATTATTATACTAAAGAAGAAATAAAAAAGGCTATTATTATTATTATTATTCGCTAACATGGGGGACAGTTTCCATTGTTATTAATTGTAAAGATGCAATTTTATGACAGTTTCCATTGTAAAGAGGCAACTTTACGATAGTTTTCATTGTTATTAATTGTAAAGAGGCCTATTTGAACGTATATTCCCTGCATCATTCGAGTATTTAACTTATTAATTGTTCTGTTTTAGGAAAAGAATATTCCAATTACAATATTTGTTCCAAAGTTGTTGGAATGGTTAACAAGCAGACGACATTGTCAGGCAGAATGGCAGACTGAAGTTGTGAAAATAAGGGAGAAAATTAATAATGCCATCCAAGACATGCCGGCCAACGAGACTATCACATCTCTCCTGTCTGGCACGTGTGAGTGTTAACCATCATGTAGTTGGCGCAAACTGTGTGCTTAAAATAAGTTGATATTTGAGGCTTGAGCATGTCAAAAATATTTGCGTAAAATCTGTCCTAGACATTTTACTTGAGGTTGATTCATATATTTGAAGGTATAAACGGATTCTTAGGCACCCTTTTGCGGACCTTGTTTAGAAGGCAGGAGCGAACTGTCTCTGTGCCGCCTGTCTGATGGAGGTGCTGCCTAGGCTCACTTTGACGAAGGTCCTCCAGAGATCCCCTCTCCCCACTGAAATCCAGGCTAGGGTTGTAATAATATTGATAGTTGGTCCTATCGATAATGGCGGAGTTGCTAAAATTAAAAATTAAATATGGAAGAAAATATAAAATGAATCACTCAAAATAAGACTCAGTTACTATTTTTACAGTGACAGTTTCCCATTGCATTCTAAAGCTCATATTATTACATTTTATTATGATTAATATTATTATTATTTTTTCATATTACGTTGCGGAGAGGGGTGTAGAAGAGGGAAGGGACATGCTAAGAGATGTCACTGTCGATAGCTATGTGATTTCTATCGATAGTGAATACAGAGGGCAGCATCTCGCATACAAATTATTCAATATTGTAGTTATAATAAAAATAGAAAGTCTCCTTCTGCTTCCTTGGTCTCTTTTTTTCTGATACCTAGTTAAGCAGCAAGCATCCATGACCCTCGTGGTTGGTATGCCTTTAAAATGGTAATTGGATAGGTTTTACAATTGTATACACAAAAATAGTTTATAAAATATATACAACTTCCGATATTAAATCTTAAAATGTAAATCTTAAAATAGATGAATTATATATATATATATATTTTTTAAAATAAATAATAGAAGGTACATGATTACAACAGATACTATTTATTTTTCTAAAGAGAAATCTTCTTTCAACGGTCGACGGTCTCCACCGAAAGGTATGACAACAGTAATGTATTTACTGGTGGAACTAACCCCTTTAATGACGATAGTATTATAGGATATTGATGGAGGAGCTCTATCCAGAAAATAAAAGTTAATGCTTTTATATACGTAACTAACAATCCTTTTATTTATATAATTCCGTTTCTGAATAGATTGTCTATTGATTTCTAGAAGTGGGGAAGGGCATTAAAGAGGTTGATTCCTTTATGAGTTATACTTCTTTCAAAAAGAGAGGAAAAATGTTTACTTATTCGAAATTATTCTTTCTTTCTGGTATTATAATCATGACTAGTATTTATATATTCTTTCTAATGACCAAATGTTTCAAATATAAAAAGCGCAGTTAATGTCAACATTTTAAATTTATTCAATATCTCTCTGCAACTTGTTTTTTGAATATTATTAAATAAAATATTGGATTTTCCGGGCAACACCATGACTCCTTCTAGTCTTTAATATGTTAGCTAATGAAGAACTGAGATTTGTTTTCAATTTTCATTGTTTTGTCGGAAGGAAACTACTTGTATTAACAATAATTTTCCTGGTATTTATTTCAGATATAAACTATTTTCATTGTTTGAAAATCGTAGAGATATTGAAAGAGACGGAAGCAGACTCTAAGAACATTTTCGGAATGTACAGTTCGAAGAGGATGAAGGACTGGCAGGAGATTGTAAGTGTTTACAAAAAGAACAACGTCTACCTGGCAGAGGCAGCCGAGCTACTGATCAACACGGCCAGGTACGAGGTGCCCAACATCAAGAAGATGATTGCCAAACAGGAACAGCTTCAAGCAGTAATGATACCATTATATATTATTATTATTATGAAGTATGTGGAATCCGAACTAATGATTGTAAAGTATTGTTCGCGTTAACAGAAATTTTTAACGTGAAATTTAAAAAAAAGATATAAGGAGCTCGCAAGAGTAAACATAAATTGAAAATATGTATTTTTTTTTTTCATAACAACACACTACTTGCTACATACGCAGACAATTCTCTCAACACAAGCAAGCTCACACTTACAGGAACATTTACACAAGCTAACAGTTTACAGATCTTAGCAAACTACATTCACTCTCAGGCACAACACTTCTCCACCAGTTTACATTAACAACCAGCCCATTCCTGCATCCGACACTATCCAATATCTAGGACTTCATTTAGACAGACGTTTAAATTAGAGAACTCACAATAGACTGAAACGCACAGACCTCAAAAGACGATTTGGACGACTGAACTCAATCATCGGACAACGATCGATTTAATGACTGAAAACAAACTTTACGTATACAACACTATACTAAAACCCACCTGGACTTACGGCATTTAGTTATGGGGATCAGCAAAAAGATCAAACATACAACGTCTTCAGACAATACAATCCATTATACTACGCCACATTGCCGATGTGCCATTTTACAATTCCAACCTCACATTACGTAAAGACAACATCCCATTTGTACCCTCTGTTATCAGGGACACGGTATCAAAATTTTCACGACAAAATCCATTATCACGCCAATCCACTTATTCTGCAATTATCCACAAACACTCTCCCCACAAATCTGCCACGACACCTCAACCGGGCATGGCAGAGGGACTTGCTCCAGGTCTAAGCTGCACGCCTCTTCGGTCGCATACCTCAACAATACAGCCAGTCCCATGTCATGCCTCTACATCGCACTTACCAATGACGAACAATTCGTCGTTGTAAATATGTCGATACAAAATTTCATATGTGAATTCAAAACACCAGAAGGGGAGTGGATGGGTTGGAGGGATGCTGCTCAACTCAAAAAGCCCAATAACTTCCGATGTAATGAATGTATCGACATGAAATTTATTATGAGGATGTAGGAGCCCCTATGTAACTCAACTGTTGAATATTAGAGCGAATAGTTAATTGATCAATTCGTTCTGGGAAAGTACATAGGCGGTGATTCACCGACAACTTTTTTTTAAATATCCGATGTACAAAAATGGGGTTTGGATTATTGACACTACTCAAGGCACAGCTAGTTATTTCAAATTTTCATAATTACTCATGGCAGCTCCAGCAGTAGCTGTTTAATGAGTTCTAATTTTATTAAAAGGTTTATAATCATGAAAAAATTGTGAAATTGTTATCCAAAATGAAAAAGATTAGCTTAATGGAGCACTGGTGTGAAAAAAGGTTTAAAAATTAAAAATATAATTAACGTAGCTTTGATGTTGGATTTTTTTTGGCAATAATTGTAAGTTAATTTTTCCAGGATTACAAGAAGAAAGAAGCGGAAGCCGTAAAATCAAATGGACGAGCGAAGAAAGATTTGACATTGTTTTTGAAAGAACTGGGACTGGAAGGAGAGGAGAAATCGTATCGTTCATGTTTAATATCGAGTGCCAATCAGCTGTCTTCTGTTCACGATAATGTTGCAGAAGAAAGCAAAAAACTGCTCCCTGCTGTGGAGCATTACAGACAGTTTGTTGAAGTTGCTGTACCACAGCAGTCTGTCGATATGGATCTTTTGAAATATGTTGCGGGTAAGGTACTGGGTTCCAGTTTCCTGAAGAAACTCTACAAAAACTTTATTAAAACTGAACGAGGATGGCTATCTGTATATATATATATTGTTGGCTTCAGTAGCGTACTTGGCTATTGAGCTGGAATCTAACAAAATTTTGAGCTCGCCTTCCTTCGGAGGGAACGTTAAATGGCGGTCCTGAGCCTGTGCAATGTCAGCTACTCCTTAAATACCTCTATCCTAATTAAATCTGGTTTAGGACTCCCAGACTAACAGCGAAGGGATGAATGATTGACGATGAGACGTTGAATGCTTAGGTCCCTAGGTATACACACCCGCCCCCAGTATGTATACTCAGTACAATGAGTATTTTTGAAAACCATATGGATTTTATCAATTTCTATATAGAAAATTTCATATTTTGAATCTACCTATTCAGGAAAATGTTTTAAGATACATATGAGTTCAGAAACCACAGGTTTAATTGTAGTCATAAACAGTTTTTTTTCTCAGTTTGATTACTTGATTGATCCTACGTGAAAAAGTTACCGAATCAATATTTTTTCGCAAAAGTTAAAAACAATGAAGATAACTGATGAAAGTCGACAGTATCTTTTCAATATAGAAGGAATTCGAGGTTATGTCGTGCCAACGTTTCGGGAATGTTTCTATTCCCTTGTTCAGGGTCTTATAATGACTTGAGTGGACACATACACTATATCACACAAACATTTAACACAATCACCACATATCCACTCAAGTCATTATAAGCCCCTGAAGAAGGAAATAAATAGTCTGTGAAACGTTGGCCAAATACTGAGTTTTTATTTACACGACAGAACCTCGAATTCCTTCTATATTAATGAAGATGACATTTTCAATTTAAATAAATATTCAAATAATATTAATTTTCAACATTACTGAATAGAGGGAGGTTTAATTGAATATAGAAACAGTTATATCTTGTTTTCTCAGATTATTATTTCTAAAGTAGGAAAGAACGGAGATAAATAACGTTACTCGTAAAAATAAATATTAAAGATGTAATAATATTCGTGTTTATTTAATTTATTTAATACATAATTATACTTATTTCCTAAGAAAGAAATTAATAAAAACATAATGAGGATGTGCGTGGTGAGTTTGACTTTAATGTTACATTAACTATGTATGTATGCATGTTTACTGTATCTAACAATAATTGTTAGCTAAGGATTAACCCATCCCAATTACAAATGTTGTCTCTTTGCTAACGTTAATTTGATTTGATTTCACGCAACGAAGGTTAAATTAGCCAGTTTGAAAATATGTATGTAATAGGGTTGGGCGATAGTCGATAGTTACTATCGATATATCGATAGATCACGCCTATCGGTACCCAATATCGATAGGCCACGCCTATCGGTAACCAATAACGATAGTTTTGACTATTGATATTTTTTTAATTTTTACTCACAAGTTTTGAAGTTGATGACGTAGTCACGCACTTGTGCAAACAAATTAAATTCACGGTATTGGGCTTTGGCTCTTCTAAGTATTTATAATCCTAACTTCCTCTTTAATTGGGAATCTTATTCTACAATTCTTAGAAATTTTTTTGGGGTTGGCCGGCGAGAGCGCAAAGCTGATTTTTATTATGAGGGTGACTATACGACGAGAGCGCAAATTGGCAAATTAATTAATTCTTTATCACAGAACTTCAAACAAAGCCGTTGGCCGGCGAGAGCACAAAGCTGATTTTAATTATCCAAATTTTGTAATATTTCTATTTATGTTTGTTCTAGGAATTTATGTACCTAGATGAATGATTATCGCTGTTAGACAGCTTACAACAATGAAAATTGAGATGGCTGAGTAATCAGTAGGCCTTTGCAGTGGCGGCCTTTGTGGCGGGCGAGACGGGCAACTTCAAAATAAATTAAAAACTTAATTAAAACCTTTGCGCTCTCGCCGTATAAAAATGGGATTAATTTTTATTATCTACACACACTTTTTGAAAATTCAAATAAATTCGTTTTTCATTTATCTTTATAATTATCCCTTATCTTATAATTTATAATCCTGCAAGTTTGCAATAGGTAGGTAGGTAATTGAATTTAATTATAATAAATTTCTTGAAATTCTTTATTAAATAGATCTGGACAAAAATGAATTGCTATCGGAAAACTATCGATAGTATTCGATAGTTTTTAACCGATATTATCGGACTATCGATAGTGCCAACTATCGACTATCGCCCAACCCTAGTATGTAACTCTGTGATAAAAAGAATCCGTGTTTTATTAGGCCAAGTTTTCAGGAAGGTACTTAACATTTTCTGAAGAGATATTATGAAACACTTGATAAAAGTAAAGAAAAAACGTATGTTTTTAGAATATTGAAATCCGAATGTCTGATCGTTCAAATGATTCCCATTTTTTCAACTCTATTCATTTCTAGCTGTTCCAGAGAATCTAATCATTCAATGAAACAACCGGTATAAAATACCTCCACTTTTGTGAAAAAGGTAGACCATTAGATTCTCTAGAACAGCTAGAAATTAATAGGACTCGAAAAAATGGGAATTGTTTGAAGGACCAGACACCCTTCAAATTGTCTCCTTTGTTAATCCCTTTCAGCTAACAAATATCCATAGCAACATTAACCTAGGTTAAATAATTATCTACTTAGACATTTAGTAGTTATATATTGTACATTTGTTATATTGTTTTCTTGGAATGTTAGTTTTTGGTTTTATTTTAACTTTATTTTCTTGTTTTTCAAATAAGTGCACAGTTAGCTAGTTATTACCGTTAGAATAGAGATTTCCACCTCCTGGTTTTACCAGGGGATGGGGACCCTTTCACCTGAGGTACTCTTAGGTTAATATAAATATGTATGCCTGGCAAATATCTCAATTATTGTTGAACATTGTGCTGACGATGGCGTAAGCCGAAACCGGTACACATTTAAGTATATGTTTGTGGAATTAGGCAATATAAGTGTTCAAAAAAGTGTTTTAGCTATCATTTTATTTTATTTTTAGAATATTGTTTATTTCACAAAATATATATATACTGTCGGTATTGCTACCATCTCCAGCCACTTAATAAACATTTGTTATGACATATTACAATTTTTCAATATTTAAAAATGGTGATTTCCATTTAGAGAAGTGAAATTGAAATAAGTAGGTTCAATAGATGTTAGTAAGAATAATTCTATATAGAGACGTTGTCTTCCCACTGTTTTATTTCTCATCCCATCCGAAAATTGTAGAAGCCTAAAGACTACAGCCTACCAGTATAGAGGCTATAGTCCTTCTGCCTCTACACTGTACGGGTGGGATGGGGGTCCTCGAATGCCCGCTGTACGACCAAGCTAGGGTGGAGTTGATTCATGGGACAAGATCGTATTTGGGACTAGATCTACGGAAGATGGTGACGGAAACTGACTATCCGATGTTCTGCCGATTCGTCGGCTCCTGGCGGGAGCAGAAACAGGCAATGTAATGATCCCGAGCTTTGCCTAAACGTAGACTGGGTGATGTTGCTGCAACGCAAGGCGCAGCACCCTCTTTTAAAACCAACTAAAAAAAGAAAAGAAAAAAAAAAAAAAAAGGGTGGGATGAAAAATGAAGCAGTGGGAAGACAACGTCTCTTCTTTCTGCTAACTTCTATTGAGCCTATTTACATGAAGTTCTTCATGTAGCACTATCACTCCTCTAAATTGAAAAATTACAATGTATCACAACATAATATTAATAATTCGTCTTTTGTTTCTATAAGAAATTTCGTTCTACAACATCTTATTTCCACATATGAATATTTTATAATAAGACGAAAACGCAAGCAAACTTAATTAGGTACGTTGTCATAGAAGTGTTCTCATCACGAAGATATTTCCCGCAAAATAGGCATTCCATTATTTACCTTTGTTGTATACATTTTATTAAATCACTGTTTGAAATTGCAATATTTAATTTTCTGAACACGAAATTTGTTGAAATGTTAGAAGAAGCATTGATAATTTGCTATAAATGTTTTTTTTATTTGTTGCAGAAAGAGGCAACACTACAATATACGAATGGAAGTGCGGAGAAGCTCCTGACAAAGTTGTACTACCTCCACCAGTCTACTCAGAAGAAGTAAGTTGTAAAGAAATGAGAAGGGTGAATCCAGCTATGTACTTCCTCAGCTCGGATTAATCAATTAAAGTGTCGCTCTCCCTCTAAAACCATTCGACCATTTGGCTGAAAATCAATAGTTTACTATAGTATATTATACTATATACTATAGAGGGTTCAAAAGGGCACGTTAGTATGCGAGCTTGTTTACTGAACTGAAGATCGAGGCCCTTACGTTTTTTATCTGGGAGGTGAAAAAACCTTGACCACGCTGTCCTTCAGATGGGGCGTTAAGCGATAGTCCTGTGCCTATACAATGTCAGGTACTCGTTAAAGACCCTAGGTTAGGTGAATAAAGAATTTAGGTTAGGCAAAGTTTATGACTCACACAGAAGAGTCGTGCCCCTATCCACTAGAGCTACAAAAGAGCGCACTGGTAGTAGGCGATATGACCTGAAAGATAAACCCCGAACATGAGTCACAATAATTAACTGGAGGG
This sequence comes from Aradus depressus, assembly GCA_963662175.1. NCBI lineage: Eukaryota > Metazoa > Arthropoda > Insecta > Hemiptera > Aradidae > Aradus > Aradus depressus. The sequence continues at coordinate 39,502,090 of OY759219.1, read as the reverse complement.
TTCAAAATCCTCATACTAAATGTTTGACGATATATTCATTACATCGCTATTATTAGGGATTTTGAGTCGAATCCCCCTTCGCTGATCTCCACCTTCGGCTGATTCTGCGGAAAATTGATAGTTGTGTGCCTAATAGATGCCATTCTTATGAAATTATTAAAATTTCACGGTGATCCATTCATTACATTGGCAGTAGATGTGCTTTTGGGTTTAGTCTCTTGATCTCCCCCTTTTGTTCGGCCTATTTGGCTGAAAATCAGTAGGTGTCGTCCTTACGGGGCTCTAGATACACGTATAACATTTCGTGTCGATACTTTCATTTTATCGAGAGTTATCATGTTCACAGGTGCGCACACACACACACTCGGACAGGCAATTTTTTTTAATCGATCGTTTGGGTTAAAAATCAGTATTTGTCTTACTGATGTGTCGATACATTCATTACATCGACAGTTATTAGCAGCAGCCCCACTACACTGATCTCGAGCTCTCTCAGCGCCACCAGGGCTGCCGCAATACAAGGGGTCTAAGAGCGCCAGTCTGTCCCGCTCGGGCCAAAGGCTGTCACCCCTAGACACCCCAGCAACACTAAATAAATAAATAAAACCCAATATTATATATGTACTTCCTCCTTCCTCGACGATAAGCGGGCCGGGTGATTTGCCGGAGCACCCGTGAAAAAAAATTAATGAAGTTATTAGGATTTTTGAGTGTAGTCCCTCTAATTAATACATCAAAGCAATGTTCCTAAGAACCTTTATATCAAGGTTTCTGCCTTATATCATATGTTATTATATTATATTTATAATTATTTATTTCTTGTATTATAGGAGCAGGAGGTGCTGTCTGATGAGATAGACTGGGGCTACGATCTAGGAGGCATAGACGAAGGAGAACCATCTGACCCGAACAATATTCAGGTATGCACTATATCTTTGGTTGATTTATAATATTCCCTAAGTCCCACAGTTCACAGTTTTTAGAAACTAGGATCTTATGCCTTTTGCTTGTTGCTTTCTTGCCACTGATGACTTACACTCCCGGACAAAATTAAAAGATCACTTCAATTTTTGCATTCTCACGCGTCTTGCAAGCATGTCCCAGACATGCTCTATGGGGTTCATGTCTGGACTTCTTGTGGGCCAGTCCATTGCCACAATTTGAACTTCACTGTAGAACAACACCCGCAACATGGGGTCGGGCATTGTGCATCTAAAGAAATCGAGGGCCGATAAACGGGACGAAGGGCATCACATGAGGTTCTAGGATCTCTGATATGCAGCAGTTAGTGAGCCATGACCAATGACCACTCCATAAAAGAGTTTCCATTTACGCCTCCTCACACCATCACAGAACCCCCGCCAAAGTTTCTAAGAGGTGACTCGGAGTAAAGGCCGGTAGACCGCCGACCCCGAAGCGCAATTAAGTGCAAAAAGCGGTCATTCCTTTCGGCAGTTGCCCTCAGACGGCCTTGCCCTCTTCTGCGAGAGTACCTGCCCGTCTCCTGATGTCGACTCAGAGCTCTTGACCGTTGGAGCCATTTTGCGATTTCCCTCTGGCTGAACTCCTCTTTCAGAACCACCGCCCTGATTGCTTCCTCTTCACTTATTTGGGCCATGGAACAGCTATTTACTTTCACTTATTCTCAAATAAACAAATTTCAAAAAGAAATTTAGAGAAACGAAAGGCGCTGTAAGTACTGCAATGATAGACTGGATCACTGGAGTAGTAGAAGTCCATTTCTTTAATCCATAATGGTAAACAAACATTAAAGAAAGATAGAGGATTATAGCAAAAATACTCGTGAGAGAAATAAACACAACAAACCCATTAAAATCGCAGAAATTGAAGTGATGGGAGTGTAGTTTATTTTGAAAATAATCTAATACATCAAGGTTTTGTGACTTAGTGATTATTGCCAGACGAAGGATCTGTACATTTCTTATAATATATGAATGTTCAAGGAAAATATGTATATTATTCATTTTTTGATTTGATGAGTTTTACCAATTAACCTCCTGATGTAGCAGGGTAGAGTAATGAATCGGCTAGCAGAGCCGGCCACCCAAAAATACCCCGGAAGGCGTGGGAGGATGTTGAGTTGACTCCATTGGCTTCAGCTGGATAGATAGACTGGTTTTCTTCCACTGGCGTTGTCCTCCGTACTCTGCTTCTGCTTCTATTTCTTGCATATATGTCGAACCCCGAGCGAGCTGGGCAGGGCACACTAGTTGGACCAATTGTATCAAAAGGTTCCCACTAGCGGCCCCTTAATCCAGAGCTGCTGAGGGAGCGGGAGCCGATCAGGGTCAGGCGTCAGCTGACCCTAGGAGCCCTTTAGCAAGGATTCCCGACCGCTCAACAACCCCGGACAGCACCCGCGCTCGCCAGGGGCCTAAAAGGTTTGGGGACAGTGGCGTGATGGTAGTTCCACGTAGTAGCTTAAAGGTGAACTACCATTACGGGCTAATCATGTTGAATTGGGGAAGTTTTTATACTGGCTCTCGGCACGTGCGAGAATGTCACGGGAAGAGAGTTGGTATCACCTTTGATACTGCCTATTTTTATTTTGTTAAAACAATATACAGTATAGTTATTAAGAAAATTATGATATGTGTTGCTAAATTCTACAATTCGTAATAATACACAAGCATTGTTCGGGACAACCAAGTCATAACTTTTACTTTTTTACACAAAAACTAATAACTGCCTTTGTAATTAATGTATTGACCCAGAATTTGGTATATAAATTTAAAAGCCCATAAGGACAACACCTTTAAATTTTCAGCTGAGTCGACCAAATGGAAGGGGTGGATCAGAGAGGTGATCAACTCAAAAATCCCAATAACTACCGTTGTAATGAATCTATCGACAAGAAATTTTATATTTAAGTTCAAAACCCCATAAGCACAGTAATGAAAAGTTTTCCGCGACCGGCCGAAGGGAAGGGTTGGATCAGAGGTGGGGGAGGCCGATCTAATTAATGTATCGACACAAAATTTAGTATGAGGATTCAGAAGTCCTTTATGTAAGTTAACTATATATTTGTATCCCAAACTCTCTCTGGAGGGAGATCAAAAACTTAATTGATTAATTTCTACTGGGGAAGTACATTGCCGGTGATTTACCGACAACTTTTTATGTTATAATAAGTTTTTTTGTATCATTGATGTACGGCAGACTTCACAAATGGGATTATAGTTTAAAGACACCCGAATTATTCAAATATTCAATATATCTCTGAAATCATTTATTTTTAATACAGGCAGTAAAAAATGAAATATACGGATCCCTTCAATGTGTCTTGCTTACCTGTTTTCATTTGGCTAATCTTTTTATGTCCTTGTTTACAGATTGAAATAATTGACTCAGGAGATCAAGTTGGAGGCGTTGAGGAGTCTAAGGAGGTAAGTTACACGTACGTGCTCACTTCTATAAACAATGAAAACAAAAATCTTGAGTATGCCGTCCTTCGGATGGTACGTTAAGCGATGGTCCGGAGTAGTCAAAATTTAGGGCTCCCATAGTAGACTCCGGATTCATGTCCACTAGAGCGACGAAAGAGCTCTCTGGTAGTAGGCGATATGACTTCGTTGTCAAATAGTTGGAGCCCGGGTATGAGTCATAATAACTAACTATAAACAACGTTTTTTCTGTAGCGAACACCGATGTATAGATCGAATTCGTTCGTTTGTTAGTTGGCTTACCTTATTGCGAACGAACGCATTCGTTGATGTTCCGACCAGTGGCGAAGAATATGTTGGATTCAGAACATAATTGTATAATCTTTTGTGCCAGCTTAAAAAATTGATGAATGAATCAACTTTCCTGCGTCCAATTATTTGTAATCAATGGATTTTTTTCCTTTGACTAATTTAGATGAATATAAATATTATGCGCTCCTGGATACACATATAACATGTCTGTCGATGTATGCATTCTATCGGCAGTTATCGTATTCACAGACACATGAACAGACATGATTTTTTTTTTCATGTATACACCCCATCGCACAGTGTGAAATTTATGTGTTTTGATTTTCAAAATTCGAGCCCCCGCTCAATTTGGATGAAACTAGGTGCAAAATATTTGTGAAAGCTGGCTTTTTATCAGGTAACTGCGAGTTTCACAATCAAGGTATTACATGCCAATTGACAGCTGCCAACAATTTTAATTTTTTTTGTATAAGTTTTTGTTAACGGATTTTTACAACTTAAATGAATGTTTTTTGGGTCGCTGATTACGAATTCAATATTTATTTTAGCCAAAAGTGGTCCTAATGTTGTCATTTTGGCCTAAAGTGGTCCAAATTCAATATATTGGCTATTTTTGCCACTTTTGGTGGTTTTAATGGATTCATTGATTGTGAAACCCGCAGTTACCTGATAAAAAGCCAGCTTTCACAAATATTTTGCACCTAGTTTCATCCAAATTGATCAAACATTTCACACTGTGCTTCGCTCCTCGGCCTTCCACAACTCGTTCCTTGTCTCTTTGGAACTCTGCCTCCCCCAATCCGTCGCTCTTCTTCCGTGACTTCCTTCAAATTCTCCAGGCTGTCTGGTAAAACAATTTAAAAAAGATAATTTCAATTTTTTAGAAGTTTATAAGATTTTTAAAAATACATATAAAAGCCGGCTAGCATAAATTAATAAAATCTGTGAAGTTGAGACTGCATTTTTATTTTGCAACCTGTAAAATAACTAGGAATTATTTTTTATTCGTGAATAATGAATTGTGATACTTTACTTCCCCAGCTATATGAGTTATAGGGGAAGTTAGTTAATTGATTATATATTTGAAGATTACTTTTCACCGGAATTTCATGTTTTATAACCCCCCGATTCCACAAATGAAATAAAATTGTTTCTCTTCATAATCAAGTTTAGTTTGTACATATGTTTGTTCTATCAAGATGTATCTAACATAACTGTTTATTTTATTTGTTTCATGTATCTAGGAGTCGATCAGTGCGAAAGTTGCGAAAGGCGATGAAGCTCTGACTATCTTGGACAGTGTCAATACGAGAATCTGTTTTCTTAATAACTTACTTGAGGTATGTATTTCTTGGATTCTCTACTGTCTCAATCATGTTGCACTTGATGCAAATATTTTTTACATTATATTACCATAGATTTTTACAATATAAAAAATGTTATCATTGTTTTTTTTAAATTTGTTGACGAAAATATTATAATATATTATATAGAACCACATATGTATATCTTTTCGCAGACCCTCTGAGAATTGTAGTCACTTTTTTGTCAATTTTTTTTTTGTCAACAATAATATTTATTTCCTTTAAACTATAACAAGGTAATAGAATACATCTTAAAAATGTATACAAAAAGATAGCTTATAAATTAGATATATAAACATTTATTGAAAGACGGGATTCAAACAGTAAAAGAAAATCAATAAATAATATAGAAAATAAATTAATATATAAATAATAATACCAATAAATTGATCAGATACATTTGCAATAATATTTTAAATAATGATAAGTATTTTTTTATAATTCTTCCAAAAGTGTCATAAAGGTGGTTTATAAATTAGTTATATAGTTTATTTTTATTAGATCTTGGAGTGGGACACACTTGTCATTTATTATTAATAATAACAATAATAGTAAGAAAAACTTGGGGGGCCATGGTGGCCGTGCGGGCTAGAGCGTATTTTTATTGTGTGTTGATAGAACTCCCTCGCGGGGCCAAGAATGTCGCACAGTGGGCTGTAAATGGTTTAAAAGCGCGCATGGTAAGAAAAGTCAACTTTCAACAATAATGAGTTGTTACAGCTTTAATTTCATGCTCAGGACCTAACTAAATCAGGGGGAAAAAATTGAACCATATACTTTGTAAGACGCAATGAGAAGTTCTATTCAAAAATTGAAAAAAATTACCTTATCAAATAAACCCATTTAAAATACATTTGAAAAATATACAATTTGGAGTGGTCGTACTTTTTTTGGCCTCCATATGCCAACAAAAGGATTCGTGGGCTTGAAAGTGTACCTCTCAAAGTAAATTTTGAGATTTATTTTAGCTGCTACTAAGAGAGATATGATCATTTTAAACCGATGATTCTTTCGACAAATTTTGTAATTCTGATTACTTGTTTCAATTTTTCAGTGAGAAAGTACTTTTATTTTCGTTATTTAAATTTTATACAGATAATTTATGATGAAAATGTTAAGTTTCACAATTTTTTTAATGATATATATCAAAAAATAGATATTTCGTACTATTAATTCAAAATTTGTTACTTTAAAACCTTTGTTAACATGGAAAAACCTGAGATAAACTGGAATATCAAGAGAAATATTCAGTTTGTGGACTTTTAAATGTGCCAAAATCAATTTTAGTCCTCAAATTTGAAATCAGCGACCAAAAATCCTATATATAATTAGATATATATGGTTATACAATATGTATGTATTGAATTTTTATTTTTTTCAACTGTGGCTCCATTTATAAATGAGCAAAAGTTATTTTGGACCTCAAATTCGAATTCAGCGATCTGAAAATCCTATATTTGTATATAAAATACCTTAATCTCACTGATTTTTCAAATTTTTCGACTGTGGCGCCCCTACAAGATTCAAACATCATTTTTGACCTCAAATTTGAAATCAGCGACCCAAAAAACATTATTACACCTGCTTCTGTATACTCTGTCTAGAAACCTACAAATACAACATTACATGCGCGCTTTTTACCCCGTTTCCGCCCACTGTGTGCCGTAAATAAGTAAACACAGTGACATGGGTGATATGCATCGAACATAAGGCAAAATAAAAATAATAATAATTAAAAAATAAAATGAAATTTGTACTACCCCCTTCTCCAGATGATGTAATATTTATTTTATTTATTTAGTAATATTTAGACTCACATGATTAGTAATAAAAACACTATTAACAGATAAAATGAAATTAGTAAATATATATTAGAAAATATATATGAGTACAAAAATAATAATATTAATTACTTCAGTTTTTAAGTAGTAGTTTGTATTCTGACACATCCCCGCTCTTTCATCACTGGTGGACATGAGCCCGATTCTAATATGGCAGTCTTAAATTTTGCCTACCCAGGTTTAGTTATCTATGGTCTTTAACGAGTTCCTGACGTCGCACAGGCTCAGGACCATCCGAAGGACGGTGTGCTCAAAATAAACTGAGGATCTGAAATCTGTTTCGTACACGCGATCTTGACCTCAGTAGGCTACATACTTAGCTACCTCTGAGCTACCGGCGCCCTACAGTTTGTAATTTAATTAAAATTTAGTTAAATATTTTTTATAACTCTTCACGACGATACTTCGGAATGTTCTTACGTCTCTTCATCAGGTCACAATGTGCGAAATAAAGGAAAAGGGAAAGAAAACAAAAAATCAATAACAAATATAAAAAATATATATGTATATTAAAAAAGTATAAATAAATATAAAATACTGCTTAATATATGAAATGTTTCTTATCTTTAACATTTTTTAAAATTATATTTTCAGTTGAGATCTTTTGTGAAGACGAGGATATACGAAATAGATGGAGGAGTCTCAAACGACTTGATTGTTGAGTCTTCATCGGATTTAAAAGGATTATCTCAGCCCTTAGAAAAAGTTATTAATCTGCTTACGAACAAAACAACACAACACTTCTATAATATATTGTACCTGCCTAAGTAAGTATCTGTAAATTTTAGTAGATATATCTAAAAAAAAATGTATATGTGAAGAAATACGCATTATTTATGAATTCGAAAGTACAACATAAAAATGGAGACTGGGCTCGAAGTTCTGCTTAAGAAAATAGTCATCGATGAATCACCGGCTATGTCTTCTTCCGCAAGAATCAATTCCGTTTTCGACAAATGCGAATCGACCGATGGAAAGGGGTATTAGAGGGGGTTGATCTCAAAAACCCATAAAACTGCTGATGCAATGAATATACAAAATTTACTATGAGGACTTAGGAGCCCATATATAAGACATTGATTATTAACGCAAACGTTCGGAGGTGGAGCGAAAAGTTATTTGATTAATTCGTTCTGGGGAAGTACATTGCGTAAAGAACATAGAATAAAAACAATATGGAAGGAAATCGAGGTTCTGTCGTGTAAAAGAAAATGCAAAATTTGGCCAACGTTTCGAAAACTATTTATTTTCTTCTTCAGTGCCTTATAATAGTGGAACTAGTGAGTCACTCACTACACTGGACACAAACTCACAACACCGTCACCACACACAAGTCATTATAAGGCCCTGAAGAAGAAAATAAATAGTTTTCAAAACGTTGGCAAATTTTGCATTTTCTTTTACACGACAGAACCTCTATTTATCATAATAGAAACAATGTTGTTTTAAATATATATATATATATATATATAAAATATTTGTTTTTTAAATTTATTTGTTATAGTTATTTGGATGGCATTATTGCGAAAATTCGTCAGAAAGAAGATGCCATAGAAAGAAATGCCGCTATTGCTGTAATGTCGAAGGAAAAAGTTGAAGAAGCAATGACAGAAGCTGCCAATCTTCAGAAGAAAGCTCAAATCATTGTGAAGAAAGCTAAAGAGCTACAGGAAGAAGTAGGTTCCATCAGTAGGAAATATAACTATATTATATTTCCCAAGTTATACTAAGTATAGGGGAAGTTACGTAATCGGTTCGAAATTCCATGTTGAGATTTCCCCGGAAATCATGTTTTCCAAACTATTGAATCGAAAAATGAAAACAAAAAAAATAGTCTGTGAATCACTAGTAATGTCTGCGGTCAATGGTTGTCCTCTAATTCTTCTCTTTCCTTTAGCTGATTTCCCAGAAAATTTGTTTGGCGTTGTCCATATGGGGATTTGAATTTCAATATAAAATTTCATGTCGATTTTTTCATTATGTCGACAGTTATTACATGTTGGGTCCTTCTCTGGTTCTGGAATCACTTACGAAATTTCGTATCGTTTTTTCTTCGGGAGTTATCGTGTTCACAGACAGACAAGGACTTTTAGGGTCGGAAAACACGAATTTTCGGTGAAAACTCAACATTGAGTTTCTGACTGATTACATAACATCGTATGGGGCTGGATAAGTGAATATTGTGTCTGTATGTGGTGTTGGTATCTCTGGAGAACACGAGTTGGTGTGCTTTCCAACGTTATAGCTATACGAAACTATTTTCGTGGATCTAGAACCCAATAAGGAAATGACACGAATTAATTTTCATGGAAACAGCTATAATACATTTCAGGGGTAAGTTTATTGAAAACCCTTAATAACGGCCTATGTAAGGAATCTATCGGCACGAAATTTTATATGACATCCCAGAACACTACAAGGACCCTCAATTTAGCTTAAGGGAATGGGAGGGGGCTTAATTCAATAACCTTAATAAATACTGATGTAAAAGTTCGTTGGCATGAAAACTTAAAGGTAGTCCCTCAGTAGTATGTATATTGATTTTCAGCCAAATCGGCCGAAAGCGTGTTGTTTTCTGGGGAGCGAGAATAATTGATTTTTTTAATATATACATATTTTTTTTTTTTCTTGTATTTTAACATATCTTGGCTATAGAAAGAAAGAAGAGATAACTAGTTATTCCGGCTTTCATAATAATATTATGTAAGATAAATCTTGTTCATTCGATTTGTATAATTAATCCAAAAAATTTTGATTATTTTATTTATTATTAACTCTTGTGTAATAACTTATTATATGATAATGATTTGTCTATTTTTAATTATTAATTTATATTTGTTGCAGATCAAAAAGGATATTTCACTAAGATACAGCGAAAGGTCTGTCTTTTTAATGGGTGGACCCACTCTGTAAATATGTAAATAAAAATATTTTATATATTTTTTAATATATTTTTATAAAAGTTTGCTTCAAAATTTATAATAAAAAAATAATTTTGTTCATAACTGTTTTTGTTAATTCCTTTTTTTTGTCTTTATCATTATTTTATTATTATTTTCCTGATGATCATTATTTTACTACATCCCCGGTTTAACGCAAAATGGGGATGACAAATTAAAAAGAAATACGTTTATTTTTTCAAATTTCTTTCAGAATATAAAGAATATTTCTTTATGTGTCTTATTTCATAAATCGAAAAAACATCTAAAAAGGACTTGTTTTCCCTGAATTCCTTTTGATGCATTTTGCTTTCTTTATTCGTCCGTCTTGGTTCAATTGCATATCGTCGGTCTAAACGTGATACGTCATATGTGCAAAAAGCCAACTTTACAGGAGAGACAAAACACTGATTAAAAAATATTCTTTATAGAAAACCTCATTTTTTTTCGAAATTTGTATTAAGTGAGATGTATATGCATGCCATGAATTGTTTTTAAGCTAGTTTGCAAATCCAAGTAAAGATTTAACGTACTTGACGAAGTTACGAGGTTTCACCAGAATTTCGTTCCCATTTCTTTTGCAAGGTACGGTTCTTCAAACCGTATTTCATGTTTTTTTTCGTTTTATGTCGTATACGAGGTCCCACAAGATCAATTGAGATTTTTTTTTTGTAAAGGAAAAATGTCGCTTATGAGGTATCACGTTTAGGCCGACGATATGCAAATACTCTTAAGAATTTCACGATGGATATCTCGTTAATTGCTAATGTTTCGATATTAATAGTTTTTTTTTTACATTATTTAGATAATCTGAAAAATTAAACAAAAGTTTTTTTTTTTTTGCTGGAGGAGGGTTTAGTTGGTTTCGGATAAGCACCAACTTTTAGTAAATTCAATAACACGGCAAGTAGGAATTATTTGCGAAATTTTAGCGTTTTTTTTTTTTTTTTTTTTTTATTCAGAGATACAGCGCGTCAACTAAAGTCTCGTCTATACCATAAAAGTGATTAAAAAGAAAGAACTGGATCTAATATCTTAGTTTAGATTCTGCGATGTGTTCATTCTTTATCCGGCCATGCTTGAGTGCAGCTAGCTGATATATTATGTTAAATTTTGCCGAAGTCCGAAAACTAGATTTTGCCGATCTGGCGGAAGGAGAGAGCCTTCGCTTATTTTTGCCCCACTCATGAAATAAGTCTACTTTTTAAAGATTTTTATTTTATTTTATTTTTTTGTAGATAAAAAGAAAGTTACCGACATAAGGCCTATGGCTTGCTTTGTCTCTTCATTATAATTTTTAACGAGTTTTTATCGCCAAATGACTGGAAAAGAGCTCTTAAAGCTGAAAGAAGAAAGTGTTTATCAGTAAGATGAAGTGTAATAAAGTTTAGTGTGAGGTGAATTAGCTGGAAGGATGTACACTGTACAGTGTACTATACCTGTCTGTGTTAGTACTAGACTGGTGCTAGTGCCAGCACTGCTCCACACAAGCTCCAGAAGATAGAACTCCCTCCCAGGACCATGGATGTAAATAACTAGGTAACACAGTGACATGGCTAATATGCATCCTACATAAGACCAAAAAAAAAAAGAAAAAAAAATATTGGAGGGTTCTCTTAAACTATTGTCCATTGATATGTATGACAGTTTCTAAGCCACCTCCGCTTCTGTGTAAATATCTGATTTGTAAGATTTTCAAGAAGTGCAATGGGATGAATTGTGAACATTTATGCTGTGCAAATTTATTAACAAATGGAAAATTTTAAATAACGACATGAAAAGGTAATTTCTTACGATTTAGATCGGAGACTAAATTCATGAGTTTCAGTGTTCGTAAATTAAAACAGAAAAAGATCGAGGTGTTCCCTAGGTTGAAGTGTGAGTACGGCTTGCCTACAGTTGATATCGCAGGCACTTTTAATGTTTATAAGTCGAATAATATTTATCTTAACTTTCTCAGCTATATGTAGTACCTACATTAGACGTATCAAAAATTAGATTTTGAATTTTTCTCGGAGTTCTATAATTCAAAAGTCCCCAATAATTGTCAATGCATCGACACGGAATGAAAAGATCCCCAAGTAAGACACCTGTTGATTTTCAGCCCTATTGGTTTAAGGACTTAAAGGGAAAGCTAAAACTTAATTGAATACAAATAATTCAAGTTGGGAAAGTACATGAGAAGTTTTGTAATCAGTCAACATTTCGATGCACGGAATATTGTTATACCTAACATCGTTATATCCGGATTTATTTCTTCACTTTTAAATAGCAAACCAAACTAGATTCGGGTTTTACATCGTTATATCCGGAAAATCGTTATATCAGGAATTGTTATAAAAGGACTGTACTTACATACGTTTGTTTAGAAAACTTTACACACATACAAACCCAGAAATACATACTTTATCTTCACAACACTTACCACAAAACCCCCCACGAAGGTTGAAGAGAAGATGGAACCGCGACTTACTGCCACCTTGAATCCTATTCGTTCTTAATTTTTTTATTTACATTATTTTCCTTTACGTTTATCATCTCTCTTACCCATCCATCAAAAGTGTCTTTCAATTCCTTTTTATTTTTTTATTTCTTAATTATTTTTTTTTTTTCTGTTCTTGTCCTAATAATTAAGAAACATTTTCATCCCGAGGACCTACCACTGGGTGGCCTTCCTCAAACATGCCCTTTACTCACATCATTGATGCTGGTTGTTTCACCCTAGTAACAGTTGTATCTTTATAAATAAAAGACAAAAAAATCGAGTGCGTGCAACTCCGATGCGTGGCGAAATGAGTGTGACAACGTCTGAGTTGCGAGATAGCGAGAGTGTCAAGAATCAAATATAACAAATCATTTCAATAAAATTTTTGAACCTTGAAACAATTTAAAAACAATATAGAAAGAAAACATTCATAAGCATAATAGTTAAAAAACGAGTTTATTATTAATAAGTATATATCTTATTATTAATCTGTATATATCTAATAATAATGTTGGATAACTAGGTTATCTGTATATACAGAAAGTAACAGCTGTACTATAATATAATATAGGGTTAGGGTTTATGACTCATGCCCGGGCTTTAACTACGAGGTCATATCGCCTACTACCAGAGCGCTCTTTCGTCACTCTGGTGGACATGAGCCCGACTCTACTGTGGAAGTCCTAAATTTTTTATTCACCTAGGGTAGGGGTCTTTAACGAGTACCTGACATCGTACAGGCTCGGGACCATCACTTAACGTCCCATCCGAAGGACGGCGTGCTTAAGTTTATTTTACCTCCCAGATAAGATAAACTAAGGGCCTCGGTCGGGTTTCGAACCCACGTTCTTGAGCTCAGTAGTCAAGCACGCATACCACTGAGCTACCGGCGCCCTCTAATATAATATATCTATATTCTGTATTAGTAGTAACAGCTGTCACTCTCTCTCGGCGCATGCGCGATACGTGTGTTCCGCGTGAATTTCGTTACGGGACATCGTGTGGTCTGTCAGAGAAACTTGGATTTGTATATCTGTATTCGTTTCATGTTTGAACCCTTGGCTATATCATATATTGTTAAGCCAGAGGTATAGACCGGTCAGAGAAAATAGATGAGTTTTTGTCGAGCAAATAATTTAGAACGCCCCCTGCAGAATGCTCTACAGTAGTCTAATTCGCCGTCTAGTGGGTGAGAGTTCCAAGTCAGCCTTCTATTAAGAGTTAATCCTACATATATCACTGAAGCGCTATGAGGCAGTGGCTAGTTATCGATGAATACTAGGGAGCAGTTATTACTTCAAATCGGCATACCGGAATACTAGGTACTCACTCTAACCAATCTCTTTTTTGAGGGCTTAAGAAGTAGACCTATTGTGTGCCTTGTTTCCTACAACAGCCCTTTAATAAACCGCTTGCATTCTGCTCCAGGTTCCCTTCATAGCCTGCCCTGGTTCCGTAATGGCAAACCCGAAGCAGTAAATCCTCTTCCTATTCATTTAACTCCAAGGAACCCTCTCAGTGTAGTATCTAATTAGACGAACCATTCTGTAACTAAAAAATGGTAACACTACTTTACAACTAAAACCTCCTTCAGTTTTTTTAAAAATGAAATATGCAGATATATGACACAACTCAGGGAAGTTCGAAGAAGTGTTTCTCTCCATGGATAAAAGGAGACTCGAAATTTTTTTTTTTTTAAAGTCTTCATTTGTTAGAATACTATCACTTACATAACTGATACCGCTTACATTATTCTGTCAATCTATTATTCTAAATTCCATCACATTTTCATTGTAAACATTTTGTTCACATAATTCACAAAACATCGAAAGATACATTTTATAGGTTAGGTTTTATAACTCTAACTACGAGGTCATATCGCCTACTACCAGAGCGCTCTTTCGTCACTCTGGTGGACATGAGCCCGACTCTACTGTGGAAGTCCTAAATTTTGTCTACCGTAAATTTTTATTCACCTAGGATAGGGGTCTTTAACGAGTACCTGACATCGTACAGGCTCGGGACCATCGCTTAACGTCCCATCCGAAGGACGGTTTATTTTACTTTCCAGATAAAATAAACTAAGGGCCTACGTCGGGTTTCGAACCCACGATCTTGAGCTCAGAAGACATTTCTTATAAATCTTTTATACATTTTATATAAAATATTTGGAAGATTTGCGAGTTATATGCAGAAAAACCATCTTGAAATTACAACTCGGAATCCATTATTATTATTTTTTTTGACGTTTGATTTATTTACACGAATATGGTTAGTTCTGTCGGAAAAATATTTCTTACGAAACTTGTTCCTTATGAAATTTCCAGTATTATTGTGTCCATAGATTTGAGATACGAACAGAGTTATACAATAACATGTTGTAGGGAATAGTATCCTATAATTCTGTTTCAAAAATGTGGAGTTGAGCAGTTTATTGACAAAAAATTTCTTCCCAAGAAAATTGCCTGACTCTGAGAAAGTTCTGTTTGGCCACACCAGATATTTTTATTGGTATAAGAAGTCTTTCAACTCTAGATAAACTTAAAAAAACATATTTTTCTTCCATTAATTTCCCTAATATAAAAAAAAAATAATAAAAATAAAAAAGGTAATAAAATGTGGGAACTTTTTTTATGTATATATTTTTTGTTGTTTTTGATGATTCAAGAGCATCAGATTATATTATACGATGAACCCTTTTTTCAAAGTTTGTTAACATCCGCATATATCTTGTGGGTTTTTTGGTTTTTGTCACAATTGTCATCTAGACTGAAGTCTAGTCTCCTGCTGATAGTGGTTCTCCAGACTCCAGTATATCTTGTTTGAAAGTCACCACATCCTGATGATCCCTCAGATAACCCTGAGACCCTGGCTACCTGAACCTCCAAGAACAACTGCCAACCAACCCCCCCTCTCTTCAGAAGATTTGTGGACAGCTCCAAGTCCTTGTTAACATCTCCAATTAGCATCACATGTTATTATTACAACCTTAATTGGAAACGTAAAAGGTTTTTTTTTTTATTTATTTATTTATTTTTTTTGTTGTCGAAGGTTTATATGCAATTTCTTACCTGGATGGGTCGAAACAGGAACCATAATGTAAAAATGTTGACATGTTTATAAACATATGTGAAATAGATACATCTTTGAGGGGAAAATGATCTGTTTAGCTTTTATCAAGATGTCCGCCATTAGACCGCCAATTACCGGTCAGATCATTACAAAATACTTATCTAAAATTGATAACTATCGCTAAGAAGTTGTTCAATATTTGAAATGCAAGTATGCTAGAACGAATTACAATCTCGGTTTTGCTTACACATTTCCCCCCTCACGCCGCCATTCCAAAAACAACTTCTTAAGACTCCATATTGAAAGTCAAACATCCTTAACACCTCATGTACTCAACTGTTTACATTAAAAAAAATCGTCTTCTGTGAATCACCGACTATGTACTTCCCCAGCGTGAATTAATTACGTTCTCGATCTCCCTTCGACCGTTTGAGCTCGATATTTGAAATACATAGTGGCTTCTGAATCCTCATACTAAATTTTGTATCGATACATTCATTACATCGACAGTTATTATGTATTTGAATCAAACACTCCTTCTCTGGCTTCCCCCTTCTCTTTGACCAATTTTGCTGAAAATTAATTTATGGGATTTGAAATTTAAATATAAAATTTTATGTCGATTCATTCGTTACATCGGCAGTTATTGGGATTTTTGGGTTGAGCCCCCTCTGGTCCCCATGTCCTAAGGCTGATTCTGCTGAAAATTAATAGGTGTCGTACTTGTAGATTTTTGAATTTACATATGAAATTTCATGTCGATACATTCATTACAACGGCAGTTATTCGAGTTTTACTCTTCCCTTTGGCCAATTTGGCTGATAATCAATGGTAATAATGATAAGATGTCATCCTTAGACTGTTCTGAATACACATAATTAAACTTGCGAAAGTAATAAAAAACAAGTAATTTTTTGCTGGATCTCCTCACAAGTGGGAATCGAAGGGAAGGATACAGCAGATAAAGTGGCAAAGGAAGCAGCAACGTTGCCTGGAGAAGAAATGGTAGTGACGATAGTATCAGACCTGAGGAAATGCCTGCGTCGCAAAATATAAGAAACCTGAGCAGAGATGTGGACTAACATGAACGTAGAAAATAAACTGAGGTCCATCAAAACAAATATTGATAAATGGAAAAGCTCCGAAAGGCAGAATAGGCAGGAGGAGGTGTGTCTGATGCGGCTCCGTGTAGGCCACACTCGGCTAATCCATGGCCACCTCATCAACAGAGTGATGGCCCCGGGCTGTGTGGCCTGGCCTCTCACAGTAAGCCACATCCTGGAGGAGTGCCCTGGATATAAGGAAATACTCATGACCATGGGTTTACGAACAAGAAACCTACATGAGATACTCGGAAATAACAACTCATCTGTAGAAGCCGTCCTATCCACAATGAAGACTAGTCACCTCATCGATCTAATTTAATCACTTGCACAGCGTCAAAAATCTTGGACATTGAACGCCAACAAATAAAACTATTCTATTCTAAATAATTTTCTCTCTGCGTCGAATACGCCAAAGCAACAACATCCAAATTGATAATACTGATATTCCCTGGAATACTTCACAACAAACATTAAAATATCTCGGCTTACACATGGACACAAAACTTACATGGCACACCCACATCTCAACAAAACTAACAAAAGCATACCAAAGACTCTCACAACTTTATCCACTCATTAACCGCAACACTCCACTCCGCCCAAATTGCATCAAAATCTTGTAAACATCACTATTACGCCCACTACAACATATGCTTGCCCAATATGGTTCAGTTCAAGGAAAACAGTAAAACGAAAATTACAATAATTTCAAAACAAAAACCTCCGCATAGGTCTCAATGCACCATGTGAGAGGCAGTATAATTCATAAAGAACTGGACATAGCTCCCATGGACACCGTCCTGCGATCTCTGACTGAGACCCCAGAACCTGCCCCTCAGTCCTGGAGCTGTCCACTTCAATATTGGACAGCCCACCGCACATCGCCGACTGCCACTCAGACTCCCACAGCACATTTTAGCTTAGATTTTAGTTTTATTTATCATTATTATTATTTTTTTCTTTATTTTTGTATTTTATTTAGTTAGGTTAGGTTTTATGACTCATGCCCGGGCTTTAACAACGAGGTCATATCGCCTACTACCAGAGCGCTCTTTCGTCACTCTGGTGGACATGAGTCCGACTCTACTGTGGGAGTCCTAAATTTTGCCTACCCTAAATTTTTTATTCATCAAGGGTAGGGGTCTTTAACCTGACATCGTACAGGCTCGGGACCATCGCTTAACGTCCCATCCGAAGGACGGCGTGCTCAAGTTTATTTTACCTCCCAGATAAAATAAACTAAGGGCCTCGGTCGGGTTACGAACCCACGACCTTGAGCTCAGAAGTCAAGCACGCATACCACTGAGCTACCGGCGCCCTCTTTGTATTTTATTTTGTCTCTTTTGTGAAAGGCACTAGAGTGCCGAACCAAATAAATTACTTTCTTTCTATTCTAAATAAACTTTTACCTTATAACGTCCCCTATAGTTCGTATATAGCTAGCTAGTAAAGAAAAAACTATAAAAATGTGCAGTCTAACGTGGAAAACGGATTAGGATATGGTTGTATATTGGGGGGAGTTGGTGACTCTTGGCGTATCATTGACGCTAATGGAGGGACGGGTCACGTGGTTAATGACAGCTGTTCTCCAATGACTATAGAAAACAAAAGATTGTGGATTATAGCCGGTTGATAGGACTGTGAAGAGTGCGCTGCAGCTGGCTCCAAGTTTACATGCCAATAGACACTAGGGGGTGAAGCCGCTTCTCAATAAGTCCAGTCAATATCCACCCCCTCCATCCACTCCTTGTCAGATAAATAGTTGGAGGCCTCTGTCACCCTAACCTCCCCCCCAACTTTATTGAAGTTCAAATATTGAATGTAGGTTTTGTTCGAGTGGATTCAAGATGAGTGCAGGTGTATGAACCTCATTGTTCTCTGCCCTTTAATCGAATCTGCCCCCAACTTGTTGTGCTGACTTCCTCTTCATATAGGCCCTAGTCCGGTCGCCCCCTCCCTTAGCCCTTGCTCACCCCTGCTATGTAATAAAGGTTCAATTTGTCAGACCCTTATCTGTTCATTCATCACAGTATATTGCTTCAGTCTGCCCCAGGGCCCCCCTCTTTTACACCCACACGCTTCCCTTCCACAACTGACTATCAATGAGCACAATATGTTTTGTATGAATTTTACAAATACAACTTGCCATATACTCCCCCAGCTCTACCAGGTATAGAGGAAGTTATGTAATCGGTAAAATTCAACGGTATTTCATGTTTTCCGAACCCAAATTTAAAATATGAAAAAAAAAAAAATTGATGTGTCGGTGAGCACTTTAAGTCCCGATAGAGTGAATGCATCGACTCGAAATTTTATATGTAAATCCAGAACCTTCTAACGACGACACCATTTGATTTTCAGCCAAATCAATCAAAGGAATCGAGCAGTTTAAGGGGAGGGGAGAGGGCTTAACAGAAAAACTCTAATAACTGTCGATAGAATGGATGTATCGACTCGAAATTTATACCTTTGACCAGAACCCATAAGGACAATACCTATCGATTTTCAGGCAAATTGGCCAAAGGGGAGGGGGGATTAACTTAAAAACTATAATAACTGCTGATGTAATGAATTTATCAACACAAAATTTAGTATGAAGATTTAATTTTGAAAACCGTAGGTGTGCCCCTACTTTTTTTTTTATTGGGATCAGGTGGCCCACCGAAAAACATGAAATTCCAGAGAAATTTTCTCAGACCGATTACATAACTTTCTCTATACTTACGAATAGCTGGGGAAATAAAATTATAGAAACTGATGATGAGAGAATATACCCAAAATGTATGTTTGTTAGTTTTTTGTTTTATTATTACTAGGTTAGGTTAGGTTTTATGACTCATGCCCGGGCTTTAACTACGAGGTCATATCGCCTACTACCAGAGCGCTCTTTCATCACTCTAGTGGACGTGAGCCCGACTCTACTGTGGGAGTCTTAAAATTTGCCTACCCTAAATTTTAAACAGGCTCGGGACCATCGCTTAACGTCCCATCCGAAGGACGACTTGCTTAAGTTTATTTTACCTCCCAGAAGAAACTAAGGGCCTCAGCCGGGTTCAAACCCACGATCTTGAGCTCAGAAG
This sequence comes from Aradus depressus, assembly GCA_963662175.1. Classification (NCBI taxonomy): domain Eukaryota; kingdom Metazoa; phylum Arthropoda; class Insecta; order Hemiptera; family Aradidae; genus Aradus; species Aradus depressus. The sequence continues at coordinate 39,482,487 of OY759219.1, read as the reverse complement.
GCAAGCACGCATACCACTGAGCTACCGGCGCCCTCATAACGGCCATATATAAATATACCTATATTATTCATACATTCAAAATCTTACACTGCTCAGTGGTATGCGTGCTTGCTTACTGAGCTCAAAATTGCTGATATGAAACCCGGCCGGTGAAAAATCTTGAGCACGTCGTCCTTCGGATAAGTAATGCTCACCGAGCTTGTATGATGTGAGGTAATCGTTAAAGACCTCTCTCTACCCAATAAATAGTGAATAAAAATGTAGAGAAGGCAAGCTCATGTCCACCAGAGTGGCGAAAGAGCGCTCTGATAGTAGGCGATATGATTTCGTCATTAAAGCCCGGGCATGAGTTATAATTACTAACAATATAGAAATCTTCAAGAAATGATCAATACGGAGGCAGATGTTCGAAACAATCGTTAGTACGTGTCGTGTTATTCCTCCTTTCTGGTCCTATTCTTCACGACACTCCCGATGTTTCCGTTTTGTAAAATAATTCAAACAATGTTGATTACAATAAAATACCAACTTATGTAGATATTCGATAAGTTTATTTCATGTAAATAATTAAAAAGTGAAATTCCAAGCAACATAATTGGCTCCATATCTCATGTGAAGGAATGACGGTTGTAATAAAAGTGTAACCATTTTTTTTTTTACTTACCCAGGTAAGGTATAGGGGAAGTTATGTAACTGGTCATAAATTCGATGTTGAGTTTTCACTAGAATTTCATGTTGTACGACCCCAGATTACAAAAATGAAAAACAAAGAAAAATCGTTTCTGTGAACACAATAACGCCCGATAGAATGATTATATCAACACGAAATTTCATATGTGTATCCAGAACTTTATTAGGACGTCACCCTCTGACTTTCAGTCAAATCGGCCGAAGGAAAGGAAGGGACCAGAGGGGGCTTAACATAAAAACATTATTAACTATTGAAATACCTAATGAATGTATCGATATGAAATTTTGTATGTAAGTTCGGACGACACCAATAAAGTTTCATTTAAATCGACAAGAGAAAAAACTTTCAGCATGTTAAACGATGGTCCCGAGCCTGTACGATGTCAGGTACCCGTTAAAGACCCCTGCCCTACGTGAATAAAAATTTAGGGTAGGCAAAATTTAGGATTTTCACAGTAGAGTCGGGCTCATGTCCATCAGAATAAAAAAAGAGCGCTCTGGTAGTAGGCGATATGATCTCGTAGTAATGCCCGGGCGTGAGTCATAATATTTACTTAACCAACAATTATAGATTTTTTTTTTTTTTAAACCAAATAAGTCGTTGGCAGTGTCTGTTGTTTTTGGGTTTTACACCGTTTTCTATACATAAGAATTTGAACGACCCCCCTCCCCAAATCATGTTTATAGGGACTTATTAAAAATATGATGGTAGTTTGTACGTCTCACCAATAGAGTGAGCGACCTAAACTAACTTCTATGGGCTAACTAACAAATTAAGAACATGTGTAAAATGAAGACCTACGTATAGAATAGATTTGTAGAAATGGTGTTATCCCGGAGGCAGGTGAGTTGAGGTTTAGAAGAGGCAGGTGCGAGAAGACCGGAGACAGGAGAGAGATGTGAATCTTAGCGTCGGACACCTTCTGGACCGAGACATCTCCAGACAGAAGGACGGACCGGGACCGCAGGAGAGGAACACGAATACGGATACATGGCTTCTTCAGAGGCTAATGTTTGTAAATATAAAAAAATTAATTAAAAAAAAAAATATTGTCTGTGAATTACTGCCAATCTTTTTCCCTAATATTAATTTACGTTTTGACTCAAAACCTATACAGTTGACTTCAGGGGTTTACCCAAGATTTCGGGGGGGGGGGGGGGGGGGGGGGGGGGGGGGGGGATAGTATATATATATATATATATATATTGAGTCAAAACTTTGATTAATACTAAAGAAAAAATTGCCAGTAATTTACCGACAACATTTTTTTTTTTTTTTTTATAAGAAAAGAGGAGGGGATGAACCAGAGGAGGGGATTTAACTCAAAAACCAAATAATTGTGGATCCAGGATAAAATCTGTCGAAGAAAAAGGTGGAGATCAACTTAAAGGTGGAGATCAACTTAAAGGTGGAGATCAACTTAAAGGTGGAGATCAACTTAAAGGTGGAGATCAACTTAAAAACTACTTTTTTTTACTTTGTCCTTGATATAGAGAAGTTGTTTATCCGTAAATTCTACGCTGTTCATTTTGTGATGTGCAAAGGAATACGATGATCCTATCCAACATACCTAAACGTACAATATGTCATTCATTTCTGGGCAAAATTATCTACAAAATGACGTTTTTGGATTTAAACATTTTTTGCCATCTAACCATATAAAAAGAATTTTTTTACAACAGTATTAATGACCCAACTTCCGCAATCTATTCTTGATCCAATGTATTTTTTTTTAGAATTAAAAACGAAATGTCTGCATAGCCAGGAAATGGATTCTACTAATTCTAATGGGGTCTTCACTGATTGTCGTCTCTTTTCGCCTAAATAGTTTTTTTTTTTCACAGGTTGTAAAATAAGATATATCTTATTTTACAACCTCTGAAGAAAAAAAAAAAAAAACTATAGTCTGACCTCTCACAGATTTTTATTTGTATTCGGTAGCCGGCTTTCGAGGTTGCCCTCATCATCAGGCAGTCTGATGAAATAAATTTTGAAATTAATAATAAAATAATTTAATAATTAATGAATAAAAAACAATTAACATATTTAAGTAAATAGAATTTAAAAATTTATAATAAAAATAAATAAAACCGTCTAAAAAACTAACAATTTTTATTTCAAGGTTTGGGAAAGGAATAACTTATCTTAAATAAACCGAACCTTAATAATATGAGACGTTTATTAACATCATATAATAAATGTTTAATTTTTTCTTAAAGCATTTTATAATAATCCACTAATAACTAATTGTATTTAAAAAATGATACTTCTAAAGCTGAGTTACACTGATTAAGCCTGAGAAGAGCCCATGTAATGTGTGGACATTGTCCAGATTCCAGAACATCCTGCGGTATTCCCAGCTTCAAAGACCCCCCCCCCCCCCCCTCCCCCCCTCGAAGCTAAACATTTTCTACCATTAGAACTCACTTTAAATGTGTAAAACTCCTCTGTACGTAACTTTTCCATAGGGTTGGCTTTACAAAATTTCCAGTTGACAATTGGCCTAGTCTCTAGGCGTGACCCATAACAACAATAAAAAATGTGCGATTTGGTTGAAATTTAATAGATACCTTACAAAGGAAATTCTGAAACTAAGTTTCGTGTTGATGAATTTGTTACATCGACAGTTATTAGGTTTTTTTTAGGCCACCCTCCTTTCATCCCTTTTTCCATTAGATCGAGATGACTGAAAATTAATAGGTGTCGTCCATTAGTGGTGTTGAAATTAAATATAAAATTTCATATGGATACTTTCATTACATCGACAGTAATTAGATTTTAGGTCGGCAGTTGTTAAATTTTTTATGTTAGTCGTGCCGGACCTATATCCATGATTTTCGGGTTACAACTTTTGTATTTTAATATATTTAAGTTAGTTATTATGGCTCATGCCCGGGCGTTAACTACTAGATCATTTCGCCTACTACCAGAGCGCTCTTTCATCGTACTACTAGACATGAGCCCGGGACTTAACAAACACTCACTTAAAAAACATATGCTTTTTCTTTATCTTTTTATTAAGTGTTTCACAATATCTTTGCAAAAAATGTTAAGTATCATCAACCATTAAGAGTGAATCTTTACAATTTGCTTCACTTTTTCAAATATCAAAAATCACCCGATATCGAATTTTGTCATGATTTCCATGTGAGAAAGTAAAAACCAACTTTTTTTTTATAAGTAAATTTGAAGAATGATACAATTAATATAATATATTAATTGTATCATTCTTCAAATTATAATATATTAATTGTATCATTCTTCAAATTATAATATATTAATTGTATCATTCTTCAAATTATAATATATTAATTGTATCATTCTTCAAATTATAATATATTAATTGTATCATTCTTCAAATTATAATATATTAATTGTATCATTCTTCAAATTATAATATATTAATTGTATCATTCTTCAAATTATAATATATTAATTGTATCATTCTTCAAATTATAATATATTAATTGTATCATTCTTCAAATTTACTTAAAAAATATAAAAAATAATAAAAAAAAAGTTGGTTTTTACTTTCTCACATGGAAATCATGACAAAATTCGATATCGGGTGATTTTTGATATTTGAAAAAGTGTAGCAAATTGTAAAGATTCACTCTTAATGGTTGATGATATTTAACATTTTTTGCAAAGATATTGTGAAACACTTAATAAAAAGATAAAGAAAAAGAATATGTTTTTTTAAGTTACTATATTATAGTAATAATAAAATAAATTAAATTACTATATTATAGTAATAATAAAACAAAAAACATATTAAAAAAAAAATAAGAAAAAAAAAATATAATATACATATGGTTATGTACAAAATAATAGGTAAAATATATATAATACAATAATAATGGTCTATGTGGAAATAATATAATATATACAAAACAAAGAGAAAATATTAAATTTAAATAATAATGAATATAAAGATAAAACATAATAATAAAGATAAAATAAAATAAACATAAAAGCCCTTCAACTGGAGACCCCTCGAAACTCCCCCGGTTCTCTGTCATCTTCATCCCTCAAACTTAATGGAGGCAGGGGAGGCCGCGGGGGCTCCAGTGATCCCTCGAGGGTGGGATTATCTGGATGGGAATGGGATGACAAGAGGAGCAACTGGATTGACAGGTAAACCAAATATTAATATTAAGTTTCATGCTATTCGCCTGTAAAGTCTGGCCAACCCCCGACGCAGTCTAATCTCAGTGTGTGGCTGAAGGAAGGTCTTGAGTCGGCAGATGTAACTGAGCCGACAAAGATCCGAATCTGGAGACACCTTCCAACAGACGGACGGACCGACGAACCTAGGGACAGATAGACATATAATGTCTGTAGATAGTTGACATTCCAGGACGAGCTCCGGTATGTCCAGTCTGTGCGGCCAGTCTTCAAAGACTCCTCCCCGGCTACACTGAACATCTTCTCTCCCTTATCACAACTAATTGATGTTCCGACCCTCATTAAGGGTCACTTTAAATGTATAAAAATCCTCTTTATTTATTTTTTATCTTATGTTTTCTTATTGGTTCCTATATTTTTTCCTTCAACTTTCCTCTTTGAACCCTCTCCGGTGTCAACTGATAAATTTGTTCTCTCTATTATTTTTTATTTATTTTTTTTTAACTTACATTAAAATAATTTCAAAAGTTCATCCCTCCCGGGAAGTTCCCACATAATTTTACAACATTTGACAAGATCGGATAGGTGCTGTCAATGGGCTGTATAAGGACCTTCAAGTTGAATTTATAAAAAAATAAAAATAAAATAAATAACAAAATTCCTTGAAGCCGTTTTGGAATTTTACTTCCACAGCAATACGAAGTATAGGGGAAGTTATGTATTCGGTCAAAAATTTGATGCGGAGTTTTCAACAGAATTTTATATTTTCCGACCTCTTGATTCAAAATAGGAAAATAAAAATGTATATCTGTGTGTCTGTGAACATTTATATGTAACTCAAGAACCCTGTAACGACGACATCTATGTTTTTCAGTCAAATCGACCGAAGGGAAGGGGGGCTTAACATTAAAACTCTAATAACTGCCGATAGAATTAATATATAGACACAAAATTTTCTATGTAAGACCAAAACCCCATATGGACAACATCTATCTATTTTCAGCTAAATCGGCCTGAGGAGAAGGGGTTGTTAACCAGTTGGCTTAGCTCAAAAACCCTAATAACTGCCGATGTATTGAATTTATCGATTTAATTTAGTATGAAGAGTTAGGAGCTCCTGTGTAAGTCAACTATTAAATATAAGAGCAAACGGTCGACTGATTTTGGAGGGGGAGCGAAAAGTTAATTGATTAACTCGTTCTGGGGAAGTACATACTAATTTTTGGAATTATATGGTCGAAAAACATGAAATTTTGTTGAAAACTCCTCACCTAATTTTTGACATTACATAACGTCGGCTGATTGAAAGACCTGAACAAGGAACCCATAACAAGGGATCTATCGATACAAGTAAATACAAATAAAGTATCGATACTTTTACCCGAAACCAAGTACTTTTGGTATCGATACGTTTCTTTCGATACCAAGTAGGTATCGAATAGATATTACTTATATCGATTCAAAGTACTCGTTTCAAATTTCAACAATTAAAAAAAATTATATAAATTTTTCAACTCGTCAAAATCGTTCACCGTTTAATTTCTTACAATTTTCTTTTATTTGTTGTTGCAGTAAAATACTGAACTCAAATTCCGGTCCACGGACAAATGATACTCGTATATATCGATGGTGATAATCTTATGTGTGATGTGATCACGCAGTCTGCATGATGCGTCCTTATTTCTTACCTTATTTACATTAAATGGTTTATCGTTTATGAAGGTATACGTTTGTTTAATTTTGAAGAGAACCGTAAACATGATTACGATATCATTATTTTATTTTATTTTTACATTCCATTTTGTCATTTACATATTATAATGCCGCGTCCTACGGCGAAGTTGTGGATTTATTACACTAAGAACGTTTCGGTCCGAGCGACTTGCAAAAAGTGTTTTAAAATAGTGAAATATTGTCGAAATACGATTAGTCTCCAGTAGTTTTATATTGTTGGTTTTGGGTACAGGTTAATGAGAACTTAGAGTAGAACAAGAGATATATTTATTTGGACAACACCCTTATTACAAAACCGCGTGGTAACGAACACAAAGTCAGTTGTTCAATAATAAGTCCCATACCGCGTGGGAACTACACAAGTCACTCACTTACTGTGCTTGGTAACAGACGACTCACTTTATACCCGCGTGGTAATAAACAACTCACTTCCGCATGGTAACTAACGACTCACCTTATACCCGCGTGGTAATAAGGACGAATCCATTCCGCACACCGCGTGCTGGCTCGACCCAGACTCTCAGTCCACCCCGCGTGGCGACCAACTGGTCCCTCTCGTTGTTAAGAGACGACTCACTTTATACCCGCGTGGTAACAGCCAACTCAACCAACTCAGTCCACCCCGCGTGGTGCCCAACTGCTTACTGACTCATGTAGTTCAAGAGTCCCGCCGACTCCTATCGATTGTCTCGGCGTGTTCCCGAATTCACCCACACTCAACTCGCGACTTAACATATATCCTTAGTAAAAATAAATTGTATGTTTATTTTATAAGGTTTTTTTATTACATTCAGTATGTTTTTAATAATATAATTTCATCTTATTCGATTTGATTTATTTGTTTCTTATGCCCACCACAATATCTCATTTACCTATATCTTTCAAATTGTATTGTGTTTTTTTTATTATTATATAGGAATATATATATTACACATGGTTTAAAATTAATTATAACGAAGTACTCGATGCAATACGATTTTTATTTAAATTTATATAGATTTATAGATTTTTTAAAATTAATTATAACGAACTAGTCGATTCAATCGATACGTGTAGGTAACGATACTTTTTATTCGATACTTGAGTAGTATCGAAAGTTTTATTCGATACTACTCATGAGTAAAAGTATCGATACTGTGTGGTATCGATAAAACCCTACTCATAACACGGTGGCAATACTGGGGAAGTTTGCCCAGTGGTGATCTCTCCCCTATTAACAGGGGGAGGGTCTGACAGGATGGCTTTGTTCTCGACAACACTTGCACCGGCCAAGCACATAACTTATATCTATGGGACCCCTCACCAGAGCAGCCTCAACCAGTCACCCTCACTGGTAATAGATGATGTCCCTTTATTGCTCCACATCCCTTCGGACCAGCCGCTTCGCATAAATTCACCCACCCCTAATAGCCCTGTAGAACTGACAATTATTGTCTCAAGACCATCCCATCCCCTTTATTAATAACCATAAGTTTTGTCAATTTCAAACTTAATCGATTATTAATAAATCAACATAAAGTTTGATTTAATTTTCTCATATATCCTGAACTTATGGAAAACAGCTGACAAAGCTAATTTTTCCTTAATTTATCCAACTTGTTACTTCCCAGCTGTATGAAGTAGAGTAAGGTGGCCATATTTTTTGGAACAGAATTCGGGACGCTCCAAAATAATTAAACCCCCCCCCCCCCCCCCCCCTCATTACCACAGCAAATATTAACACCAAAAACATTAATCGTAAGATAAGGGCAATTAAAGTCTAATAATAACAATAACATACACCTTATTATCATTAATGAGTCTTAATGAACTTTTTAATTATTTAAATACACATAAAAATACAACACAAATTCTTGATATGTTGTTTAAGTATAAGTAAAACAAATAGTTACATAAATTAGGCATTGTACTTTTCAAATGAATGAATTTTTTTTAGCAAGACTGTTTGAAATTAACATTTTATACAAGTCTTAGCAGGACATGTTAAAGTTGGATGGAATTGGAATTGGATGTTGTGTTTTGAATTACTCACTTTCGATACAATAGCTGTTATTGTAGCCATCCGTTGCTCCAATGTCTGTAAAATATCGTAAATATCTCTGAATATCGTCTTCATCACGATGAATTAACGAATGTGAAAAATCGTATTTTTTATAGTTTACAATATAACTTTTTGTATTAGACACAGCGGAAAATCGTCGAATCTGTATCTCTAAAGGGATAGGACAAAATGTGTTTCTTAAACTTCTCTGGGATACTGGAATGTTGATTTTTCCGGCATTTTTCCAAAGTATGAACCATAGTGACCTGAAGAAGGGACGTGAAAGTGTCCCGAAATATTGTCAAAGAAAAAGAAGACGGAAAAAATTTCGGAAAAAATCAAAAAAGGACAAAATGTCATATTAAACTAACAAATATGAAAGTTTATCCCCAATCCTAATGGTGGAGTAGCGAATATAAATATTCGATAGTATACAACAATATTCGAACAACTGTATACTGCTAACAATGCATGGTGCGACATTGCCGGTGCGTTGTGGATGTTGTGTTGTTCTGGTGGCCATAGCTCACAAGATCCTATGCACGAAGGATATATTTTATCAGAAGTACTTAATACAATTCTAGAACAGTCGTTTGCAGATACATTTAGATATATATTTCGAAAAGATATATTCATTAAAAAGATATAAGGAGAAAAAAAGACACGCAATTCGAGAAGAAGACATACATTAGTACAAAAAATTCCAGGCATTTCTTTGCTACCAAACGGAAAAATGTTTGGAATAATTTGTGAAGAAATTATTCCAAACATTGGGTGACGTACTAGCGCTAACGGTCCTATGCATGAAAAATATGTCATTATATTCATCATATGCATAACGTGAGGAATTTTTTAAAGAAGAGCGTATCATGAGGCCAAATTCCAGAGAAATGAGGGGTCTCCATTTTGTATTATTAATTAATTGTTTTTTGTTTATTGTCGTTATCATTTTTATAACTCATTTTTTCATTTTTCTGTCTGTTTTCAAAAATTTTAAAAAAAAATGGATAAGAAGCCAGTGAATCTCGGCCTATGTACTTCCCCAGAACGAATTAAACCGGTTTTCGTTACCGGCCTCAAACCGGTAGTTATATACATATATATCTTTAGTGGAATAGACAATATTTCAAAAATAAGTTTGTTTTATTTATTTATAGAATTTTTGACAGATACTTTCCGTATACATCGTGTAACTGGAGACGCAATAAAGTTGAACACAGATTTTTCTTCATTACTATAAATTCTGGGTTTTGTCGCTTATTCCATTACTTCGGGAAGATGTCAATATAATCTGTACGAAATTCCCAAATAGGTGACCATCAATTTGTTATTTCAGCCCATTTTTGACGTAGCCAGGCAGCTGTATGCAAATAGATATCTCCGTATTCAATATTTCTATTTTTATTTTAATATATTATATTTTTGTGATCTGTTAGAGTCCCTACTATATAACAGGCGTATTTTTTATTAACTCAAATATTATCTTCACACTCTGGAAACTCATTTGAGATTCTACAACAGCAGGAGTCATCCCATGCTCCTATGTTCCAATGTCAGTAAAATCTGCATAAACAAGCGCTCGGAAGATAAGCCACGCTTCATCTTCAAAATTTACATCTATAGGCCTATATTTGAAATTTTGTTCTCAAAAATATTAATAAAATTTTTGAATAGTCTATTTGCATACACCTGGCAACAGTAAAAACCGATAGACATAAAATTTGGCTATATATTTTTTTCGTAACAACTTAATTTGAACTTTTATTTATTTTTTTTTTTGTAGCTTTTATGATCCCTGGGACCATTAATAATAAATAACAGAAATATGGTTCCCCTGGATACGTTTTGATCATTTTCGCGAAGATGTTTGTCTGTGCGTCTGCGTGTAGGTATGTGATTGGAACCTTGTGAACGCTATAGCGCATAGCACTTTAATTTATTAAAATTGTTACTTTACCAGCTCTACAAAGTTGTAAGAAATTCGATGTTGAATTTTCACCCGAATTTTATGTTTTCCGATCCACTGATTTCAAAAATGAAGAAAAAAATTTGTCAGTATTTGTCCTTGAACATGATGACTCCCGATTTAATGTATTGACTCGAAATGTTATATGTATTTCCAGGGACTACGGACGACAACTATTAATTTTCAGCCATATTAGCAGAAGGTAAAGGGTGATTAGGATAGTTGGATTGATAATTGCCGTTGAAAGAATCGATTGACACGAAATTTCATGTATAAGTTCAAAGTCCTGTAAGGATGACACCTATCCATTTTCAGATAAATCGGCCTTCGGAGAAGGGGGTGTCAACCAGTTGGAAAGGGAGGATCAAAGAGGGCGGCTCGACTTAAATACCCTAATAACGGCCAATATAAATGGATTTAAAAAATATATAAATAATTAAATTCACACATTTATTATATTAAATTAACACCTTTTATCCTGATGAGCCCCAAGAGCAATCCAATTTGGACTAGAAAAAGTTTGGACCGACTTTCCTACAAATATTTTTTGTTCCTGAAATGTGTGTTCGGGATTCTATATTTTATATATTTTCCTGTTTTATTCTGTTTTGATAGATTTAAATCGCAATGAACATTCTCCAATGTAGATATGTATAACTATTCTTCAGAAAATTGTTCTACTGGTCTAAATTTGAATTTATGTTTATTTGTATCTATAACTTTATTATATAATTTAATTATATATTATTTTTCTGTTGTTCTTCTTCTTTTACATTATTTTTACTATCAATAATAATTAGAAATAATTGTGATTTTTAATCACTGTGATAAAAAAAGACTTTATATCATAAATAAATTAATTATTTCAAAATAATGTATTTTTTTTGCTAATATCTTATCCTATGACAACAAAATAGAAAATAGATTTATATTACAAAGAGGAAAAGGAGATTCATTAAATATATAAGAGAGGGGAGGATGGTTTGAAATAATATTGATTTAAGAGAAACGAAGTAAAATGAAGAGAATAAATAAACTAAATATAGAGATAGTAAGAAATTATGGTAAATGTAAGAAAATACAAAGGAAGAGGAATGAAAGGATAATTGGAGGGAGAGGATAGTATATCAAAGAGGAATTGGAAGAGAGAGGATTTGAAGGAAGCCTCGGAAGGAGAGTGATGGACGTAGGGAGGCAGGGAGTTGTAGAGAGAGAAGGCTTGGACAAGGAACTAGTTGTGGAAGGCAGAGGAGCGATGGGAGGGGATGAAGAGGTCCGAAGAGCAGGATCTGGTGTGTCTTTGGTGAACAGAGGACTGGAATTGGAACAGAGAGGATTTGAAGGAAGCCACGGAAGGAGAGTGATGGACGTAGGGAGGCAGGGAGTTGTAGAGAGAGAAGGCTTGGACGGACAAGAAACTAGATGTGGAAGGCAGAGGAACGATGGGAGGGCATGAAGAGGTCCGAAGAGCAGGATCTGGTGTGTCTTTGGTGAACAGAGGACTGGAATTGGAACAGAGAGGATTTGAAGGAAGCCACGGAAGGAAAATGAAGAATATACATTATTTTTATTATTTTTTTTTATTTATAAATAGATATTTACAACTGTATAAAAATAAATACAACAAGCAAATATACTAATAGAGAGATATGGCAATAACTTCTAAGTTGAGAAACGCGGACATATTGTGGAAACTTGTAATAAATAAATAAAACAAACTTATTTTTGAAATATTGTCTATTCCACTAAAGATATATATACATATATAACTACCGGTTTCGGCTTTATACCATCGTCAGGTCTAGTTATGAACTAGTTCATAACTAGACCTGACGATGGTATAAAGCCGAAACCGGTAGTTATATATGTATATATATCTTTAGTGGAATAGACAATATTTCAAAAATAAGTTTGTTTTATTTAGATATGGCAATGTCAAGAGGGGAGAAATCAAGCAGTGGTGACACTTCCAAGTCACTGATTTCCTCTCATAGACATTATTTTTCAAAAAAAGTTTGTTTAATTTATTAAAATCTTATTTAGTGAACCTTGAAACGTAAAACTCGTCCTCCATTTTTTTTTTTTTGTTGCACAACTACAGTACTTCCTTATATTACAGGTACAAGAAAGTAATAAGCAATAATTAGCTTATAAACATAAAATATATAGAGCGATATATTTTATTGTAATTACTTACATACCAATAACAAATTAAAGTTGATAATTGGCTTGTTGGCATTTGTTAAGTTCCATAGTCTTTGTAATTGGTTACATACCTGTAGAACGGCTGTTTTCAGTCTGGCTTATAAGTAAACAAATGCCTTTCTAAGGATTATCCCAAATTGTTTTCTGGTATACAGTTTTTTACTTCCCTGAAGTATAGGGGAAGTTATATAATCGGTCGAAAAATTCGATGCAGTGTTTTCAACAGAATTTCATGTTTTCCGACCTTTAGATTCCAAATATAAAAAAAAAGTCGGCAATGTTCTTCCCCAGAACGAATTAATCAATTAACTCTTTTCTCTCCCTCCAAAACCAGTTGACCGTTCGCGCTAATATTCAACACTTACATAGGGGCTCTTAAATTCTCATATTAAATTTTCTGTCGATACATTCATTACATCGGCAATTATTTGAGTTTTTAAATTGAGCCCCCTCCCCTAAACCCTCCCACCCTTTGACCGATTTAGCTGAAAATCGGTAGGTTTTGTCCTTACGGGATTTTGGTCACACATATAAAATTTCGTGACGTTACATTTTTTCTATCGGCAGTTATTATAGTATTTATCTTAAGCTTTCTCCCTAATCCCCGCTTTCCATTTGGTCGATTAGACTGAAAAAGAATAGGTGTCGAAAATTTATTATTTTTATAAAAGTGTTGAAAGTGATATTGATAAATAGATGGAGATCGATATGACGAGTAGAAAGTGTCAACGGTAAGAATGATAAACGAGCTTTGAAAAATTCGAATAATGTTTTTTGAAAAGATCAAAGTCGAATAGACCGACTTGACTGCGCAAGCGTGAGTGTCAAAGAAGAAGGGGGAGTAAGAAGAAATAATTACATAGGAACGTAGAAGTGGTCAAGAACTCGCTCGAGGTGTTCCAGTTTTAGCTCTCTCATTCCTCATTAGCTCCTTATGTACCTAGTAGGTATATATTGGGAGAGCTCGTGCACCTAGGGACCTAAGCATCCAATGCTTTTATCCGTTTTCTGTTAAATCTACTGCGGGACTATTAAATTTTGTCTACTCTGGTTTAGTTATTTAAGGTACTACCTGACATCGCACAGGCCCGGGACCATCCCAAGGACGGCGTGCTCAAGGTTATTTAACCTCCCAGATAAATGAACCCGCGATCTTGAGCTCAGCTACCTCTGAAATATTGGTGCCCTCTTATGTACGTAGCAACTAGTAGGGTAGTAGTAGTAATTCGTTTTTGTTTGGAGCACAACAGCCAGGGTTATGGCGCCGATGCAGCGTTTTTAGCAATATCTCAATTTTTGGATAAATAAATACAAATATAACAATAATAAAGAAAAAAAAATGTAAATAAATATTTTTTTTTACAAACAAACAACAGTAACAAGCCTGAGTGCAGATTCAGTTCGGTAAACGAGTTGTCACTGAAGGACACTCCGACGAATCGTTCATAGACTATTATATGCAGAGGCATATCAGAGCGGACTTGAGAGACAATACGATGATCAACCAACCACCCCGGGGTGCTGCGAAGTGACTCCAGGAGAACGACACATCCCTGCTGCGATCTGGGAGCAGCCACAGAGGGCGCAACATAAAAAGGAGGGCATTCTCATAGCTCATTCTCATTTTTTTGTTTTCTATTTTAATTATTTTTATTAGTTATATATATATATAAGCTAGTTGGTCTGTCACTTAAACTAATTCATTTACAGTTCGTAGAAGAGCCCAATATTCGTAGGGTATCGACTAGTGTGATATCGATACGAAATATATCAACATTCTTGTACTGATATTTTTTTTTCGTTACAGTATATATATTTTTTATATGTGAATTCAAAGCCCTATAAGGACAACATCTATCAATTTTTAGCGGAGTCAGCTAAAAGAGAAGAAGAAATCAGAGAGGGCTAGATTCAAAAATTGTAATAACTGCCTATGTAATGAATGAATCGATATATTTAAATTCAAACCCCCATAAGGATGTCATCTATCAATTTCCAGCGAAATCGATAAGGCTCAACTCAAATACCCCAATAACAGTCGATATAATGAATGTATCGACACAAGATTTAGTATGAGAATTCAGAAGCCTACTATATAAATCAAGTATTGATTTTTTAACCCAAACGGTTGATTGGTAAAATGAGAATGTAATCGATTGATTCGTGCTGGCAAAGTACATAGCCTGTGTTTCACAAATTGCGCTCTGAGGAGCTACCGCTGGGTGGCCTTCATTTCTCACGCTACCCAAGTCCTCAACCACGTCCTCTTGGCGGCTGGTTGTTGCATCAAAGCAACAGTTGCGACCGAATTTTGTAAGCCAAAAAAAAAATGTATTTTACAAAATATAATTGAGGCTGTAGGTGGAAAAGGGGCACATAGCGAGACGTGCCCTTTTTCGGGAGAACGCGTTTTTTAGTGCAATGCCATCTAGATATTTTACTGTCCAAAGATGAAATCGATATCTAAAAAATTGACTGAGATATCGATTTTTTTTCTAGAACATTCTGAATTCATTCTTGTTATCACTTATCAGTGTTAGTCGTTTTTTCACTTTTATTTTGTGTTTGTAGATATTTCTTCAGTATTTTTATATTTTAAAACACTTTTGGAACAGTGGAAGCAAATTTGTTGAGGACACTATTTTGTCTGGATGCATGAAAAAAGTTGATTCAAAAACCCTAAATTTGCAGTCCAAGAAGCAAAGACCTAGTAACTTTGTTTACTCTATTCAAAGTAACTCAAGTTTCCATCCAGTTTGCAGATCAATAATATTTTAACAAGACAGTTTTAACAGATTACAGAATTTTTTACAATATAAAAAATCGAGTTTTACTTTTGCAATCCCATCAAAACTAGTTCTTTGGAAAAGGGGCACATAATAGTGTTTCACATTTCTCAATTTATTTTAACTTAATATAATAATTTCGATTGGCGGGGTATATTTTCTTTGTTATGATAATACGGGTCAACTGAATTTCAAATTTGATGAAAATATATTTTAAAATAAAATTAATATCAATGTTGAAAAATTTTGAAAGCGATTTTCTCAAAGCGCAATTTCGCCGTATGTGCCCCTTTTCCACCTACATCCTCAATTAAAAGTCTTTATCTGTTAATGGTCACGAATAAACTATATTATTTTTTGAATCTTAACATAATATACTTAAAAATATTTAAAAATAATAATTAAATGAGGTGAAAAGTAAAAGAATTCCTTAGGGGAGAGGGCGGGATTTAAGAGCTGTTTTATAGGTTTTTCATCCCCTATAATAAACGTCAAGGGAAGTTGGAGAATATTAAATAAAACCACTCGGTCTCAAGTCCCTGAGATCCCTCTCAACTCGGATCAAAATTATTAAGAGTTCTTCACCAGTGGAATATTAAAGAAGAACCAAGAAAATTAGAGAGACATTTATTACATTTCTTCTCCGGTATTTCACCCCTTCCTTCTTTTAATATAGGGGATGAAAGTAATAGAAAAAAGGGAAAAAGAGAAAAAAAAAAATATTTAAAAAAAACCTCAATTCCCTTATCAGTCTTAGTCTCCTAGCAATGCTCATTTCCATTGAGTAAATTGAATAATGGTTGAAAGAAAACTTAGGATAGAATCAATAGTTGTCATAGTGACTGCAACTGTTAAATAACAGTTATAAATAACAGCTGCATCTAAAAATACAATCGTGGTCAAATCTTCTAAAATCTTTCTCTATGAACATATCTCTACCAAAAATTAAGAATCTCGCCAGAGCATGTAACGAGGATCTTCATAGAAAGTGAACTGCCCTTTAATAGGCGAGCATGAGATGACAGTAGTCACTGGACAGTGTGAGAGTCTCCCAAGATTGGGCCTACTCACTAAAAGACACCTCCCTGTATCCTCTCCTGCCTCATTATCCCCATGGATCCGCCATCATGCATTACTTCACGGGGGAGGCTCTAGCTGACGCTCTCCCTCAAATACCACTACGCATTACGCAGTTCCACGCTTCTCCATCTCTTGGAGCTTCCTTCCGCCGACCGCAGTTCACTTCTCCTGCGACTCCAGCATACAGCTCACTAGGGTCTCCGGCGTGAGCGTCTCACCCACAACTCTTTCAAGCCCATGATGCTGCTCACTGAAGCGAGCACACTGGAAGAATACGTGCTCAACATCTTTCTTTACTCCGCAGCAGTGTGGACAGTCTGGGTCTTCTTTCTACTCGTTTAAATCTAAACAGGTACGCCCGAAAACACCCGTGCGCAGACAGCAGTTGGGTCAGGTAGTACCCTACTTCACCATGGGGCCGGTTTACCCACTTCTCAATATTCAATTAATCGGCGGGTCCCCTGCTTCTCCCAATTATCCCATCTTGTTTGCCACTGCTTCAGGCTGGTCTTCTATTTCCTTGACTTCTTCAATATGTAAGTGTCTATTATCCAAGACCATGTCCTGAGAGGACTTCTATCACATTGTTATATCATTGTCTATAACATATGTGGGCAACATCCGGCCCGCTGTAAAATTTGGTCCGGCCCGCGAGACATTTTGAAAAACCCAATTTAAAAAAAAAAAAATATTACACTACTTACTCACTCTCACTCCAAATTAGGAAGATCAAGTAGGATGGGGTTTGACGTGGAGATGTGCGATTTCTACAAAAAATACCTCGAAGAAGACCATTTTCCGCAGCTTAGAAAATTCGCAAGAAGATTGATTTGTGCGTTTGGCAGTACTTATAAATGCGAACAGTTCTTTTCAATGATGAAAGTTAATAAATCAAAACATCGTACAAGGCTCACTGAAGATAATTTGGAAAATTCTTTACGTCTTTGTATCAGTGGAATTAATCCAAACATCAATGGATTAGTTTCCCAAATTCAAGCTCAAGTGTCTCATTGATTTCGGTGTCGCTACTTAACTTTCGTAGTTTGTAATAATTCCAAATTTCACGATTTAATTATGATATTGTACCTATTTTTTTCATTTCATTTTGTTATTTTAATAAATTGTATTATAATAACATTGTCTTATTATTTCATGTCTGATATCTATCGCTAAAAATTATGAACACTACTTTAAAGTCCGACGTTATTTTATTTTGAACCATCTACGCGGCTCGCGAACGTATTTGTACACTAAAGTTTGGCCCGCAACATGTCAAAGGTTGCCCATACATGGTCTATAATGACTAATTTGTTTGTTGTATTCTGTAGGCCCTGAAGAAGGAAATAAATAGTTTCCGAAAGGTTGGCCAAATATTGAGTCATTTAGACGACAGAACCTCGAATTCCTACTACATTATTAAAAAACTATCGACGAGGACTGACCGATACTATTTTCCTATTATAAAGGTATCGTTTTACGATCTACAAAAAGACAAAAAAAACTGAAATGTCTTAATTTTCATTTATAAACTTATCTATTTTATTTATACATAAATAACATTAGTCAACATGTTTAAAATCAATTTAAATTCCTGAGCACATCTGCTAACTTACTAAGAGGCCACAGCTGTTTTAGAAAGTAGTTTCAAAACTAGGATTCGAAATATTCAGCGAAACGAATTAGCAATATTCCTAATTCAAAATTCTTTACATATCAAATGTTCACATATTAAAATATATAGTTATTGGGATCACGAGAGAATCCACAGGTGGCGTACTCTGAAAATGGTCATAAGATATTTAACGAAAACTAACAACACAATTAGTTGGCTAATTTGGGACATTTTTCATCAGGTGGTGTAGATTAATTGCTTTGAAAATGAATTTTATGTTACCATTAGCGAATCCGACGCGTGTAAAAGAAAGTCTTCATTTTAAATTGAAACACAACCTAATTTTGAAGTAGTCGAGGACGCCGGTAGATGAGAGGTTGCGTGCTAGCCCACTGAGATCAAGAGGGCGTCTTCAAAACCGTGCCAAGACCTACAGGTTTTTTTTCTACTGAAAGGTGAGAAAACCTTGAGCACGCTGTCCTTCGGATGAAAACGTAAAGCTGGGTTGGCAATATTTAGGACCCCCATTGTAGAGTGACATAAACATCGTTGAAAAAAAGAAAAAAAAACAGGACCCAGCATGGACTGTGCATTCGTCTTGGTTTAAGGGGCATTCTACGAATTGACTGCGTCACATTTTTTCACACCGACTGCTGCGAGAACCACGGTTTCTGACTCAGACAAAAAACTAAATGAAACTTTTTAAAAATACAGTAGAATCCCGCTAATCCGGACTAGACGGGACCGGACCCCGTCCGGATCACCGAAAGTCCGAATTAAACAGAATTTGCTGTAAAATGCACATGATAAATATTATAAAATAATTTTTTGAATATTAGCGTAAATATTTAGCGCGCCGTATTCTTTGTCGGCACTTTTTCATCGTAACCAACTGAGTAAGTCAAGTCAAACTCTGTCTTTGAATTATTTTTGTACTTACCGCTCGCTAAGTTAAATTTTTAGTTTACTAAATTTTAGTTAGTTTGTTTTAAATCCCGTTCGGATTAACCGGATGAACGGATAATCGGTGTCCGGATTAGCGGGACTCTACTCTACTGTATTTCAGCTAGTTGCAATAGTCAGCAATGCCAAGGGACATGGACAGTTCAAGAATATAATATTTCAGAGTTGAAAAACTAGCTCTAGTTCCTGGCGTTGCCCGGGAAAATCACTACATTTCATATCATTTCCAGCAATTTGGCAGCGAAATGTAAAATTACGATTTAAACAAATAAAATTTGACTATTTTGGAGAGGAGGGCGGGGAGTTAAAACAAATTGAAATCGGTACAGACTCAGAGGGCACCGGTAGCTCAGTGGTATGTGTGTTTGCTTACTGAGCTCAAACTCGCGGGTTCGAAACCCGGCAGAGGCCTTTTGTTTATCTTATCTGGGAGGTAAAAAGATTTAAGGACATCGTCCTTCGGGTATGGTCGCGAACCTGTCTCCTTCATTCTTAAAGAACAAGGAAAGGATCAGTTTCAAATTTTCCGAACTTTGCATACCTTTACTTATATATTTTTCAAAATTATACAATAAATTTCTAAAATGTATTTATTAGTCATCGGAAAACTTCAGATCAAATTTCCTTTCAACGTTAATGTTATTTCTAGCTAAATTTGCTTGAAAAAATATCAACATAGAACAAACGTCGTCGTTAAATCACCGGCTATGTACTTTCTCAGCACGAATCAATAAAGTTTCCGCTCTTCCACAAAGCCGTTCGTCTGTTTGGGCTAAAACTCAATAATTTCTGAATCAAGTTACAAAACTTCCCCTACATTTCGTTTATATTTATCAGCTGGAGAAGTAATTATTTTTTATTTACCTCGTGAGTATATATTCAAGATAAGATATTCATTTGATGTTAGTTTTTCTTTGGGGTAAGTGAGTATCGCTTATATGTTTTGCATGGGTGCCCTCATTGCAGGTCCCCAGGTTTTCCAGGTCTAAGTAAGAGACCTGTTAATAACTCTCGGTAAATGAGAGAGGAAAAAGGCAGAAGCCTCTCAAGGAGATTAAGAAGAGGCGTGCAACTTCTTAGAACTCTCCTTGAGTAAATTAAATTTAAACTTGGTTTAAACTTAATTAAAATCCCCTTACACTAATTAAGAAGTAGAGCTTGAAGACGGGACTTGAGAGTGAGAGGGGGGGAGGGGGTGAAGTAGGGCTTAGCCAAAGTTCCAACTGTATTCAGAGCGGTACCTGTGAATCACGACATACTCTGAATAGCTGCCCCAACTTAAGGCATCTCATACTATTCAGAACATTTCTTCAATAGGCTGAAGATTGTCCCATCACCGTTATCACACTTCAGAGTGGATAAACCAATGTTCCAACATACATAAGAATCGTAAACGGTCAGAAATTATTTTTTACCGGATTGTCATGTTTTCCATAAATGTACATCTAGAATATCAAAAGGACGGGGGATAAGGGAACTAAATGCGTACGGTGGTAAGTGGTGTGGAGAGTGGATGACACCGGATGGTCATGAATGGCTAGGAAGGTGTTATCTGCCAAATTGGCGTCTCTCCTGCATTCTTCATTCTAAATCTGGACTTCGAGTTGCCCAAAACAAACTTGATGAGGGGGGGGGGGGGGGGGGTCGTGCTCGAATTTATAGCCCTGCTTCCTTCTGTAAATCAGTCAGCAGATTTAGTAGGCCTTCACCCTTCAAAGCCAACCCTACCTACTATATAGATCTTGTCGTCTCCTCACAACCGATCAATGAATTTTCGACAAATAAAAAGTAGAGAAGTCATCGGTGAATCAATATATTTCGCTAACTCGAATTATGTCTATTAAATTAAGTTTTGCTCTCCCTCTGAAACCCAAACAACGATATAGGTATATATTTTATTGAAATTACTTGAATACTTCATTTGACAAAAGTCGTCGGAGAATCACCGATAATGTCTAACCCACAGTGAAATAATCAATTTATTTTTTGTTCTGCCTCTGAAACTGTCGAAATCGACCGATGTAATGAATGTATCGACATTACATTTAGTATGAGGATTTAGAAGCCACTATGTAAGTCTACATGGTCAATCGTTTTTGAAAGGAGAAGGAAAATGTAATTATTTAATTTGTTTTGGGGAAGTACCTCCATTGGTGATTCACCTAGATCATTTCACCCCTCCATTCCCCTCTTCATACCCCCCTCCACAACTCTTCCAATCCATCTTCTCCTAATTAATGGAACGTTGTTATAACAACGCCATGTTGTCTCTCACGAAACTACATTTACATAAAATTCAAAGAATTTTTATAACTACATTTTTACTTTATCTTATGATATATTCCGTTAATAGTTCTTTTAAAAATGAAGATATGCAAATTAATAAAATACATACATCATTTTGGCATCCTTCAACGTTTATTTATGATAAGAAGTTCTCAATGTGCTGAACCTTCCATAACCCAACTGATAGTTTCCATGAATACCAATCCCATGATAACATCTCTTCTTCTCTGTTGAATAACATAATTGATACATAAAATAACAATTTTCCAAACCAGAGATGTTCATGGTGAAAGTTAAGATCAACAATCGACTTGTATATAAATACAAAAACTCCTTACAAGTTGCGCAAGTAAAAAAAACAAATAATTTTTGCTGGATCTCCTCACATGTGGGAATCGAAGGGAACGATACAGCTGATAAAGATGCTAAGGAAGCAGCAACGTTGCCTGGAAAAGAAATGGTAGTGACGACAATACCAGACCTGAGGAAATGCCTGCGTCGCAAAATAAAAGAGAGCTGGGCCTCTATGTGGACTAACATGGACTTAACAAATAAACTTAGGTCCATTGAAGCAAATATAGATAAGTGGAAAAGTTCGGAAAGGCAGAATAGGCAGGAGGAGGTGTGTCTGATGAGGCTCCGTGTAGGCCACACTCGCCTAACCCATGGCCACCTCATCAACAGGGTGACGGCCCCGGGCTGTGGCAAGTGTGGGACCTGGCCTCTCACAGTAAGCCACATCCTGGAGGAGTGCCCTGGATATAAGGAAATACTCATAACCATGGGTTTACGAACAAGAAACCTATATGAGATACTAGGAGATGACAACTCGTCTGTAGAAGCTGTCCTATCCTCAATGAAGACAAGTCACCTCATCAACAGGGTGACGGCCCCGGGCTGTGGCGTGTGGGACCTGGCCTCTCACAGTAAGCCACATCCTGGAGGAGTGCCCTGGATATGAGGAAATACTAAAAGTTTACGAATAAGAAACCTACATAAGATGCTAGGAGATGACAACTCGTCAATAGAAGCCAATGAAAACTAGTCACCTCATCGATCTCATTTAATCATTTATACGGCGTCAAAAATCTAGGACATTGAACGCCGACAAATAAAATTATTTTATTATATTAATCATACTTAACTTTTCGAAACGAAATATTAACTTTGAGTATATTGAAGACTCAATCATGTAAATGCGAACTTTCTAAATACATATTTGTCAAAATAAGTTGATTTTTCAACGTATTTAATGTATAAATTGATATTAGGGGACATAAAGACCCCATAATGAGCCCCCGTACATCTGCCACAACAAAGGGTTGTCCTTCCATTTTTTTTTTTTGACCCGTCTACAGAGAGGGTAGTTATCACACTGGTTTAGATGAGTTTAGATATAAAATTTACATACAAACTCAAAGATACCGACCTCATTAAAACATACACATGTAAATAAATAAAATAAAGAAGGGTAGATAATAATATGAAACAATTCTTATTGGGTGGAATTGAATATACCTAATTATAGTGAAACTGACCAATAGGGTGGTTATCGTTAGAATGATCAGATAAGCTAATCACTTAGCCAGCAGGGGTAGTCACAAGACATGTATATTTCCTGTCCTCCTCTACTTAATTCACTTATTAATTAGGATTCTCTTTAATTCTGTTGTCTTCCTAAGTAAGGACTTAATTCAGTAGCCATCTTGAGAAGATATATTACTTCCACAGTAACAAGTATAGGGGAAGTCATGTAATCGATTAATTCTATGTTTTCACTGGAATGTCATGTTTTTGCGTTAACTCCTATGATAATGAAAATTATGTTAAATAAAAAAAAATATTTAAATAATAAGTGAATTAATAAAATTAATAATAATTAAATAAACAAATAAATATTACCACATTTCCTGTAGAAATTATATCTATGATTTTTTACTAAATTTTGATTTCTATAGTAGTTTTCGAAAAGGGCCCTAAAAAAATATCAAAAGTTCTAGACGTGCAATGTCTAAGGGAGTGCACGTATTTAAAAAAAATTCATTTAACAAACTTTTCATTTGGCTTACTTCTTTTACTAAAGAGATGCCATATTGTTTTTTCTAAATTTTGCCAAAATTTTAAATCGAATGCAAAGGTATCAATTATCTTACTGGGTTAACAGGGAAAATGAATAGCATAGAATAAGAGAACAAATATTTGGGTTTATTTACTTAAATCTATATTATAAAATTAAAAACTACGATTGGAACAAAAATGAAACTATTTAAAAGAAAAATCTTAGAAACTAAATTCTTAAAACTATTTCAGTATTTTTTTCTGTTTTATATTTTGGCCATTATTTATATCAATGTTTTGGTCATACATATTATGTAGGTATATATAAATAAATAAAAGTACCTCCTTTGCGCATCAATTTTACTGTTATTTCACACCTTTTTGGTTCACCACACCTTAAGCATTAACACTTTTCTCACTCCTAGCTTGTCCACCTTAACATCTCATCTCACCTCCACACCTCAACTTCGACTCGTCCATTCTAATTAGAACAGCTGATGATCGTATTTTATTTTTTTCATTCATTGGTTGTTTCAAAACAAATGCGTGTCATATATTTATTTACTAATTTAGTTTCTTTTCTTCACTGTTTTTAGACTAATAATTATAACTAATTTTTATAATAATAATAATAGTCTTTATTTATTTTTTTTTTTTACAGATGTACATTAATAATAATAATATTGACCGACAATACTCATGGTCAAATTGACCGTCTGAGGGGTTATCTCTTCTATTTCTACTCACACATGTAATTCAAATACAAATACAAATGCAGTAATTTACAAAATTAACCTAAATGATCCTTTAAAAAAAACTAACAAAAAATTTAAAAAAAAAAAAAAAAAAACTGTTTATATATCACTAATAATTAAACTCTGAAACCAGCTCAAATCTATATTTCCAGGCCGCTTTGCAATAGTTAATTAAACTTTTGTAATTTCGTCCATTTACATATTCAATAAACTGAGCATAGTTTAACTCTGCTTTACTAAAATAGATGAGACGAAATTCTTTTAAGATGGGGCATACATAATTTTTATAATATATTATTAATAATTAAAATGTTTGTTATTTTTTACATCACACTCCCGACAGAATGAATGTATCGACATGTTCCCAGAACCCCATAAGGACGACATCTATAGATTTTCAGCCAAATCACCCGAAGGGGGATCAGAGGGTGGCTCAATTCAAAAACATCAATAACTGCCGATGTAATGAATGTATCGATACAAAATGTAGTGAGAGGATTCGGAAGCCACTATGTAAGTCGAATGCTGCGTTTTAGCCCGAACGGTCGATTGGCTTCCAAGTGAGAGCCAAAACGTAATTGATTAATTCTTGCTGGAGATGTATATAACCGGTGAATGATATTTTTTAGTTCACATTTCGAGGTCATATCGCCTACTACCAGAATGATATTTCATCGCTCTGGTAAACATGAGCTCGACTAGGCAATGGAAACTACGCAAAGAAGGAGTCTTTATCAAGTAGCTAATATCGCATAAGCTCGGGACTGAAGCTTAACGTTCCATCCGAAGGACGGTGTGCTTAAGGTTTTTTTCACCTTCTAGATAAACAGTCAAAAGAACTCGCTCGGGATTTGAATTCGTAATCTTGAGCACATTAGGCAAGCATACTAGCTCTGAGCTACCGGCGGCTACAATCAGTACAGTAGATCGTATTTGATTTTGAAACGCTGCCTCATTCCTAAGCGTATCTGTATCTGTATTTGGGATAAGATAGTAAATAAGTTATGAAGATGGGCTGGTCATTCTACAGCCAGGATGGTGGAGAGGTTGGATAATTGCTGTGAAGAGACCTGTAATTGTGGTGAGGTGAGGAGGCCGCCATAATGGAGTGTCCCCACCACATCGGCCCCTCCCTCCCTCCAAGAACAACCCCTAGCAGCCTTGGGGCTCTCCTTGCCAACCAAGAGGTCGTGAGACACAACAGCAGCTCGCCAGGGGGCAGCCCATACTCCCATAGGTCCATCCCTAAGGTCAGCCTGGATAGAGCTCTGTTAGGTGAGGTATGAGGGTTAGTTAGGCAACCAGTTAACTAGGTGTGCAATAGATTCTGCTGTTTGGAAAAACTGAGCTGAGTCAGGCATATCTGTATAAAAAACTCAGTTAATGTTTTAATAATTATCAGTAACTTCTCACCTTGTATGTTCTTTATGAATATATTAATACTTTAAATAGATTTCAATTGAATTCAATGGATTTTTTCTAGCCTTTTTGTAGACAACAACAGCTGTTCTTGCACAAAATTCTTTTTACTGTGTGTTCTTTGTATGTTGAAGAATATTTTTATCGAAAAAAAAGTCGAAGTTTGTACATTAGAACACTGAAAAAAACGGCTCAAAAAAAGTGGTGTTCGATGGTAAATCGAAAAGGGCTTCGCCCGGATTTTTAGATTTGAAATCGAAAAATTCTATTTTGCGCGAGAATTTTGTCTCTCAGTTGATTTCAATGGGGATTTCGTTCTTTCGGTGATTATTCCTCGGTGGTATGTTCAATTTCAGATTTTTTTAGTAGGTAGTAAACCATCGTCACCGTGTCCACTACCATCGTGGCAAATTTCAATGTGATCGGTAAAGGGGTGTAGGAGGAGTACGAGTACAACGAAATACATGAGTCGCCTAAGAAAGAGCTTCGTAAACTCAGCTCAATTATACTTCCCCAGCTAAAGATGTATAGGGGAAATTACGTTAGGTTTTATGACTCATGCCCGGGCTTTTAACTACGAGGTCATATCGCCTACTACCAGAGCGCTCTTTCGTCACTCTCTGGTGGACATGAGCCCGACTCTACTGTGGCAGTCCTAAATTTTGCCTACCCTAAATTTTTTATTCACCTAAGGCAGGGGTCTTTAACGAGTACCTGACATCGTACAGGCTCGGGACCATCGCTTAACGTACCATCCGAAGGACGGCGTGCTGAAGTTTATTTTACTTTCCAGATAAAATAAACTAAGGGCCACGGTCGGGGTTCGAACCCACGTTCTTGAGCTCAGAAGACAAGCACGCATACCACTGAGCTACCGGCGCCCTCTTTAGGGGAAGTTATGTGATCGATCAAAAATTCGAT
Organism: Aradus depressus; assembly: GCA_963662175.1. Classification (NCBI taxonomy): domain Eukaryota; kingdom Metazoa; phylum Arthropoda; class Insecta; order Hemiptera; family Aradidae; genus Aradus; species Aradus depressus. The sequence continues at coordinate 39,455,842 of OY759219.1, read as the reverse complement.
GCGGAGTTTTCAACCGAATTTTTTATTTCCGACCTACAGATTCGAAATATGAAAAAAGTATCTGTCTGTGTGTCTGTGAACTCGATAACTCCTCATAGAATTAATATATCGACACGGAATTATAATGTTAATCCAAAACCCTCCAACGACGACACCGATTTTCAGACAAATCAAAGGGAAGAGAAAATTAGGTGGGAGCCTTAACACAAAAACTCTAACAACTGCCGATAGAATGAATGAATTGTCCCTATGGGAATTCAAAAACCCATAAGGACGACACTTATTAATTTTCAGTCATATCGACCAAAGGGAAGAGGGAATTAGGTGGCAGGCTTAACATAAAAGCTGTAATAACTAATAACATGAAAGTTTATGTTTGAAAACATTACATCCAATTTTTGATCGATTACATAAATTTCTCTGTACTTATAAAACCACAATAAAAGATCCTGGATATGGGGGAGGAAATTATGTTGCTGTTCGTTTCTGTGACATGCTTGGGTGTTTTAACTATGAGGTGATGTCGCCTACTACCAGAGCGCTCTTTCCTCGCTCTGGTGGACATAAGCCCGACTCTACTGTGGGGGAGTCCTGTCCACAGGTTTCGCATTATAGCTTAACGTCCCATCCCAAGTTCGACATACTCTCAAGGTTTTTATACCTCCAAGATGGAAAAAAATCGAATCGGTCGGGTTTCGAACTCTCGATCTTGAGCCCAGTAGGCAAGAACGCTACCTCTGAGCCACCGGCGCCCTCGGCGGAGGGAGTTATGTGGGGCTACCCTCTGAAAGTCGCCTAGCAACCCCAGCCCAGGATGGGTGCATTCCACGACTAACCCAACCACTCCGCAATGTCTCTTAATAATTCCATTTATACCCCATTTGCAGGGCTACATAAGTGAAACACCCTTTTCAAAACGTTAGTATCGAGTCTTCGAATTTTGTCAGAGCTTGCATATTTTGAAACTATTAAAGTCATGTAACTGAAACTGCGCAAATAGTATAAATATGAAAATCGATCCATAAATCTGTGAGGTGAAAGTAAGTGGGCCACAGAAAATATTAAGAAAAATAAAAAAGGTCGTCGGTGAATCACCGATAATGTACTTCCCCAATGCGAATTAATCAATTAAGTTTCCACTCTTCCTCTGGAATGTATCTATCCATTTAGATCAAAATCAATAGGTGTCATACTCCGAGACTTCTTAATTGTCACACTAAATTTCGTGTGTTTTTATTAAGGTTTTTTAGTACAACCCCCCACTTCCCATTGACTGATTAGGCTGAAAAGTGATAGGTATTGTCCCTATCTGGGGTTTTGGATTTATATATGAAAATGTCTAACGATACAATTACGTTGGCACTTACTAAATTTTTTGTGTTATGCCCCTCCCTAATCCCCTCCTCCCAACTGCTGATTTAGCTGAAAATCAAGAGATGCGATCTTTAAGGGTTCTGGATGTACGTATAATATTTCATGTTGATACATTTATTCTATCGGGAATATATCGTGTTCACAGACACATATACAGAACTTTTTTTTTTTCTTTTTTTTTTCTACTTTTGGAATCTAGTTGTCAGAAAATATGAAATTCTGGTGGAAACTCAACATCGAACTTCTAACCGATTATATAACTTCCTCTATACTTCGTATAGTTGGAGATGTAAAACAGTAAGAGGGCGCCGATAGCTCAGTGGTGTGCGTGCTTGCCTTCTGAGCTCAGGAAGGTGGGTTCGAAACCCGCCCGAGGCCCTTAGTTTATTTTATCTGAGAGGTAAAATAAACTTAAAGCACGCCGTCCTTCGGAGTGGACGTTAAGCGATGGTCCCGAGTCTGTACGATGTCAGGTACTCGTTAAAGACCCCTGCCCTAGGTGAATAAAAATGTAGGACTCCCACAGTAGAGTCGGGCTCATGTCCACCAGAGTGACAGAGTGAAAGAGCGCTCTGGTAGTAGGCGATATGTTCTCGTAGTTAAAGCCCGGGCATGAGTTATAAAACCTAACCTAACCTGTACAACAGTATTCTCAGACTAACAATAAGTTGGATAGAAAATGTGCCTGTGACAGCTGTTTACAAACCGAAAATGTCAACTTTAATAAGAGATCAACTGAAAAGAATTTTTACTCAATTAAAACATTATTTCACAGGAATTTTTTTATAATTAACATTTTTTTTTTCATCTGTCTCCAATTTAAATGGTGTGTAATATGTAGATTTTTATTTGTTATTTCTGGAATTGAAGTTATTCCTTATTTCCACTATAATAGTTTCCCGATAGTTCGGTGATAATAGAAATATTAAATTACTACTGGATTAAGAAATTTTTTTTTTTTAAAGTCGGAAGGATTAACAATAAAATAATTAATTACATGATAATAATGAGAGCTATTTCACAATTCAACAGGTGTTGAAGATGTTCTGTTCAGTCTAGTGGAATACCGTATCTTGAGACTAGAGACAGCAGCTTAACGCGATTATAGTTCAGGAAGACAGATATACTCGGCGGTCTTATCGCCTACTACCAGAGCGCTCTCTAGGATTGGTTACCTAAGGCAGGAGTCTTTAACAAGTACCTGACACGGGACCATCGCTTAACGTCGACGTTGAGCTCTAGGTTTCAAGGTGTCTCCGCCGGGTTTGTCTTGAGCTCTATCTCTGAACTACCAGCGCCCTCAACATCATCATCATCGGCGCAACAACTCATCTCTGAGTCAGGGCCTCCTGGATCAGCCTTCGCCAGTTGTCTCGGTCCTGTGCAGCAGCTCTCCAGTTTCTGACTCCAAGTAGGATCCTCGCATCATGCGCAAAACCGTCCATCCAACGTAGCTTCGGCCTCCCAACATGTCTCGTCCTGTGGATTTCCTCCAGTAATGTCATCTTTGGCACATCATGGTCTCTCATTCTTGCCAAGTGTCCTGCCCATCTTAGTCTGTGAAGTCTTACAAACCTTACTACGTCCGGTTCTTGCGACAAAGCGTATATCTCCTGATTTGTTCTTCTCCTCCAGTCCTGTCCGTCGTAGACACCTCTATAGATGCATCGCAGGACCTTCCTTTCGTGAATCAGGAGTGCTTGTTCGTCAGTCTTTGTTATTGTCCATGTTTCAGAACCATAAGTTAACACTGGACGGATCAAGGTTTTGTAGAGTTCCAGCTTTGTTGCCCTAGAAAGCGCCCCCAGCGCCCTCTCAATTACATATTAAATGTGTTATATACGTATCCAGAACACTCCTAGGACGATATCTTGTTGATTTTCAGTCAAATCAGTCAAAGGGAGGGGGAGATTAGGGGAGAGGCTTAACACACAAACTGTCGATAGAATGAATGTATCGACACGAAATTTTATGTGTGACCTGGACCACACATAAGGACAACTGAAATTAAATTTAGTATGAGGAATCAAAAGCCACTATGTAAGACAAATATTGTTTTTTGCCTTTGGATGGATAGCGAAAATGTAATTGATTAATTCGTGGTGGGGATCTAACCTTCCACTAGTGTGGGATTTTGCCAATCTCTCTTTATTCCAGTCCCATCCTTTTTTTTTTTAATGATCTTCCAGGGTTCTCTACCTCGTCGCTTCTTGCCTGGCTTTGGAGCACCAGAAGCGCCAGCTTCCTTTGATGCAATTTTGCTTACACGTATACTCACTCATCCCACAACACCAGGAAATCGAAGAGAACGAAGAGGAGACTTTAGTATTAAACTGTATGAAAGAGGTTTCATATATCAGTTTAGATGTCATTATGACTAAAACGCTTTTCGATGTAGTCAATCGGAAATACCCTTTCATCAATGATGTGTCCATTGTACCCGGCTCTTGGGCGGACGTTCATTAAAGAGACAAACGAGGACTATTAACCGACTGAAGAGACTTTTAACCTTGGATGAGAGACGGGTGTTGTGAAGAGCTCGGTGCAATATAGGACGGGGCATTGTATGAAGACACGTGAGCAAGATCTTAATCTTTTCATTATTACATGAACCCAGAGATGTGGAGGGGGGGGGGGGGTTTAGGTTTATGGAGGGGGCGTTACCATTGGAGGGAGGAAGAGCGCAGGTCAGATCCGGGATCAATATCGCTAACTAACCTTCCTCGAAGGAAACAACGACACACACAGACACACTCCCATGGAGCACCCAGCCCCCCCCCCCCCCCCCCCCCCCCACCTCTCCAACAACTCTTCAAACCACTTCATAAAAGTTGATCAACAACAACAACCCCTTTAGTCTCATTGTGAACCACCTTCAAAAAATATATGTGATGTGGCCATAACAGTGACTTTCTTGTACCAACCACATTTTTACAGGTCATTCTCTCTTCCCTCCCGCCTCTCAAATCCACACACATACACACATAATATAACAAAGTCACTCTCAGAGTTACGAAACAATGAAACAAAGAAAACCACAACACATTTCTTTCATGTACCCATTAATGGTAATACGAAATTAATTAAAGCGGCGTAGGAAGGAAGGGGGGGGGGGGGGGGATCTATAAAAGTGTTTTGCTTGATTTATACGAAAACGGTCAATAAAACGGAACCAATACAAACAAAGTTGTGGCGTCCCCAAAAATATACAATAAATGTCCGTAAGAAATATTTCCAATTAATGCTAAATAGAGTCGACGAAAACTCAATATTTGGCCAACGTTTCGGAAACTATTTATATCTTTCTTCAGGGCCTACAGAATACAACAAAGAAATTAGTCATTATGGACAATGATATAACTAGATACTTAATAATAATGTTAAAAAGAAATGGAAACAATTTTTATAAATAAATGAAAGGGGGGGAAAAATTTTATTATAAATAAATAGGTAATAAAAAATAAATCAATTTTTTTTGAAAGTAGTAATAAAATAACCACCTATATATAACAATATACATAATAAAATAAATAATAAATAAAAATTACCTTATAATGACTTGAGTGTAAGTGTGTGGTGAAGATGTTGAGAGTTTGTGTCCAGTAAGAGCTATGGTATCGTGTACGGGATAATCATTATTTATAACTTTAGGATAATTATTTGTTATATATAGGTTATTTTATTACTACTTTCAAAAAAAATTGATTTATTTTTTATTATTTATTTATATTTAAAAAAAAAAATTTCTCTTTCATTTATTTATAAAAATTGTTTCCATTTCTTTTTAACATTATTATTAAGTATCTAGTTATATCATTGTCCATAATGACTAATTTGATTGTTGTATTCTGTAGGCCCTGAAGAAGGAAATAAATAGTTTCCGAAACGTTGGCCAAATTACCCGACAGAACCTCAAATTCCTTCTACATTTCCAAGTAATGTTTAAATTGTATCGTGTATCAACGAATTTTAAAATATATTTGTATTATTGGTAGTTTTTATTTAAAAAAATAAAGGAAATAAAGAGAAAATATTGTACGTGGATGACCGGCAATACACTTATTTATGGGGTTTGAATTTACATTTGAAATACTGTGTGGATAGTTGCACTACAACTGCAGTTATTAGAGTTTTTGAGTTAAGCCTCTCTCCTAATCCCTCTCTTCCCTTTGACCGATTTGGCTGAAAGTCGTGTGGTCCTTAGAGGGATGCACACATAAAATTTCGTTTCGATACATTCATTCTATCTGGAGATATCGTGTTTTTTTAAATATATTTAGTGCGGAAATTAACTGTACATACTTTCGGGTGATATATTTTTTATTCGTATTGATCCTATTTGTAATCTAAAGGCATACTGGTGATTGGAAATGTTATAAGGAACATTTTTCTAACAACTAATTTTTCGAAAGGATTAACCATTTTGCATAAATTGAGAAAACGTCTAAAAATATGTGTTTTTAAAACGATGTCTTAGGATGGTTTTCTTAAGATTTGAGATAGGACCAATACGAAGGTATTGGTAGAATATAAGTAGCTTTAAAATTGTATCGCATAAGCAAGGAATTTAAAAATATTTTTTTATTAATGGTAGTTTTTTATTGAAAAGGTTAGGTTAGGTTTTATGACTCATGCCCGTGCTTTAACTACGAGGTCATATCGCCTACTACCAGAGCGCTCTGTCGTCACTCTGGTGGACATGAGCCCGACTCTACTGAGGGAGTCCTAAATTTTGCCTACCCTGAATTTTTATTCATCTAGGGTAGGGGTCTTTAACGAGTACCTGACATCGTACAGGCTCGGGACCATCGCTTAACGTCCCATCCGAAGGACGGCGTGCTTAAGTTTATTTTACCTCCCAGATAAAATAAACTAAGGGCCTTGGTCGGGTTTCGAACCCACGATCTTGAGCTCAGAAGACAAGCACGCATACCACTGAGCTACCGGCGCCCTCTTTTATTGAAAAGGATAAAAATAAAGAAAAAACAATTTGATGTGGCCATAATATGACTTTCTTATACGAACCACCTTTTTACAGATCTATCTCTCTCCCCTCTTAAAATCATTTCATAACTGTGTTACTGTGTATAAGAAAGTCACTCTCACAGAATTACTCTGTACAATGGAACAAAGAAAACATCATCACATTACTTTTAACCAGTAACGCCAGTATGACATGATTTTGAGAGCGAGGAGTAGGGGACAGAGAGATCTGTAAAAACAAGGTTGGCATAAGAAAATGCATCACATATTTTTCCTATTTATTGTAATTCTTATTATCATCTCATATAAGATTTAATATCGGTTGATGTGTATAATTTATAACTAGTTTTGATGTCCAAAATTGTATGACCAATATTATTCAATTATTTATTGTTTAACGGAAATAATAATAATAATTATAATTATAATGGGGAAAGTTATAAAATGAAAATGTTAGAGCCTTGAGATAACGTAATTCGTGAAGAGTGGACTACTTTAACGATTTGTCTAGGATCTCCTCAGTCTTATCAAAAGGTTAATCGAAGATGGAACTTAAGGATTTGGTCTTGGGAATGTGAGAACGTGTGAGATGTGTGTTGAGTATGTGGGGTCTCTGTGGTTCCCACCACACACATCGCTCCCTGGGGAGCGCTAAACAGGGATTAACGTGTCACGGGAAATACATTCTCAGCGGCGAACACTCCTTTCTCTGTGAGAGGTCGCGGTGGGGAAGAACCGTTTAGGATTCCGGATTAATTGGAAACAGTCGAGAAGTGAAGGAGAGGGGAGTGGAGGGGGGGGAGGTGAAAGGATGAGGAGCAAAGGAAGCGGTCCTTCAGCAAAGAGCAAAGAACTCATCAGACGTTCAGTTGGTTGTCCACGGAATTGATCATCAAAAAGGATATACCTGCCTCCGGTATCTCCAATGAACGAATTGGGGACTACACTTACGGAGTTACGTATCAACTCGGGCACTGTTTAGCCATCTTGTTACTTTGGCAGTTTAGTTTCGGCTATAGGGAAAGTTTTGTTATCGATCATCAATTCTATGTTGACTTTCAGCGGGCATTCATGTTTTCCGTCTTTCAAAAATGAAAAAAATGAAAAAAAAATTTCCCTCCAAACTAATTGACTATTTGCGCTAATATTCAGATCTAGATTTACATAGGGGTTCCTAAATGCGATTTTGTGTCAATAAATTCATTACATCGGCAGTTATTAGGGCCCCTCTCCTGATATCGCTAAAATTTGACAAGTGTTGTCCTTATGGGGTTTTGGTCACACATATAAAATTTCGTTCCGATACATTTATTCTATTGACAATTATTAGGGCTTTTATGTTAAGTCTCCCCATAATCCCGTATTCATTTTGGTCGGTTTGGTTTAAAAACAATAGGTGTCGTCGTTAGCGGGTTCTCAACTCCGATATAATATTTCGTGTCGATATATTCAATCTATCGGGAGTTATCGTGTTAACAGAGAGACGAACAATTTCTTTTTCGTACTTGGCATCTAGAGGTCGAAAAACATGAAATTCCGTTGAAAACTGTATCGATTACATAACCTCCCCTATACTTAGTATAGAGGTGGGGGAACTGAAATGTTATAGCTACCTTCGGTTCGTCTCTCCGGATCCTAGGATATACGACTTGGGGAATACTTAGTGGGGATAACGTTAGGCAACAACTCGGCACTGTTTAGCCATCTTGTTACTGTGGCACTTTATAGATCCGTATAGGGAAAGTTATGTAATCGGAGACAATTTCGATGCAGAGTTTTCAACGGAATTTCATGTTTTCCAACCTCCTGGATCCACGAAAATGTTTATGTGTATCCAGAACACTCTAAGGGTAGGATTAACGATAATTCCTGAATAATTATATGATAACAACACTCATTTCGAAGAAAAATAAACTCTTGTTTTCATCGTTTTCTGCGATTATGAACAACAGGATGAAAGAAAATCGAAAAGTGCTTCCTCTAAATTGTTCCTAGAATTAATTTTCGTGTTTGAATCCGTCATAAAAAAATATCACTTCTCATTGAAAATTCCAGAGCTGTTTACCCTGGACAAAAACTGGAGCAGGTTATAGTCGACAATACTCTTAAAAGTAACTTCAGATTAGTCATTCACCCTGCCTGCGTTTCATTTTGATATTTTCAAACGTATAACATTTACAATGGGGGAACAGGTTAACTATATATAAGTATACAGACAGGGAAGGCGCTGGTAGGTCAGAGGTAGCGTGCTGGCATACTGAGCTCAAGATCGCGGGTTCAAATTCGGCTGAGGCCCCTAATTTATTTTATCTGAGAGGTGGAAAAACCTTGAGAATGACGTCCTTCGGATAGCACGTTAAGCGATGGTCCCCGAGTCTGTACGATGTCCGGTACTCGTTAAAGACCCCTAACCCTAGGTGAATAAATCCGGCATATGGTCCTGGAAGAGGTCCTGCTGATTTTCAGCCAGATTGGCCAAAGAGAAGAGGGGGATTAGGAAGGATGCTTCACAAGAACATTAGCTGCCGTTATAATTAATCTATTGGCACGGAATTTGATATTTAAAGACAAAATCCCATGAGAACAATATCTGTTAAATATCAGCGAAATCGGCCGAATAGAAGGCGGCTCAACTCAAAACCCTCCAATAACTGCCGATGTAATGAATTTATGGACACAAAATTTAGTATGAGGATTTAGGCACCCTTCTGTAAGTCATCTATTGATTTTTAGAGTAAACGGTTGACTGGTTATGGAGAGGGAGCGAAGATTTATTTAAGCTACTGGCGCCCATTTTCTTTATTGTAATAAGTATATCATTAACAACCCGGGGCGTAGCCAGGGGGGGCAGGGGGAGCCCCCACCCCCCTCTTGGCTGGAGCAAAAAACGAAGATAAAAATTCCTAAATCAGCAATCAGCTGTTACATAAATGTACATGTACAAAACAAGTCATATTACATTTATTTAAATATATATGAATTCGATCATTTCATTTATGTTATACTTTTTCTTCATTTATGTTATACTTTATACTCTCAGATTTTACATGCGCACTAAAAATGCAAAGCGCAGCAGCAGCAAATGCACGCTATTGGATGTGAGTCATTTAATTCTAAAAGCACAGAAACCACAGCGTGCATTTGCTGCTGCTGCGCTTTGCATTTTTGCTGCTCGTGTAAAGTCAGAGTAAGTATTACAGTCAGTGATTACCTCAGGGGGAGCTTCTAGAGGTCCGAGTCTCCCAAATTAATAACAAAAAGTCTGCAACGCTAACCACGAAAACTGCGGACTGTGCCCCCGGGAGTCTATACTCCCCACCCTCGTAGCCTAACTTTGCCCCCCCCCCCCCCCCCTCCTGCTCAAAATCCTGGCTACGCCCCTATTAACAACTCAAATATTTGTAAATGTTATGTTAAGGTAGGACTTCCCTAGGGGACAGGGTGTCACAGTATTAGGTAATGTCAGATAACCTGAGGATTGTATACATGACAACATTGCAAACTTAAATGTCACTTTTGAACTTTGTTCTGACGATGGCGTAAGCCGAAACCGGTACACTTTAAGTATACATATTTGTGGAATTAGATAATATAAATGTTAAAAGTTCTTTGTTTGTATTTAAATGTATTTATTTTTTTAATATTTAACAACCGGTACGAGGGCGCCGGTAGCTCAGTGGTATGCGTGCTTGCCTTCTGAGCTCAAGGTCGTGAGTTCGAAACCCGGCCGAGGCCCTTATTTTATTTTATCTGGGCGATAAAATAAACTTAAGCACGCCGTCCTTCGCATGTTAAGTGAGGATCCCGAGCCTTTACGTCAGGTACTTGTTAAAGACCCCTGCCCTAGGTGAAAATTTAGGGTAGGCAAAATTTAGGACTCCAACAATAGAGTCGGGCTCATGTCCACCAGAGTGACGAAAGAGCGCTCTGGTAGTAGGCGATATGACCTTGTAGTTAGTCATAATAATTAACTAACAAACGGTAAGACCGGTGAGAACTATCTGAATATCGTCCTTGCTTATGTACTTGTAAGTCCTCACAACTTCACTCGAAACACGAAACAAGTCTCGGTATCTCGAGAAGTATATAACAAATCAAATATTTTTGTTCTCTTTTCTGCAGTTTCGCATGAATCTCAAATAGTGGATTGTATGATGTGTATTGGATAGCGTAGCTACTCTTCTGCAAATCTCTAGAAAGCCCCAGAACAACGGCGCCCGTAGCTCAGTGAGCACGCCGTCCTTCGGATATTCTCGCTTTAAAGGTAATTAAATCTAGGTATATCAAATTTAGGACTCCCACAGTAGAGTCGGGCTCATGTCCACCAGAGCGACGATAGAGCACTCTGATAGTAGGCGTTTTAAATTCAAAGTTAAAGCCCGGGCATGGGTCACAACTAACTAACCTGATCCTCGGTAGGTAACTCTAACCACAAGACTCGGATTGGTACCTCCAAAGGGCTGGGTAACCCTTCTGACATGCCTGGAATCCCTAATGAGACCTCTTTCTAAGTAGATTTTTCAATCCTTACCAAAGACCTCCTTATCTCTGGTTTATTCTTTCTTTAATACATTCTCAAGGGTTGACGTTCTTGTAACCTCCCGCCAACTTTCGAATGTTGCCGCCACTGAGTAATGTAAAAATGGGATAAATGGGGATTGTAAAAGAAAAAAGTCGTCGGTGAATCACATGCAAAGTACTTCCCCAGCGCGAATTAACTTCGTTCTCCATCTGAACCAATCTACCGATTTGAATCAAAATTAATAGGTGAATTCCCACTTTCCTGATCCTCATATAAAATTTCTTGTTCATGCCCCTCCCATATCTCTTTGTCCAATTTAGGGAAAATTTCGTGTCGATATACTCATTACTTCAGCAGTTTATAGGTTTTTTTATGTTATCCATAAATTGTTTTACACGCTCCGCACAATGGTACAATTCTTTTGAATCAATTCGCCTTTTTTCTTTTTTTTTTTTGGCTTTAAAATCGCATTCACGCATCAAAATGCGTTCATTTTAGAAAAGTTATCGTATTTCCTGAGTATAGTTAGATATTATGACTCATGCCCGGACTACAAGATCATAACGCCTGCTACCAGAGCGCTCCATCGCGCACCAAACATCAAAACACTGATTATATATCGCTGGATAGAGGGAGCTGGTAGCTCAGAGGTAGCGTGCTTCCTTTTTGAGCTCAAGATCGCGGGTTCGAAACCCGACGAGGTCCTTAAGTTTTTCTATCTGGGAGGTGAAAAAACCATGAGCACGCCGTTCTTCGGATGGGACTTTAAGAGATGGTCCCGAGCATGTACGCTGTCAGATACTCGTTAAAGGGCGTTAATAAAAATTTAGGATAGTCAAAATATAGGACTCCCATAGGTAGAGTCGGGCTCATGTCCACGTAGTTAAAGTCCTGGCATGAGGGACAATAGTTAGTTATCATGACTCATGCTCGGGCTTTAACTACGCGGTCATATCGTCTACTACCAGAGCGCTCTTTCGTCACTCTGGTGGACATGAGCCCGACTCTACTGTGGGAATCCTATATTTTGACTATGCTAAATTTTTATTAACGCCCTTTCACAAGTATCTGACAGCGTAAAAGCTCGGGACCATCTCTTAACGTCCCATCCGAAGGACGGCGTGCTCATGGTTTTTTCACCTCCCAGAAAAATAACTAAGGGCCTCGGCCGGGTAAGGCACAATAACCAACTAACCTCTTTAGGTGATCCTTCTCCCTTCCCCACTATTTTGATCCACTCTCTTGGATCTTCAAAAAATGCTGCCCACGCCACCACCCAATTACACACACATGAATATTTTATAGTCAACAAGTTTCATATCAAAGAACTACAAATGTTCTTTGCAAGAATGTACATAATTTGTTTTATGGACGCAGAAGTAATAAACATTTAATTATTTCATATCGATTATGCGGGTTCTGTTTAGAACTGTATATATAGATATAGTAACAGTTTTTATTATCGATACTATTACCGATAAAATATCTTTAGTTATTGCTTACAGGATAATTAATTTGAGTATCAGTAAATTTTAGTTTATTTCTATCCAATTAAAGCATAGCTCTTACCCCAGCGATATCAGATTGTTGAAATTCAAGCTTCTTTTAACTCCTGTTTTTGAATACGTTATATTTTATGTGGGGAAAAAAATAAAAAATCTTATTTTCTAGTCAGTTTGCTTGTAAAACCAACAATAAACACAACTATGATGTAGCCATTTCAGAACGGTCTCATACCAAACAGTTTTGTGCAGATCATTGAAACGATCCAATGAACACATTAGCCATTGGAAATTGAATGAGGAACATTTTGTGATAGTAAAAGAAATGTTAAATAAATACAATTTATAATAAATAAACAAATAATAAAAATAAACAAATAATAAAAATATACAAATAATAAAAATATACAAATAATAAAAATAAACAAATAATAAAAATATACAAATAATAAAAATATACAAATAATAAATTACCACATTTCCTGTAGAAATTATTGCTGGTCTTCTACTTTTGATTTATACAGTAATTTACGAAAAAGGCCCTAAAATGTATCAAAAGTTCAAGACGTGCAATTTTGAAGAAAGTGCACATATTTTTGAAAAATTTCAATTAACAAATTTTTTATTTGAGCACTGGATGCTTAGGTCCCTAGGTGTAAAACCCCAGCCCACCACATATATATATAGCACATGCGATGCCTTCATTCGAAATTCAAGTTCATTGTTACAATCGTTTTTGAGTTAGAACGCTCTCAAACTCACATGCAGGCACACAAACGATTCGATCCTGAGTTTTCAACGGTATTTTATGTTTTCCTCCCCCCAAAAATCAAAAAAAAAAAAAAATACTGTCTGTCATTGCGTCTGTGTGTGTGTCTGTGAGCACGATAACTCCCGACATCTATTGATTTCCGCCAAATTAGCCAAAGGAGAGGGGGGTTTAGGTGGGAGGCTTAGCACCAACTCCAATAACTGCCGTTGTAATCAATGTTTCGACGTGAAATTTTATATTTAGGTTCAAAGTCCTTAAGGACGAAACCTATCAATTTTCCGCGGAACCGGACGAAGGGAAGGAGGGATCAGAGGAATGGGGCTCGTCACTAAAACCCTAATCACTGCCGCCGATGTAATGAATGCGAATATCATAAACGGTAGATTGGTTTTGGAGGGAGAGGAAAACTTAATTGATGTTGAGGAAGTACATAGCCGGTGATTCACCGACACCTTTTTTTTTTTTTTCAGTACCAAAAATTCCTTTAAAAAAGAGTGCACTTGTCCTATTTTAAGTGTCGTTTGATAGACAAATAGGTTGTGATGTTATACAAGATGGCGATATTAAAACAAGGAAGTGACTAAATCTGAGCCACTAAGATGGAGGTGGGAAGAAGGGGTTTGTGGTAACCGAAGTCTGGGGTTGGCTCTAGCTGGAGGTGGCTACAAAGAGGACTGACTCTTCATTAGACAGTGGTGGCTGCTCCTCCAAGACAAAGCCACCAGCCACCCCCATCTCGCTAATTAGTCTAATGGACTTTCTATAGAGTGCTCTCACTTCTAGCTTCCTTAATTCTCTTTGTACCTCTGTCTCTCTGACCAACTTCAAAGATACACCCAACTACCTACCAGGGATGGACGATAGTTGGCTACTATCGATAGTGCGATACAAAGCCACCAGCCACCCCCATCTCGCTAATTAGTCTAATAGACTTTCTATAGAGTGCTCTCACTTCTAGCTTCCTTAATTCTCTTTGTACCTCTGTCTCTCTGACCAACTTCAAAGATACACCCAACTACCTACCAGGGATGGACGATAGTTGGCTACTATCGATAGTGCGATACAAAGCCACCAGCCACCCCCATCTCGCTAATTAGTCTAATAGACTTTCTATAGAGTGCTCTCACTTCTAGCTTCCTTAATTCTCTTTGTACCTCTGTCTCTCTGACCAACTTCAAAGATACACCCAACTACCTACCAGGGATGGACGATAGTTGGCTACTATCGATAGTGCGATACAAAGCCACCAGCCACCCCCATCTCGCTAATTAGTCTAATGGACTTTCTATAGAGTGCTCTCACTTCTAGCTTCCTTAATTCTCTTTGTACCTCTGTCTCTCTGACCAACTTCAAAGATACACCCAAGTACCTACCAGGGATGGACGATAGTTGGCTACTATCGATAGTGCGATACAAAGCCACCAGCCACCCCCATCTCGCTAATTAGTCTAATAGACTTTCTATAGAGTGCTCTCACTTCTAGCTTCCTTAATTCTCTTTGTACCTGTGTCTCTCTGACCAACTTCAAAGATACACCCAACTACCTACCAGGGATGGACGATAGTTGGCTACTATCGATAGTGCGATACAAAGCCACCAGCCACCCCCATCTCGCTAATTAGTCTAATGGACTTTCTATAGAGTGCTCTCACTTCTAGCTTCCTTAATTCTCTTTGTACCTCTGTCTCTCTGACCAACTTCAAAGATACACCCAACTACCTACCAGGGATGGACGATAGTTGGCTACTATCGATAGTGCGATACAAAGCCACCAGCCACCCCCATCTCGCTAATTAGTCTAATGGACTTTCTATAGAGTGCTCTCACTTCTAGCTTCCTTAATTCTCTTTGTACCTCTGTCTCTCTGACCAACTTCAAAGATACACCCAACTACCTACCAGGGATGGACGATAGTTGGCTACTATCGATAGTGCGATACAAAGCCACCAGCCACCCCCATCTCGCTAATTAGTCTAATGGACTTTCTATAGAGTGCTCTCACTTCTAGCTTCCTTAATTCTCTTTGTACCTGTGTCTCTCTGACCAACCTCAAAGATACACCCAAGTACCTACCAGGGATGGACGATAGTTGGCTACTATCGATAGTGCGATACAAAGCCACCAGCCACCCCCATCTCGCTAATTAGTCTAATAGACTTTCTATAGAGTGCTCTCACTTCTAGCTTCCTTAATTCTCTTTGTACCTCTGTCTCTCTGACCAACTTCAAAGATACACCCAACTACCTACCAGGGATGGACGATAGTTGGCTACTATCGATAGTGCGATACAAAGCCACCAGCCACCCCCATCTCGCTAATTAGTCTAATAGACTTTCTATAGAGTGCTCTCACTTCTAGCTTCCTTAATTCTCTTTGTACCTCTGTCTCTCTGACCAACTTCAAAGATACACCCAACTACCTACCAGGGATGGACGATAGTTGGCTACTATCGATAGTGCGATACAAAGCCACCAGCCACCCCCATCTCGCTAATTAGTCTAATAGACTTTCTATAGAGTGCTCTCACTTCTAGCTTCCTTAATTCTCTTTGTACCTCTGTCTCTCTGACCAACTTCAAAGATACACCCAACTACCTACCAGGGATGGACGATAGTTGGCTACTATCGATAGTGCGATACAAAGCCACCAGCCACCCCCATCTCGCTAATTAGTCTAATAGACTTTCTATAGAGTGCTCTCACTTCTAGCTTCCTTAATTCTCTTTGTACCTCTGTCTCTCTGACCAACTTCAAAGATACACCCAACTACCTACCAGGGATGGACGATAGTTGGCTACTATCGATAGTGCGATACAAAGCCACCAGCCACCCCCATCTCGCTAATTAGTCTAATAGACTTTCTATAGAGTGCTCTCACTTCTAGCTTCCTTAATTCTCTTTGTACCTCTGTCTCT
Source organism: Aradus depressus (assembly GCA_963662175.1). NCBI lineage: Eukaryota > Metazoa > Arthropoda > Insecta > Hemiptera > Aradidae > Aradus > Aradus depressus. The sequence goes on along the minus strand of OY759219.1, from coordinate 39,439,775 downwards.
CTGACCAACTTCAAAGATACACCCAACTACCTACCAGGGATGGACGATAGTTGGCTACTATCGATAGTGCGATACAAAGCCACCAGCCACCCCCATCTCGCTAATTAGTCTAATAGACTTTCTATAGAGTGCTCTCACTTCTAGCTTCCTTAATTCTCTTTGTACCTCTGTCTCTCTGACCAACTTCAAAGATACACCCAACTACCTACCAGGGATGGACGATAGTTGGCTACTATCGATAGTGCGATACAAAGCCACCAGCCACCCCCATCTCGCTAATTAGTCTAATAGACTTTCTATAGAGTGCTCTCACTTCTAGCTTCCTTAATTCTCTTTGTACCTCTGTCTCTCTGACCAACTTCAAAGATACACCCAACTACCTACCAGGGATGGACGATAGTTGGCTACTATCGATAGTGCGATACAAAGCCACCAGCCACCCCCATCTCGCTAATTAGTCTAATGGACTTTCTATAGAGTGCTCTCACTTCTAGTTTCCTTAATTCTCTTTGTACCTCTGTCTCTGTGACCAACTTCAAAGATACACCCAACTACCTACAAGGGATGGACGATAGTTGGCTACTATCGGTGAAAAACTATCGATAATATCGATAATTCAGTAAGTTGCTGCTTTTCATGCAAAATACTTTCCAATTCCAATATTATATTATAATATGATTATTTTTATTTTTTCATGTATTCACCTAATTTAAATTAGTCTATGTTATGGAGGATGAAAGGGGAATAAAAATGAAACAACAACAATAACAATTATTGTTCTTTCAAATCGAAATTTTATATTATGAAAATACATTTTCTGTCGAAAATAATCGCATTATTTTCACATTATACTTGGCAAGAATATTAACTCATTAAATAAAGTTAAAAAACACTTGTAGATAATCAAAAAACTATCAAGTAGGTACAATGGCATTAGAGTCAACAATTTTATTTCAATCAACAAATTTTATAAAACAATATCAAACAATTAATTACCGATTGACGAAAAATACTTTTGTAAATCTTTATGGAACCTTAGGCAGCGATCCAGCCTCTGCAGTGGGTTGTTTGGTCTTGGGTGCCGGTTTATAAGTTTCTTTGTGGGATCTCGAGAGGTGATCCCTTAAATTGGATATGTTGGAACTAGTTTTGAATAAAACTACACAAAGTACATTTAGTATTTTTCCCATCATCCTGTTGTGTTCCACACGTTCGATTTTGGCTGCATACTGAAATGAACACGCTACGCTTCACATTTCCAAGTTCCAAAGTCCAAGGCACTAACTCGAACTGAGAAATAGAATAAAATAGAAAGGAAACTGGAAAGAAGAAAAATAATAAAGGGAAGGAGTTTCTTGAAAGAAGGTCAGTCATAGAATCATAATAGACGTATATTTCTGGTTTAGCCCTCTATACTAGGAATTGGATTGGTTTTGTGTACACAAGTGGCAAGCGTTCATTCAAAATATTCAAATGTTTCTAGGAAAACAACCTGTTTCCGATCAAAGTTGATTAACTTGGGTTGAAAAGTTATGATTTTTTTTTAAGAATATGAAAATTTCGATAAACTTCTCTTCTTTTTATATAGTTTTTATATTTATAAATAAAATAACTTTTTCAAAACGTATTCCTTTTAATAAAGGAAAATTCATATCGATAGTTATTCAAACGGATGGACGATCGATATGTATGAACTATCGATATCCCTACTACCTACCGCAAATAAGTTTCTGCTCTCCATCTGAAAGTAATCTATCTTCTTCATTACATCAACGATTATTAGAGATTTTGTGTCGAGTCCCCTTTTCTTCTGATTGCTCAAAATCGACAAGTCTATTCCTTGCGGAGTTTAAATACACAATTTCGTTCATAATTATACATTGCCTACATCGAGATTTATTGGGATTTTTGAGCTGAGCCATTCTCTGATCCTCCCCTCCTCTTCGGCTGATCCCGCTGAAAATTAATGAGTGTCATCTTTACAGGGCTCTGAATTTACATATGAAATGTTGTGTCAATACATTCAATACAATGGCAGTCAAACCTCCCCCCCAAATTTTAGTATGAGGATTCTGAGGGATTTGTATGTAATTCAAATAAGTATTTATCCGTTTTGGAGGGGGGTCTTATCCGTTATATCGTTCTGGGGATGTACACTGCCGGTGATTCACCGACAACTTTTTTTATCATAATTTATTTATTTAAGACTTATTTATTTTTATTATTATTTTGTAAACATTTAATATATCATACATACTTTATTTATATATTATTGCCCTTAGATTTTTTATCTGAGAGGCTAAAAAACCTTGAGCACGCCGTCTTTCGGATGGGACGTTTAGAGCCTGTATACGTTGTCAGATACTCGTTAAAGAGCCCTACCTTAACTGAATAAACCTGGGTAGGCGAAATAATCTCATGGTTGAGTCGGGCTCATGTCCACCAGAACGACAAAAGAGAGCTTTGGTAGTAGGCGATATGACCTCATAGTTAAGGCATGAATCACAATAACTAACTGAACATAATTTGTTCGTATAATTTATAATATATTTACAACTTTTTTATCATTATTTACTTTATTTATTTAATTAAGTATTATTTTTATTTATTATTATTATTTTGTATATAATTATTATCTTCTATATACTCTATTTATATTATTTGTGTTATATTCCACTTCTTGTTATTTTTATGTACATATAAGATAGTAGTCATACAACTATGAAATTTACCTTGTAAACGAATGTAAATATGCAAATATTTTTTTTTTTAAATTGCCAATTAACAATTTAATTAGTTGGCAATTATTTAATTGTGAAATTATTTTTTAAATTTTAAATTAATAAAAAATGGAATAATCAATGTAATAATGTGCGTCAAAAAAAACATTTTCTCTGCCTTCCTCCCTCTGTAGGAAACAATTTGCACAAATTTTCCCAAACACTCGAACCAGAAGGTAAATATGGATCTTGGAACATGAGAAAAATATTATGAGAATGTCTTTTTCTTTTTTTTTTTCCTCCTCCCCCCCCCCCCCCCCCCCCCACTGTTTTTTAAGGGAGAAAAGGAATTTTAGCTATTTGAAGAGCCGAGGGAAGATTCGGGAAGAATGTCCACTCAAGAGAGGGACAAAGGGGAGAATAAAAAGGGAGAAAAAAGGAATACCGCCAGGGAAATTATGTGAGTAAATTTCCAGACACATTTTAATTAGAGGGGCGTCAAGAGGTGATCATGTTATTAGGTATAGTTGTCTGGTGTTGAGGCCGAAGAGGGGGATATTATAAGCTTTCGCTCTCCCGCTAAAATCATTTCGAGTTGGAGCCCTTCTCTGATCATTAGATCGCAATTTTCTGGGAGGAGGGGGGGGGAGTGCCTCCCCCTGCCCCCCCCCCCCGCTACGCCAACGTCACACACGAAATTAGGTGTGATTACATCAACAGATATCGGGTTAAGCTAACCCTTTCCCCCTAATCCCCGACTGTGTCGTCCTAATGTTCCATCGGATTTACAAATAAAATTTTTTTTTTTTTTTTTTTTTTTTTTAATTTTTTATTTACAACTACATATATACAATATATAATAAGTAAATGTGATACATAATAAATAAATGTCTTGGAATTTGAAGGAGAAATCATTCAATAATGACACTCCATTGTCTTGTTAATACGGATAAGAGAAATTAAAATATACATTAAAAAATAAAAAGTTTACACACATTAAGATTATTAATATATTAGAAAATGAATTATTATTATTTGTATGAAAACAGCTGTTAGAAGTGAAGTAACTTTATTAGTGAATAAATATACAAAGATGGACTAGTCGCATTTTGTTTTAAAACGAAATGTGAACAACCAATGAATGGAGAACAAAAGACGACGATCAGCTGTTTTAAATGGAGAGGATCTAAGTTGAGATGTGGACATGAACATTCTAGAGAGAGAAGTGTTTTTAGGGTTAAGGTGTAGTGAACAAGTCTGAGTGAGAGAAGATGTTGAGGAGGTAAATTATAACATTGGAAATACGTAAAAGAGAAAAAGTACTTTTAATTTATATGTAAATATGCCCAAAATATAATTTAATTGTAAATAGTGGCCAATATAAATAAGAAAAAAGACTGATATAGTTTTAAGTAATTAGTTCGTAAGATTTATTTTTGTAATTTGATTTTTCATTTGATATTGATACTCGTATTTTGATTTGATTTTATAATGTAGGTTTAGGTAAATAAACCTAATATTTGTTCTGTTATTCTATGCTATTCATTTTCCCTGTGAACCCAGTAAGATAATTTATACCTTTTGATTAGAGAATAGAATAGAATAGTTTTTATTTATCGGCGTCCAATGACAAAGATTTTTGACGCCTTTAACTCGATTAAATTAGGTCTATGAGGTGGGTTTTTTTCATTGTGTTTAGGACAGCTTCAATAGATGAGTTGTCGTCTCCGAGCATCTCATGTAGGTCCCTTTTATGCAAACCCATGGCCTTTAGTGTATCCTCATATCCGGGGCACTCCTCCAGGATGTGGCTTACTGTGAGAGGCCAGGCCCCTCACTTGCCACAGCCCGGGGCCATCGCCCTGGTTATGAGGTGGCCATGGGTTAGGCGAGTGTGGCCTACACGGAGCCTCATCAGACACACCTCCTCCTGCCTATTCTGCCTTTCCGCACTTTTCCACTTATCTATATTTGCTTCAATGGACCTAAGCTTATTTGTTGGGTCCATGTTGGTCCACAAAGAAGCCCAGCTCTCTTTTATTTTGTGACGTATGCAGATCTTTAGGTCCGGAATTGTCGTTATCATTCTATCCCCTGCATGGTTCCCTTCAATACCCACGTGTGAGGGAATCCAGCAAAAAACCACTTGCTTATTATCCCTTATGCAATTCCCGAGAAGTTTTGTATTTTATATAGATTTAACATTGTTGCAAATTTAGGAAAACAAGATGGCATCTCTTTAATATCTTTAGAAGAAATCTAAATGAAAAATTTGTTAATAGACTTGAAATTTTGTGTTTTAATTCAAAATCGAATAAGGTTAGCACCTATCAATTTTTCGTGAGATCGGTCGAAGGGAAGGGTGGGACCAGAGAAGAACGGTTCGACTTAAATACACTATTTCCGATGTAATGAATGTATCGATTGGGAAGTCAACAATTGATTTTTAGTCCAAACGGTCGATTGGCTTTGGACGGGGAGCAAAAACGTAATTGATTATTTCTTTCATTGCCAATTTATTTTATTTTTTTCATTTCAACTGAACCATAGAATTTTTGGCCGATTACATAACTTCTCCTATACAAAAAATTTCCCGTCCTTCTTCTTCCTCCGAGAGGATCGAAAGTACATCCTGTTCTTCCCGTTCTTATGAACCTTATTTTATTAACTTTTTATTCTCATGTTTTTTTTTCTTTATTTATATATTTTTCTTTATTTATTTTTTATTATATATCAACAGATATATATATTTCATTAAAAAATAAACTGTGCCTACCCCAAGGAAGAATGCCATTTGTTCGTGGGAACCGAAGAACCAAATCCTCTTTTTATGTCCAATTAAAAGCGGCCTCTTTCAAGTCCCGTCTGTAATAATATAGTACATCACCTCGCAGGCATGGCTACACCTCCGACAACTTTTATATTCAAAGAGGGGGGGCCCTTTTTATTAGGTTAAAGGGCGCCCATAAAAATGTATTCAGTTAAACATGAGTTCACTTTGACGAAATGGCAAAAAATTGTTTAACAAACTTCATTGATGCGCCAGTAGCTCTTAGCTTATTTATCAATTACTTTTTCGCTCTTCCTTCAAAACCAATGGATACTTAAGCATGCCGTCCTTCGGATGGGACGAGCCTGTACGATGTCAGTTACTCATTAAAGACCCCTATGTGAATAAAAATTTAGGGTAGGCAAGATTTACGACTCCCTTAGTAAAGTCGGGCTCATGTCCACCAGAGTGAAGAAAGAGCGCTCTGGTAGTAGGCGATATGACCTCGTAGTTAAAGCCGGGACATGAGTCATAAAACCTAATGTAACCTATTGGCAGTTATTGGGATTTTTAGTTGATCCCCCCCTGATCCTTCCTTTCCTTCGGCTGAGTCAGCTTAACATTAATCGGTGTCGTCCTTATGGGCTTTTGAATTTAAATACAAAATTTCATGTCAATATTTACATCGGTAGTTATTGAGCCCGACTCTAGGCTCATGTCCACCAGAGTCACGAAAGAGCGCTCTTGGTAGTAGGCGATAGGACCTCGAAGTCAAAGCCAGAGCATGAATCATAATAACTAAATATAAAGTTAGAACAAACTTATCAAAATATGTACCTACATCAACAAGTTAATAGCTGAAAGAAATAATAGTAAGCAACTACAGTTGACAGCGTTAAGTCATGGCTTCACAGGGGGATGCAGCATATTGTGCAGTGATTATTGATGCAGCATATTGTGCAGTGATTATTGATGCATCATATTGTGCAGTGATTATTGATGCAGCATATTGTGCAGTGATTATTGATGCAGCATATTGTGCAGTGATTATTGATGCAGCATATTGTGCAGTGATTATTGATGCAGCAAGACTGAGAGACATCGTCACCAATGTACTTCCCCAACTCGAATTATTTATAATCAACTTCCTCGCCACATTTCCTGCACAGAGGGCTTCTAGCGATGCCCATATTGTGTAGGTGTTTGTTCATAGGACAGTGTCCTGTCATAGCTCTTAGATCCATTCTGCTCATATTCAGGAGTTCCCGGCTTCTTTTCTCTGAGGGTTCCGTTACAAAGAGTTTTGAATGTTTTTTCTTTGGAACCCCTCTCTAGAACTGGATGTTTCCTGGTCAGCCTACCTCTTATTGCCACCCTTCCGGTGCTCTTAGAGATCCCGCAGAAGGGTTCTCCTAATCGGGCCAGTTGATCAGCCCTTTCGTTGCCCTCAAACCCCCGGTGGCCTGGCACCCATCTCAATTTCACTCTATTCTGGTCCGTCAGGGACTCCAGTGCTTGAAGGCATTCCAGGACGATTTTGGAATATATGATGACAGCTCGCAACGCTTGCAACGCTGTCAGACAATATCAAGATTCGCCCTCCGTCTTACAATTTATTAACCATCAAATTTCTCTTTCGTTCAAATACGCCATTCATTCATCATATACGTGCACTTGTTCATCAGCTACATCTTCCTCAGTATCATCATAACCAGGATTTGATATTTGGTCTTCCATCCGAAGTTTACGGCAGGGTACGAAAAAAATTATGCGACCTATAAATGTGTTTATATATTATATATTAACATATTAGTTCCATTTTTAATTAAAAATAATAGCAGATTTACGAAAAAATTGAGAAATAATTAACTATTTAAATAAACAACTATTTCAAAAATACTTGGTGCCCCTGAGAGTGATGCCATAGTTTGCTCGTAGGTTAATCCGGCACTGATCATATGGTTATCTCAACTGAAAAAAAGAATCCAATATATTTTTGGTTGTTTCCGGCATTTTTTCTCCAGAGTTGTCTTATTTTTTCTTCGTTGGACAATATTTCGGGACAATTGCAGGTCCGAAGTAAGATGAATATATATATAATAAAAAATATATATATTCATCTTACAAGCAACAAATTAAATTAAATTATTCTTTACTTTCAAACCAACAGTAAAAAATAAAAATAAATTGTTAGTTTTTCTACCTTCTAAATTATTTAAAATATGCACAAATGTGTCTGAGTAATATTCTGGTCTATTGGTGAGATAATTGTGGAGAAATGTTTGCCTGGGGATACACAAGGAGAGACAATTGAACAAAAACTGTATGAGGTCGTCCTTTTCGTCTAAGGTACAGACAGAGCCTGCAGACACTTTCAGGACAAAACTCATACCCTTCAAGTAATATTCTATAAAATTTCTATTGCTATTGTGGAGACGAATTCACCACGGAGGGGCCGGATATCAGAAACTTCGAGGCCTACATAAGATAGATACAGCTTGTAGTTACGAGTATACGATTTTCCGCAGGTCGCCAGGTTTGCGAGATACATGCCGAAAACTGTGCTGAAATAATGTTGAAACACATTTTTTTAGACGTTTCCTTGATTTACGCAAAAATTGTTAGTCCTATCAAAAATGTTTTTAATTAAATTTCCAATTGCTAATATATCCCCAGAGTCGAGATAGGACCAATACGTACGAAATTATAGAACCCCAAAAAATGTGAAGTAATTTTCCATAGGAAATAGTAATGTTTAAAATGTAATTCATAGCAACGAACTTTAAAATATATTTTTATTATTATTAGTGAGGGCGCCTGTGGCAACGTGGTATCGTGCTTGTTTACTATACTCAAAATCATGGGTTCGAAACCAGGCGTGGCCCTTAAGTTTGTTTTATCTGGGAGTTGGCTAAACCTTGAGACGTTAAACGATGGTCTCGAGCCTATACATACTCGTTAAAGTACCCCTCCCTAAGTGAATGAAAATTTAGGTTAGGCAAAATTTAGGACTCTCATTGTAGAGTCGGGCTTATGTCCACCAGAAAGAGCGCTCTGGTAGTAGGCGATATGATCTCGAGGTTAAAGCCCGTGACATGAGTCACAATAAATAACTATTATTCCTAATTTCAATAACAACATGCTTGATAATATGCAAGTTTTCGTTAGGGGGCTGTTTTGGCGGGAATGAACGAAACGTGTAAAATTTTCTAATTTGGGAATGATGTGTTCTGTAATTTAGTCTTAATTTTAATAATTAATTAACGAGCTTTCTTTAACTTTACGAACATCATTTTCCTCTTGAGTCGAGGTGAAATCTTAAATTATCCAAATAAATACATAAAAAATGCCTACCTTGGCCTAGATCTTGATTTTATTGGAAAATTAAATTTGTATTTACTTACATAATAATCTATTTTATTTTAGTTGCTATATTTAAGACTGATAGTAGTGCAGTCTACCGGAGGAAGTTGACACTGCTACACTGCTTCGCTCTGTTGGCCATTGCAGATACCATATTATGCCTTATATTATAAATACATTTCTGTCGTATTTTTATTTATTTTTTTATATTTTTCATGTTTTTCTAGGTTAAAAATCCCCCAAAAATACCTTGTGTCAGTGTGCAGCCTCTACCTCGCATAACAAAAATCCTAGTAATTTTTTTTTTTTTTAAATAGCAGAATAATTGCTGAAATTATTTTTTTCTATTTCTTATTTCTTGTATTGTTTTCTCTAAGTAACAGAAGGAAATATGCTGGCTCTTTCCAAAGAAAGTTTTGATGCTGTGATAACAATGGAAACTGTATCGAGGATCTATCCAAAAAAAATGAATGGCCATTACAGGACATTCTTATACTAACCACTTTTGTACAGATAACTATCCCTCTCCCACACAATATATATTTATCTTTTTTTTTATTTTTTTCCCGTTCTCATTTCAATGGCATAGAATTCTGCCTGGAAGAAGGTGGCAAATTTGGGAGACCTACACTCAATCAGGGGGATATATCTATGGTCACATAGAATCAGTTGTTAAGTCGTGAAATTGCCAAAATGTGTTTAGTGTGATCATCTCCCAAGCCATCTGTCCACTGTGAAGAAGTTGGGAGCTCAGGACTCTAATACTTTCGGAATTATAAAGATGTAGGTTTCTTGGTATCTTGTAAAATTGTGTATGTTCTCGGTTAAATCAACTTAATCTACGTCGTTTAGGAATCATTCACAAGATAACTGCATTTCATTTATTCACTACGGCAGATTATTCCAAGTGAAGAGGGTGTTTTCGGTTAAATCAACTTTAGAGAGGCATCATTCAAAGGCGTTTCAAAAAATATGGTTAGGTAACTTGGATGCCAAAGTAATGAATTTCAAAATTGGAAATTCAAAACCATATAAAGACGAGAATGTATCAATAAAATGTGTATAAGGATTCCGAAATCCCTACGCAACCCAACTATATAATCGTACACCGGTGATTCACCGACGACTTTTTGATAACTCTCCGAGGACTTTAAAAATGTATAATTAAGATTTTTCCCCCGACCAAATGTATGAAAAATGTGAAACATTTCATGAGCACGCTGTCCTTCGGTTGGGGCGTTCAGCCATTGCCAGTAATTAGTGCTGTCAGGTACTCCTTAAAGACTTCTACCCTAGATGAATAAACTAGTAGAGTCGGGCTCATGTCCACCAGAGCGACGAATGAGCACTCTGGTAGTAGGCGATATGACCTTGCATTTAAAGCTCGGCAAGAGTCACAATAACTAACTATATGGAAGAAAGTTACAATCAAATTTTCATAATTATTAGACCTCATGGAGCCTCAGAATTAAACTCGTATGTATGTAGATGACGTTTGTCCCAATAGATGATTTTTTGCCCCAATAGATGATGTTTGCCCTTTTATATATGTAGAGATTATTTGCGGAGGCGAACCTCTGAGGACAGTGCTAAGACTAACCCAGCAAGTCTTCTTCTGCAATTACTTAGGAATCTAACATGGCCACCGGTCCAGATCCAATCTCTCCCCAGCTAGCTAAAACACAACACGAGTAGAAAAACTTTATACTCCTTTTGGCAAAAAGGCAAAACTGCAACCCCCCCTCACCCACCGACTTATATCCCAACCAATCAGAGTAATGTATTTCATCTTATTTTCAAACATTGTCAACACCCTCTCCTGTCTTCTTTGACCGCTGTCTGTCTTTTTAAGGTAATATGAAAAATATTACAAAAAGAAGTCGTAAAGAAAATCTAATATGGGCAGAGATAACGAGAATTTCTTTTTTTTTTTTTCGTGTCTGAGATTCTCAGAGGAATGTACTTGGTTTGGTAGCTACTGTTGGCTAGTTCATATTTGAAGAAAAATTAAAAGTCGTCGGTGAATAACTGGCAATGTACTTCCCCAGAACGAATTAATCAATTAATTTTTTGCTCCTCCTCCAAAACCACATAGGGGCTCCTAAATCCTCATACTAAATTATATGTCAATAAAATCATTACATCGGCAATTATTAGGGTTTTTGAATTGAGACCCCTCCCATGAACCCCCTCTGTCCTATATATATATATTACTGAAATGTGGCAGGTTATGGCCTTATTGGGTTTTGACTTTAAATATGAAATTTCATGTCGATACGTTCATTTCATCGACAGTTATTGTGGTTTTTGAGTTAACCTCTCCTTCTGATGTCCTCTTTCCCTTCCCCTGATTTTATTCTTTCTATTTGCAGTTATTAGTTTTTATATTAAACCTTCCCCTAATCCCCCCTTCCCTTTGGTCGATTGGTCTGAATAACAATACGTGTTGTTCTGGATTTACATATAAAATTTCGTTTCGTTCATTCTATCGGGAGTCATCGTGTATTTTCAAGTTTTCCTATCTCAAAAAATGAAGAAGAAGAAAGGCCTGTTGTCTGTGTGTGAGTTTCAGTGAACACGATAGCTTTTTATAGAATGAATGCGTAGACGCAAAATTTTACATATGTGTCCAAAATTTCAGAAAAATCGCCGTAGCGAAAGAACGGGGGGGGGGGGACTTGTAATTAATGAATCGATATGAAATTCAATATGTAGGTACAACACCCTTTAGTCTGTCTTGATCCATACTTGCACGCAAATAGTTTTTTACACTCATTTATAGTTAAATAAATGCGTAGAACAATATCTATGATAGGATAAATCTCGCAAAGATCACATGAATGCAACAGCGCACTTATGTTTGATGCAGAACGTATATCTTCATTTTCTCTGTCTAACAGCTGCTTTAAGTATTTCAAATGAACGCACTCATTACTTAATATTTCTTCCAAATACTTTGTTATTATTTGTGCCGTTTATTCTGTTACTTTGTTCGTATTAATAACAGGTAAATGATTTGCACAGTAATTTTTCCTATATTGGTCTTTCAGTGCACTCACCGGAGAAAAGAGAAACAAATTGATTTTAATTTTCAGTCGCCCTTCAAATTTTGGCGCCCCAGGCCCGGGCCTCGCTGACTTTAGGTAAGTATTTTTGCGTGTGAAATGATATTACCAGGAAGTGAGACGCCATATTAACATGTAACTTCCCATCTCTTGAAGAAAACAAGACACCTCCCCACAATGCTGAAGATAAGACAAGTTCTTCAGAGTGGAAAACGTTCAGATAGATTTCCTTCAAGCAGAACACTTTCCCATCCAAGGATTGTGTTCCTTCCTGACCACACCCCGTGAAATGGAAACAGCCGTGTTAATCTACTGCATCCCGCGCTACGTCGTAGCTAATTTTTTTTTTTTTGCACAAAAGAATACACTTCAAGGCAAAAAGAAAAAAGAAAATTGATTTCCCAAACATAGTAATAATAACAAAATAGACAAATGAATCCATCCATTACATATATACTTACATAAGAAGGGCTTAATAATGTATCTAATGATAATAATAATACATATATATATATATATATATATATATATATATATATATATATATATATATATTATTTTTTATTTTTTTCTGCCTTATGTACGGTGCATATTATTAGCCAAATACATATATTAAACGACTTTACACCGCGACTTGAACCTCACTCCAAAGACACCATTAAACATGTATACCAACGTTTCTACACCAAAATTAATTTACATACACACCAATCCGGAAGTTCGCAAAATCTTAAATCCCAATTTACCCCACAATTCCCCAAGAAGATTAAAGAGAGTTTGGCATAGAGATCTCCTGGTATGAAGTGATGCCATGAGGATTCACCGCTGGGTGTTTTTCCTCTCTCAAGCCTTTCATGTCATATTTATTTTTATTATTTTATTTTATTTTTAATATTTTTGTATAGTACCTACCTGTCAGCCCAGCCGCTGGTTGTGCATTTTTTGCATAGTTTTGGCTTAAGACAAATAAATACAAAAAAAATACAAAAAAAACATATATTAAAAAATAAACAAATAATAAAAATACTCAGAAAACTAAATTCCCAACTGATTCAATTTAATAAGATAAATTTAAACTGTTGTTTTAAAGAAATACAACCTTTATAGGTTAGGTTGGGTTTTGTGACTCATGCCCGGGCTTTAACTATGAGCTCATAAGCGCCTACTACCCGAGCGCTCCTTCGTCACTCTGGTGGGCATGAGCCCGACTCTACTAGGAAGTTCTAAATTTTGCCTACCCTAAATTTTTATTCACCTAGGGTAGGGAGGGGTCTTAACGAGTACATGACATCATACATGCTCGGGACCATCGATTAACGTCCCATCCGAAGGACGGCGTGCTTCAGTTTATTTTACATACCAGATTAAATAAATTAAGGACCTCGTCGGGTTTCGAACCCACGAAAGTGAGCTCAGAAGGCAAGCACGCATACCACTGAACTACCGGCGCTCTCTACAACCTTTATATTATAAATAAAAATATAAATAAAAACAATATAGGTACGTACTTCGTATTAATATATTTAATTACCTTTTCCTTTTTAAGTACGTAATAAGTAATTCACCGACCTATTTTTTTGATTTAATTTTTGGAATGAGGGGATCTGGCATATTATATATCTTCCAGTATCGTTCGTGAGAGAACTCTTAATTTTTTCAATTTTTTTTTTTTCTATGACTGAACGGGAATGTCTGTTCTCAAAATTAGATACAAATTAAAATTAGTGTGCAGTGCATTCGAAATCGTGCCTCTTTCTTTTTTTTATTTATTTATTTTTGTTTTATTTACAAACATATATTTACAACTGTATAAAAACGAATACAACAAGCAAGTGTGCTAATAGAGATATAATGGCAATGTCAACAGGGGAGAAATCAACCAGTGGTGACACTTCCTAGTCACTGATTTCCTCTCATTTGTAACTAATTACTGTCACTGTCACTTCTGCTGCTGAGGAGGTCTCTAGCCCAATGACACTTAAGCCGTCGTTGGGGAAGTATGGCAGAATGGAGGGCACGGACTACAGGATCATTGTGGGAACTAAGAAGGGAAAATAATTTTTAAACTTGGATTTAGCGACTTCGGTGACAAAAGGTATGTTAAGTTTAGTGTGAAGAGTTTTGTTGGAGACGTAATAAGGAGCATTGGCTATTGTACGAAAGATTTTGGATTGGCGCTGGAGATTGGAAAACTTGGCAGAACCCCAGGGTTCAAGTCTGTAAGTCCACATAGGTTTGAGTACTCCGTTGTATATAAGTCGTTTTGTTTTCAAAGTTAATTTGGATCTTTTGTCTAGTAGTCTTAGTATAAGTTTATAACGTTCTTTAACTTCAATTTTTGCAAGAGAAGTATATTTTTTCAACGAGTAATTTCCGTTAGGAACTCAGATATTCTGAGAATTTTAGCTATTTCATATTTAGATGAAGGATCACATAATTTTGTTCATTAACGACATAAAATATCTTCTTCTAATGATAGCTTAATTATGTCTCTTAGTTTGGGTCTAAGCCGGCTGGCGACTGTTATCTTCAAATGTCACCTAATCTTTGCGAACATCTAATTTGAAATTAAGTAGCCAATACATCTACATAATTGTCCATCAAAATGTGAGCTGATGACCCAATTTATGTAGAGATTGTAGTGATATTAATGTCATCATGACAGGATAATATGCATTTAAATTAGACATTATGTTAAATATTATATGTTTTTATTAGCAAAATTTTGTAAATAATATATTTAAAATAAAGAGGGCAACTTAGTGACAGGTCGACTGAGTCGAAAATGTCAAAAATAATTATAGTGTTTTACTTGAGCAGGAGAAGTTATCAAATCGTTCAGAAACTCACCCGGCAATGTACTTCCCCAGTGCGAATTAATGAACTAAGTTTTCGCTCTTTCTCTCAAACCAATTTATCGATTTGATTGAACATCGATACGTGGTGTGGCCTTCTAAATCATAATACTAACTAAATCCATTACATCGACAGTTATTATGATTTTTGAGGTTTATCTTTGACCGATTCGGCTTAACGATGATACGTGTCATACTTAGGGGTCATTCATAAATTACGTAAGGCATTTAAGGGGGGGTATAAGATCAATATTACGAATTCTTACTATAGGGGAGGGGGATAAAGAATTTTATCTTATGTAAGTTTTTGAATTTAAAATCTGCTACTTTCGCGCTAAGAAATGGCGCTATTGGATATATTGGCCATCTGTACTTAGTTGTCAAATCCAGTATTGAATCCTACAGAAATCATATGGTCTCAGTACTTCTAGACATTTTTTTATTCTATTGTCTCGCTGACTAGGGATTTCCCTATTGCTTGAATTTTGAAAAATAATTGCCATTTAAGTATCAACTCTATTGTGGGAGTCCTAAATTTTGCCTACCCTAAATTTTTATTCACCTAGGGTAGGGGTCTTTAACGAGTACCTGACGTCGTTCACTCTCGGGACCATCGCTTAACGTCCCATCCGAAGGACGGCGTGCTTGAGTTTATTTTACCTCCCAGATAAGATAAACTAAGGGCCTCGGTCGGATTACGAACCCATGTTCTTGAGCTCAGAAAGCAAGCACGCATACCACTGACCGGCGCCCTCTAAAATTAATATTAAAATTAATAATAAAATATTTAAAGATTAAAATTAAAATCAAATAAAATTACATTATATGTAAAATTTAATACTTGAAAAAATGTTACTCTATAAAAAGTTACTTTGAGGGCCTTCCAAGAATCCTTCCAAGTACTTATTTCCTAATCCTCATATCTTACTTGAGTGACCACAGCTTAATGGTACTTATATTATAAGTAGTTATTTAAGTTATATGAAAGTTATTTATTGTTGGTAGAATGATTATTTGAAGTTCCCAGTGTTATTTCAATACTAGACTGCGAAGTTCAAGGTTGAACATCTATTTCGGTCAAAAAATCTATGTTTTCTCTTTCATCGATGTTGTATCGATGGTTTTCACCAGAATTTTATGTGTTTGATTCCAAAAATGTCATTTATCCTCACTTGGAAATTATGACTCCTAAATGAGAATCATACATTCTGATTTCTGATTATAATGTGGCGGTGAACTTTAGCTTGGAACCCATGTATCATCTGGTGTTTTATTTTTATTAATTTTTTTTTCAAAGGAACAAACGTAATGGAAATCAATCATAAAATGGAAGAAATATGGCAATATGATAAGACCATGAATCAGCCGTTCAACTGACTATGAAATGAACATGTTTGATAAACGTTCGGAAAGTGTTCATTAAACGAACGACCGACAGACAGACACAAGTGATCTACCGCCTGCCTCTGCCCTTCCCGCCAAAAATAACCCTCTATAAATCTGTTTACCCCCTCCCTTTAAAAGAGCATTTAGGCCCAGGTAATAGTGACATTTATTTATATTATCATAATTAACTCTATTTATGGACTTTTCTAAAATGAAATCCATTTTTTTTTTTTTTTTTTTGACATGTAAGTACGTAACCTAGTGGCGTAGCAATGTGGGGGTCCGAAGTGGATGCACTCCACCACCAATATTTTTTTCTGAGTTTCCATCTCTTCTTGTCAAATTTCGACTTGATTCGGATTAATGAGGCATTTCTCCTTCCCGCCACAGGCGGCTAGATTTTTTTTTTAAAGGTGCGCAAATTATATTTTCAGCTGTTAAAAGTATAATCCAATGGTGCTTTTACGTACTCAAGCATGTGATGATTAAGATAAACTGTACAAAAAATTGATTAAATGGATTAGTTATTTCTTATTATAAAATACATAAACGTCGTCATTACCAGCTAACATTAAGAGCTAAAGATTATGATTAACTTTAACAGTGATTAGCATAATTCAATATTAAAATTAATCTTAATTATCTTTAATCATTATGACTTTTAACCTTGATTATCTTTAATCAAGAATAACTTTAAATCTTTGGGAGCCATGGTGGCCATGAGGGTTAGAGCATAGGGCTTTGGTCGCATGGTCTCACCATGGTTTGCGGGTTCGAATCCTGTCCGGGAGTGAGTTTTACTTCTTAGATAGAACTCCCTCGGGGCCATGGATGTTGTAAAAAACTAGATAACACAGTGACATGGCTAATATGCACCGTACCTAAGGCAAAATAATAATAATAGGTAAAAATAATAAATAAAACTCTAACCGTGATTAACTTTAATCGTGATTAACCTTATCCCTTATTAATTTTAATCATGATTAACTTGACATGATTAACCAGAACTCTCTTTTATTAATTTTCGGAGAAATCAGTTGAAAGGGAAAAATCCCAATAACTGCAACTATAATGAATGTATTGACTTCAATTTTGTATTTAAGTTCAAAACCCCATAAGGACAACACCTATCAATTTTCAGCGGAATCGGCCAAAAGGAAGGGGGGCTCGACTCATATAACCTAATAACTCTTTTTGAAAAAAGTATTTTTTCTCTTTTTGAAAAAAGTATAACTCATAAAGGAATTTAATGCCGTTCCCCACTTCTTGAAGTCAATAGATACAATAAAAAAATTTCAATTTAAACTAAAAACAAAGCTTTCATTTTTATATTTTGGGCAGAGTTCCTCCACACCTAAAGGTCAGTCCAATGTACGTTATTGTTTTATTTATTCATTTATAATTTTTTATTTATTTAGACATTTTTATACATTCATTTATAATAATATTATATATATATATATATATTATTTTTCATATATTGTTATAGTTACATTGTTTTCTTTCTTTTCTATATCTCGCACATTGGGACCTGATGATGTGACGTAAGAACGTCCCGAAACATCGTTGGGGGATGAAGACACTTCCGAAGAGTTTTTTTTGAAAAATAGTTATCTTAATTTTTATTAAATTGAAAAATGTGTCTACTTATTATGAACTTATCTCTTGTTAATTTTATTTTTTTATACTCATATATTTTAAGTATTTATTTGTTCAGTTTGTATTAGTTTCATTTTACTTTTTTCAATAGTTTTGTTATTACTACTAATCATAGATGTGTTAGACTCAAATAGTTATAAATCTAATTTATAAGCTATCTTAATGTATAAATTCATTTGAAGTATCCTATTACCATGTTTTAACGGAAATAAATTTATTATTATTATTAATTGCCAATGCGAATGTATTCACATATAATTTTGGTATGAGGATTCTGAAGCAAAGGCATTTATTGGGTTTTAGCCGAAAAGATCGATTGGCTTTGAAAGGTGAGAGAAAAGATAATTGATTAATTGGTTCTGGGGTAGTACATTGCAGTTGATTCAACGAAAACGTTTTTTTAAATTGCACCAATGGCACATTTTAATGAAATAAAATAAATAAGAGAATAAAATGACACCAATCTGATGAGTTAAAAACCAGAATATTTTCATTCTGACAGTTTCCCAGGATATGTAATTTAGATCCATACAGTATTACATGACAAAATACACTATTATATGAAAATCATATGATTTGTATGTGAATATATTACATAACAGGTTCAAAGATAAACCAAACTGGTATGTAAATATGTAGATACATTATTCAAGAATTTATAAATAGGTAAGTGTAGTCTTTTACTTCCCCGACAATAAGAGGTATAGAGGAAGTTATGAAATCGGTCAGAAATTATATGTTCAGTTTCCACTTTAAAGAAGAGATTTTATTAAATCCTGCCTTTGCCATCGCTGTTTATATTTGAAACATTAATGGTTATTAGGAAAAATAGAAATATTTTCTCTCTCAACAATACTAGTCACGATTACGATACCAAGAAGAAAGAAGACTTTCGAATAACTAAACATTGCTCTTCTCTTTTTGAAAAAAGTATAACTCATAAAGGAATTAATTTATTTAATGTCCTTCCTCACTTCAATAGATACAATAAAAAAATGTATACTTCAACTAAAACCCTTTACACGGAAACGGAATTTTTTTTTTTTTTTTTTTCTTCTTCTTTTTGGCCTCATGTCCGAGCATACGGAATTGTATTCTCACTGTTCAAAAAGAATAATATAATCACAATAAAGAATCGTGTTTCATATCCAAAAACATTATTTGATACAAAGCTTTCATTTTTATTTTTTGGGCAGAGTTCCTCCACACCTTAAAGGTCCAATGAACGCTATTGTTTTATTTATTCATTTATAATTTTTTATTTATTTAGACATTTTTATACATTCATTTATAATTGATTAATTATATTATGATATTATTTTTCATATATTGTTATAGTAACATTGTTTTCTTTCTTTTCTATATCTCGCACATTGGGACCTGTTTATGTGATGTAAAAACGTCCCGAAACATCGTTGAGATAAAAACACTTCCGAAGAGTTTTTTTTGAAAAATAGTTATCTTAATTTTAAATAAATTGAAAAATGTGTCTACTTTTAATAAACGTATCATGTATTAATTTTGTTTGTATACTCATATATTTTTAAGTATTTATTTGTTCAGTTTTTATTAATTTCATTTTACTTTTTTTAATAGTTTTGTTATTTCTACTAATCGTAGGTGTATTAGACTCAAGTAGTTATAAATCTGATTTATAAGCTATCTTAATGAATAAATTCTTTTGACGTATCCTATTACCATGTATTGGTTTAACGGAAATAAATTTATTATTATTATTATTATTATTATTCCAAACTATCTAACATCAAGTGTCCAGTCCTTCCAGAAAGTCCTAAGCACAATTGTCGATCCACCCTTTCTATGTTCCTAATCTCACCTTTTAAAACTTCCATCCATCCCTTCCAAAAAAAGTCATTTTGTCTAATCTATGTCAACCCATTCCCACCTCGGCAATCCTCCCCGAAGGTTGAGACGGTGCTGGCCGTGAGACCTGTTACATTAAAGTATGTAGCTACTACTATTTAGGAGTGCTGTTTCTCTAGTTTCTCACCTCTTGTCCAATCATATTTATCTCTTCCTAGATATCTCTGTCTGCCACCACTGCTGGTCAGTGGCTGGCAGAGCGAGGTGCGGGGGATCACTCGAGCTACCTTGATCTACTTTATCTCCAATAAATTGGAGGAATGAGAATGGCCTCATCGGGAAGGTGTTTCGGGGGTCTCGAGCTGAATTTATTAATTTATTTTTTTGTAATTTTTATTTATTTTTTATTATTATTACTTATATATTTTACTTATTGTGTATATATATATATAGAGGGCGCCGGTAGTTCAGTGGTATGCGTGCTTGCCTTCTGAGCTCACTTTCGTGAGTTCGAAACCCGACGAGGCCCTTAGTTTATTTTATCTGGGAGGTAAAATAAACTTAAGCACGCACTCCTTCGGAAGGGACGTTAAGCGATGGTCCCGAGCCTGTACGATGTCAGGTACTCGTTATTTAGGATTCCCACAATAGAGTCGGGCTCATGTCCACCAGAGTGACGAAAGAGCGCTCTGGTAGTAGGCGATATGACCTCGTTGGTAAAGCCCGGGCATGAAGCTCGACACTGGTACCAGAATTCAGAAGCCTCTATGTAAGTCAATTGATTTTTAGCTCAAATGGTAAATTGGTTTTTGGAGGGAGAGCGAAAACACTATTTAATAATTCGTTCTGGGGAAGTATTGGTGATTTATTTACCTTATTTTTTCTTCACATCAAGTTTTATCAATATATAGGAGGGCTACTTAATTGCTACACTCCTCTATTTTTAAACATAGTATAATTTTCAAATTGTCAAATTCGATTAGCTGAGAAATTTTGAGGTAAATTGTCATGAGAGTATTTTTAGTTAAGACAGCAAGTTAATTGTTGTTTCCAAGTGTAGAACGAGAAACATAAATCAGAGTGGAAATATTAGTGAAACATACCAGGAAATATGAAACAGGATGATGGGCTAGCATGGGACATTGAACACAAGTTGTGTTCGGGAGTGAACCTGGAATCTCCTCATTAGGAACCAAAACTCCAAGTTGGACATATTTTAACATATCTTCACGGTCATTTGGCCGGTCATTACTCACCCTTCCTCACTGTTAATGATTATTTCAATTTGGTCTTAAATTAAGAAAAAACATCGTCCTCAACACGAATACAATAAAAATCAATATTTATACTATAAATCTATTTTCCATTTAGTTAAGGTGTTAATTTAATTATTTATCTATTTTTTTATAAATTTATATTGGCAGTCAATCGTAACCCGAGCGAGGCCCTTAGTTTATTTTATCTGGGAGGTAAAATAAACTTGAGCACGCCGTCCTTCGGATGGGACGTTAAGCGATAGTCCCGAGCCTGTACGATGTCAGGTACTCGATAAAGACCCCTGCCCATTATGAATAAAAATTTAGGGTAGGCAAAATTTAGGTCTCCCACAGTAGATTCGGGCTCATGTCCACCAGAGTGACGAAAGAGCGCTCTGGTAGTAGGTGATATGACATTGTAGTTAAAGCCCGGGCATGAGTCTAACCTAATCTAACCTATTGGCAGTTATTGGGATTTTGAGTTGATCCCCCCCTGATCCCTCCTTTCCTTCTGTTGATTTCGCTGAAAATTCATAGGTGTCGTTCTTATAGGGCTATGAATTTAGATATGGAATTTCGTGCCAATACATTCATTACATCGGCAGTTATCAAGGTATTTAAGTCGAGTCCTCCTTCGGCTGAGTCCGCTAAACATTAATCGGTGTCGTCCATATGGGGTTTTGAATTTAAATATAAAATTGCATGTCAATATTTACATCGGCAGTTATTAGGGTTTTTGTGTTGAGCCCCCCCCCCCCCCCCCCCCCCCTTTCTGATCTCTCCCCTTTCCTTCAGCCGATTTGACTGAAAATCAATAGGTATCGTTAGAGGGTTTTAAATACACATATAAAATTTCGTCTCGATACATTTATTCTATCAGCGTTATCGTGTTCACAGACACATATTGAAGAGAAATTACTTCCCCAGTTGTACGAAGTATAGAAGACGTTATGTCAGTCAGAAATTATATGTTGAGTTTTCAGCAGAATTTCATGTTTCCGATATTCTGATTCGAAAAATGGAAAAAATAATATCTACCTGTCTGTCTGTGAATGTCTGTGAACGGAATAGTTCCCGATAGAACTATTATATAAACACGGAAATTTATATGTAAACTTAAAACCATATGAGGATAATACCTGTCAATTTTCAGTAAAATCGGACAAAAGTAAGAAGCAAAACCAAGAATAACTGCCGATGTATTGAATTTATCGACACAAAATTTTATATGTAAATTCAAAACCTCTTAAGAACGACACTCATCAATTTTTAGCAGGATCGGCCAGAAGGAAAGAATGCGTCAGAGGGGGGCTCAACTGCAGTATCCCAATAACTGCCATGTCATGAATGTAACGACATGAACTTTCATATTTAACGTCAAAACCCCCTGAGGACAACACCTATTAATTATCTGCAAAATGGGACGAAAAGGGGGGGTTTCCTTAGAACTAAGGTTGACATAACCTTTAACTAAAGAAGGACAGCATTAACAAAGGGCTGTAGATGACCTTTTGTTCCCTTAATTATTATTGAATAAAATTTCTGGAAGATCAAATGTTTTTTCATCTGATAAAGAACTTATAAATATATATATTTATATTAGGGTCGCTCTTATTTTGCAAAAACTTTAAATTTCTCAGACCTCCACCCGAAATTTTGTTTAAAATGTTGAAAAAATTACCCCTGAATTTTTTCAGATTTGTTTGACCATATTAACCCGTGCCAGTAAGGTGTTACAGTTTAACATTGAGTTTAAATGGGGATTTTGCGATTCGAGAGACTTTAGAGCGTAACTTTTGATGCCTCGAATGGATTGTTCTGAAATTTCGTATTCTTACGTTTTGGGGGTCGCTCAATTCAAATTTGATGTCAAAAAACATGTTTTGAAAGTTACACTTGTCAAAAAACTGTCATTAATTTTAACTAATAAACAATTTTCTCAAAACCATTGGTTATAGAATGAATATGTATTTAAAGCGCCAGACAATCTTTTTTGTCTTTCATTCAATACTATTTTGAAATAAAATAGTTACAAAATTTAAGCATTTTATTTTTTTTTTCATTCCATGAAATCATTTTTAAAATATCATTTTGAAAGCTGGAATAGTAAAAATGAATTTTTGACATCAAATCATACTATTGGAAGACTAGTAAATAGATTCAGAATAATGCTTTTAATTTTGAATTATTGACAGTTTTTTGACATCAAATTTGAAATCAGCGACCTCTAAAACCTTTAAAATCACATCACGGATGAATGTTTTGAGAAAATTGTTTATTAGTTAAAATTAATGACAGTTTTTTGACAAGTGTAACTGTCAAAACTTGATTTTTGATATCAAATTTGAATTCAGCGACCCCCCCAAAACGTAAGAATACGAAATTTCAGAACAATCCATTCGAGGCATCAAAAGTTACGCTCTAAAGCCTCTCGAATCGCAAAATCCCCATTTAAACTCAATGTTAAACTTTAACACCTTACAGGCACGGGTTAATATGGTCCAAAAAAATCTGAAAAAATTCAGGGGTCATTTTTTTAACATTCTAAACAAAATTCCGGGTGGAGGTCTGAGAAATTTAAACTTTTTCAAAATAAGGGCCACCCTAACGGACGTAGGGGACATTTCAATTGCACTATTTTAGACTTATTTAATTTGTATTTTATTTCTAAAAAATAGCATCTAATAAAACCATTTTTCGAAAATATTAAATTTTTTTTACTGTCAAAATTCCAACAAGATTTAAGAAAATAACTTTATTGGGAAAAAAACCTCACCAGAAAACAGTTTAGAGCATTGACAGCGGCTGCATGAGTCGGTGTGGGAACTTCTCTTCGGTTCTCAGGTGACTTGAGGGTTCCCTTTCTAGGATTTACATTTTAAAGTGTCTTTACCGTAGGTGTCTTCTAACAATGCCTCCCGTCCTGCTACGGGCTATGTTGGAATGCGGTTCGCTAGCTACCTAGCCAACCCAAGCCTCCAAGAATTAGACAAATTAACTAAATTATATTTAATTACAATTAATTAGATACCGTCTAAATCCTTTCCTCTGTGTCAAAAACCCCATCCTCTTAAATGCACAATTGCAAGTAACTTTTTGTAATGCAAATACCTGCATGTACCTGGTTTATGTACCAGTATATAAATACAAAAGTCGTCCTCAATGGCAACAATGGGAAATTTTAGGTCTTAGCGTAGGCAGAAACTTATACTAGGACAAGGCAGTGGCGGTGAGACACTTTCTCAGCTCGAATTAATCAATTAATTTTTCGCTCTTCCTTCAAAACCTTCCCATGGGACGTTAAGCGATGGTCCCGAGCCTGTACGATGTCAGGTACTCGTTAAATTACCCCTACCCTAGGTGAATAAAAATTTAAAAAAACAGTAGAGTTGGGCTCATGTCCACCAGAGCTACAAAAGAGCGCTCTGGTAGTAGGCGCTATGACTTTGTAGTTAAAGCCCGGGCATGAATCATAATAACTAACTAACCAATCGACACGCGATATTTGACCTATAGTGGCTTCTGAATTCTCATACTAAATTTTGTGTTGATTCATTACATTGGCAGTTATTAGGGTAGTCTCCCCCTTCGATCCTCCCTTTATAGGTGTCGTCCCTTATAGGACCTTGAACCTAAATAATCCCCCCCCCCTTCTCCCCCCAATCTTCATTCCCTTTGACCGATTTGGCTGAAAATCTGTGTCGTCCTTAGAGGGTTCTGGATACACATGTAAAATTTCATGTCGATACATTAATTCTATACTGTGTCCACAGATACAAACACAGTCTTTTTTTTTTCATTTTTAGAAAGAGGAGGTTGGAAAATATAAAATTCCGTTGAAAACGCAACATCGAATTTTTGACCGATTACACAACTTCCCCTATATTTTGTACAGCTGAGGAAGTAGAAGTGGTCATTGCCCCGGCAATGTTCCTACTAAAAAGCTTGAAATAGTTAATCTGTATCCGATTCAACGACGCGACTTTTTAAGTTACTTTTCAGAGAATTAAACAATGCTTGTAATATTAACAAGAAAGGACTTAAAACTGTTTTCTAATAAAATATGTAATGAATATTGACATTTTTAATTTGACTTTGTTTTTGGTTATAATAAAAAAATATTGGTTTGAAGTAAAAAAAATATATTTTTGTTTTCATATCTATTTTTATATATACTTTTTTTTTTCTGTCGAGCAGCTTACCATCCTTTATCAGTGGCTTGTAAATACATCATTACGTCATTTTTCAAACGTTTGCTTGATTAGTGCAAAAAGTTTCGTTTTTATAGAAAAATTATCTATTAAAAAAAATGTTCCTTATGAAATGTCTAACAATTTTTGTCTATATTTGAAGTAGGACCAACCTGTACAGAATTTAGCGTCTCGCAGATTGCTTTCCCTAACTACAAAAAAAATGTATAGATGTTTAAAATTCAAGAAAATAAATAAAAATTAAGAACATACAAAATAATGACAATGAAAAGTAGAAGATGGCTGATCTATTGAGAAGTGATTACTTCACATTTGCCAAATAAAAAATGTAGTCTCCCACAGTTATTATTATTTTATGCTAGCCGGCTTTCAAGGTTGACCTTATCATCAGGCAGTCTGGTAAAACAATTTGAAAAACATACCTAATTAAAACAATTAAAAGTGAATAAATAAAGTAAACTTCTCCAATAAATAAAAAGTATATAAAAACTATTTTTTTTAAATTAACAATTTCAAATTTTATGGATGGAGACAGATATTCCTGTTCCCTATTTGAGTCATAAATCTATCGAAGATAATAAGAAAAAACAAAATAATATAAAAAAAACATATATTTTAATACATTTACACTGGAAAATAAGTGTGAAGATGGGTTATTTAGTGACAAGTGATTATTTCACAGGCTGCAAAAGTGTAGTCAGATCTCACATGGGAAAGAGGAATAACATATATGTCCCGATCCATGAAATTTTAAAGTTTTTATTAATTAAAGAATTTTATCTTATTTATACACTTTTAAAAATTTAGTTATTTATTATGACGCATGCCCGGGCTTTAACTACGAGGTCATATCGCCTCTTTCGTCGCTCTGGTGTACATGAACCCGACTCTCCTGAGGTAGTCCTAGATTTTGCCTTACCTGACACGTACATGTGCGGGACCATTGCTTAACGTCCCATCCGAAGGACGGCGTGCTCAAGGTTTTTTCACCTCTTTTACCAGGCTAGCAGGGTACCTCTGAGCTACTGGCGCCTTAAAAAAATATTGCTATGAAAATAATATAAATTTTATATCCATGAATGATTCTCGCTGATCAATATCCACAATCATTGGACTGCAGAGGTGCAAGGCGTTTAGAATTTAGTTTTAAAATACAATAAATTGAACATGTACAAAAGAAATTATAGTTTTCAACCAAAAATGTGCATTTAAAATGAATTTTTCGTCTTAAAATTTGCAATTTATTGCACATCGTCAAATGAAAAGTATCTTGCAATATCAAGTGTTGATAGCAAGATCGTTATATCCTGGCTCCAGCATTGTGGCATTTGATGTTCGCCCGCTGCGGGGACGATACTTCCCCCATCCCCAGAGTCCATCGTCCATCTTGGCTGGGGTTGGGGAGACCCTGGTTACCATAGTCACCCCATGACCATGGACCAGACTCCCACTCCACGATCTCTGCAATCCTTGGCAATAACTGTGTGGAAACCTCCTAAAGTCAGAATTTCTCCAATTTGGCCAACAGCCTAGCTAGATATTTTTTATATTTACTTCAGTTCTCTCAGAAAAGGTGTATATCTATCGTCAAAAGCCGAATTGAGGTAATTCGCAAAGTGATTAGACAAAAAACTCGATTCTAACCGATTACTACTGGATTTTCGCGAAGAGAACCTGTACAGACTGATTCATTAGAAGAACCGACGGGAGGGACTAAAAAAAAGATCCCGAACCTGTACGATGCCTGTACTTAAGATCCCCTACCCTAAGTAATAACGATTAGGCACAATTTATGCCTTCCACAGTAGAGTCTGGAATCATGTGCACTAAAGTGACGGAAGAGCGTTCTGTTACTAAGCGATATGACCTCATTAAAGCCTTCGAGTCAATCAGTAAAATTTCTGACCTTATATACCGTCGGTCTAAACCTCATAATATGAGGTATATGAGGTGCACATATTATGTGCAAAAAGCCAACTTTACAGGAGACAAAAACCTGATTAAAAAAATATTCTTTATAGGAAACCTCAATTTTGTCGACATTTGTATTAAGTGAGATGTATATGCATGCCATGAATTGTTTTTAAGCCAGTTTGCAAATCCAAGTAAAGAATAAACGTACTTGACGGAGTTACCACGTTTCACCAGAATTTCGGTCCCATTTCTTTTTCAAGATATCACTTCAAACCGTATTTCATGTTTTTTTTTTCGTTTTATGTCGTATAGGGTCCCACTAGATCAATAGTTTTATTTTTTTTTTTTGGTAAAAAAAAACTATTTTCGGAAAAATGTCGCATATGAGGTATCATCACGTTTAGGCCGACGATATGTTTTAAAAAATAAAGAGACACTTTTTTTTTTAAATATTGTCTATTTAACATAATATATTGCAGTACTTTCTACCAGTATTTGTTAAATCGTGTCTGAAGATGGTAATAATACCGAAAGTACTGCCATATATTTTGTGAAATAGACAATATTTTTAAAAAAAAATTTAATAAGTGTTTTAAAATATCTCTGGAAAAAAAATAATAAGTTGAATATTATTATATATGTTTGTTTGAGATTCACGGGAGAACCTATACTAATGAAATTTGGATGTTCTTTCAAGGATCCTCCAACATAGAATATAAGCATCTGACAATTTTATAACACAGGGGAAGGTTGTTTGAGGGACCAAAACTTATTATAGCTAGTTCCTTAACAGTTGATCGGATTTCCATGAAATTTCAAAATAAGCAACCTTATAGAACCCTGTTATAACTACTAACGAATACTAAACTGCATAAAATTACTAACCGGGCTAGTCTAACATATTGGAAAATAGCGGAGACAAGGCATTCAAAATTGCACATTTTTCCCTATTTTTCAGGCATAATTACCGTTTGGAAGACAACTGGCTATGACAGAGATATTTGTGTTTGTGGGGCGGCATTAAGGAAAATAAAATATAAATTCATTCTTTTGAAATATTAGGTAAATAAATAAATGCAACAAAATGAAGAACATAGAATCATTTACTTTTATTTTCCACTATAGCAACATTGCTGGGTTTTATATTATTGATTATTGTAGTGATCAAGAAAATAGGCATCAATTTAGGAGGGGGAGAGGGGGGGGGGGGGGGGGGCATTAGCCGTAAAAAGACGACAAGAATACCATCTCAACAAGAATAATACAATATAATTTTTAACAATAATACAATAGGTTATAATTTAATGAATTATCATACAAAAAATAATACAATTTTAAACATTATTTCAATGTATTTTAAAATAAAATATATATAAAAAATTATTATCATTATGAGATGCTATTCTTCATACACATGCCCGCAGAGATTAAAAATAACATATAACTTTATGAATTTACATATTATAGTTAACAGAAATACATAAACAAATATTTGTTTAATAAACAAAACGAAAATAAACATTTTGTAATACAAAACCAGTAAAAATATGTCTCTTAGTAATTTAAATCATCTGTCTCTACCAAGAACATTTACCATTTTTACTTCCCCAGCTGAGTAAAGTATAGGGGAAGTTATGTAATCGGTCAGAAATTCGATGTTGAGTTTTCAGCGGAATTTTATGTTTTCCGAACACATGATTCCAAAAAATGAAATCTGCAAAAATAATAATTCGGAAAATAATTTTATTTCCCCAGGTTACACGATGTATTTGTTCAGAAATTGGATTCTCTCCAGAACGCATTGATTTTCAGCCAAATCGGCCTATGTAAAAATGTATTCACATTAAATTTAATTTGAGTATTCAGAAGTCACTGTAAGTCAACTGTTGATTTTTATCCCAAAATATAGTTGATTGGAGGATTTAGATGAGTAGCGAAAAGATAATTGATTAATTCGTGCTGGGAACTACATCGGTAGGTACCTCTGAATCGATTAGTCAAATTTTTTTTTTGAAAATTGTGAAATTTTTATATTCACATTTAGTACAAGTTGAATATAGAATAACATCAGATAGGTGAACGATAAGACGCTGTTTGACCGTAAATATTCAAGACAGAAAATGTACATACATTTTTGTATAAATACAGACATATTTTGATGGATATTGTATTAAAAAAATGTTATATATACATCTGGCATAAAAAATATACATAGATGTACAGATGAATAAAGATCATAATGAAAACATTCTTTAATTAACCTAATTTTATTTATTTATTATTTTTTTTGTCATCCATTTTATTGAAAAAAAAAAAAAAATTGCGGGCATTTTAATTTTAAAGCAGCTTTGAGATTAAATTTTGATTACGTCATATTAGGTATTTTGCAAAAAACTAAACAACTCTTTATTTTTTTTCTTCTTATTTTTTTTTTAATTATATATTTTTTAAAAACATTTAACTTTCAATTCAAAAAATTAAATTAACTTTATACATTGCACTTTTTGAAACTACTCTAGGCTAAAATTATAATGTACATCATGGCTTCCTCCTAATCTTGCTATTTGCACATTTTCATTATTCTTAATTTAAAAATTTTCAATTTCGCATTATAAATTTTTTGCATTTTTTGGTCCCTCCCATTGTGTTTGAGAATAAACTATATTTTAAAAAAAAAACACTAAAATACAAAATAGTAAAAAAGTAAAAATAAAAAAAATCATAATAATAATTATTAAATAAAAAGTTGTTTATTTTATTTACAATTCTAATAATACACTGCTTATATATACAAAAAATACATTTTTTAATCGTTAAAAATAATAAATGATTTTAGTATGAATCTCAAACCCCATATAATTTAAATATTTTATTAAAAGGAATGAGCTAACATATTATTTATTATATATATATTTTTTTTGTCGTTAAATCAGTAAAATATACTATATTTTTGTATATAGCAGTTATGTATTACATAATATTACAAATAGCAAGACATAGAAGTACAACTAAAGAGGACTACATAATCTTCATATTATGTATCCATACTAAATAATGTAAACTTTATATATATATATATTTATATGTATTTGTATATATATAATTATGTATAAATACTATGTTCATGGTAGTTTTAGCTACGATGAGCCAAATTTACAGTTATGCCATCCCCTAAACAACTATACGTGAAGATTTGATACAATTTTGAATAAAGAATAAAAACAATTAGAAAAAAAATTAAATTATTGTTAACTAAAAACACAATTCTTATTGAGTCAGTTTTTTGTTATATAACAAAACATGTTGATAATGGAGAGAAATTACTTTATTTATTTTTTTATGGGAAATTGAAAGTAACAAACAGGAAAATTAAGGGAAGATAGGTGTACTTATGACGATATACATAACATTTTTTCCACCAAATCCATTACTTTAGTTTGATTTATTACTTTAATATAACATACATGTGTATAAGATAGTTATATGTATATAATTTTTGGATCTGCTGATATCGTATTGTATCTTGGATTTTAGAAAATATAATATATTTTAGCCATTTTTCTGTAATATAATGTTCATGTTAATAATAGAAAGAAATAACTTTTTTGGGGGGCAGAAACTGAAAGTAACATAAATTGTGAAAATATTTCTATTATAGGCAGTATACTATCCATGTATAACAATAACTCTTCATACATCCTATCAGTTGGTTGGCTCGAAATATATATTTTTCTCAGACAATTCAGAAAATTTCTTAAGCGGTTCCGCAGGTTGCCGACTTCTTATGCAGATAGTAAAAAAGGCACTAAAATAAAACTCTTCAAAAAGGTTGTCTCTTTTACGAAAAAATATGAATTAATGACAGTTAATGGTTTAAATTTCGAAGGTATGTTTATTACCTTTCTTAAGGAATGGATGATATTTTAAAATAAATTATCTTTTTTATTTAGTACAATAAGTGGATTTTTTAAAAATGATTTGTCAAAAATATTAACTATTAACATAACTAAGATAATACAATAAAAATAGACAATACAGATTCATGTTACACAGGTTAATTAAAATTATACCTTCAGAAGATTCATTTCAAATTGGCAGTTGAGTATTTAACATTAATAAAGGATATTATGTCATTAGATCTCTGAGTGGGGGGAAATGGAGGGGAGGGAGCTATTATGGAGGGGAAGTACATCTCAGCTGCCAATTCAAATTAAACCAACTATACGAGTATGTCTGCAGACAGAGATGTAGCTGTGTGAGGAGGATGGCCCAGGAGTCTGTCAGTTCTGGGAGGGGAGGAGAGTTGAATCCTACAAGATTATGTACAAATAGGTGGGGAAAGGAGAAGGGGGGGTGGGCATCCATTTCAGAACCAATAGAGATCTTTGGAGCTCTCCTGAACCTGCGGCTCCAGACCTGAAGCAGAGAAAAAAACAAAAAAAACATTAGATTTAATTGCAGTTAGTAGCTAAAACCAATTTTTATGAATGAATAGTACAGTTCGGGAGGGAAAAGTCTGTCCTTGAGAACAGTATTGGTGGCATTCTTCTGTCTATTCCAAAAACATTCACACTTTCTGGTTACATATCTTGAACATTGATCATTTTGCGGAAAGTTTCGAAGTATAGCTTAAATACCTGGGTCACGATAGTACTAAGTTTCTCTTCTAATCATGAAACATAATAATATTAATGCGAATTCAAGTCATGAATTCATACTTTTTTTGAGTAAACTATTTTTCACGCGTATCCTAGAATTTGTTTTTTCTTCTCCAGAAAAATTATGCAGTCGATCAGAAATTCGATGTTGAGTTTTAAACAGAATTTCATATTTTGCGACCTCCTGATTCAAAAACTATTAAAAACATGTATATTCAGGACCCCATAAGGACATGGATTTTCAGGCAAATCGATCAAAGGGAAAACACTAAAACTCCAAATTTCGCCATTGTAACGAAAGTATCGACACAAAATTTCATATGGATATGGACGACACTTATCAACTTTCTGCGAGAGGGGACAACTCATAATCCTTAATAATTGCCGATGTAATGAATGTATCGACACAAAATTAAATATGAGTATTCAATAGCCAACTATAGCATGGAAACTGAAAACATAATATATTTTTTCGTTCTGGGGAAGTACATTGCCAGTGATTCACCGATAACTTTTAAATATGTTGATTTTTTCCGGCATTTTTTTCATTTTTGACAATATTACGGGACAATTTCACGTCCCTTCTTCTGGTCACTATAGTTTAAGAAATGTTTAGATAATGAAGATCTCTGAAGAATATTTATTTATTGTATCTGCTAAAAGTAAATTCCAAGGAATATTTTGTGAAATATTCCTTTGTTATTTATGGAGAAGAGTTAGAGAAGTTGTGCCTCTGAAGAGATGGTTTGATCTGGATCAAGTGTAGGTAAGGTGCTTTGAGGGAGTCTCTAGTTGTGGCCTGTTTTAGTGTACAAAGACTCCCCCCCCCCCCCCCCCCCGCTCTCTCTGCCTCTCAAGAAGGAGGAATGATAAAACTTATTAAGAGGGAAGACACAGGGAAGGGGAGGAGAAGGAGTACCTTTCAATTTGAGGAAGGAGGCATGCCAAGAATGCAGCTCTTATTACTGGGGGAAATCTGCCGAGAAATTGCCACTCCGGAGGGGGCAAAGGGGGGCGAGCAAGGGGGCTATCACAACACACTCAAGGCCCCCCCCCCCCCCCCCTGATATATAGTCCATGTGGAGGGGGCAGCGCTATATGGGGATGAATCACAAAAAGGAGAGGGGGAGGGATGAAAAAAAAAGGAGTTGGTCAATCACTATGTACTTCCCCAGCACATAATCAACTATTTTCGCTGTCCCTCCTAAGCCAATCGATCTTTATTTTAATGTCTCCTGAGTCCTTACACAAAATTTTGTGTCGATACATTCATTACATCGGCAGTTATTGGATTGTTGAGTTGAGCGCCTCTCTCCTTCGGCTGATTCCGATGAAAATTGATAGATGTCGTCCTTATAGGATTTTGAATTCACATATGAAATTTATTGTTCGTACATTCATTCTTTCCCTTTGACTGATTTGACTGAAAATCAATAGATGTCGTCCTCAGGGGTTTCTGGATACACATATCAAATTCCTTAGGAATGCATTTGTTCTAACAGCAGTTATAAAGAAGACTTTCGAATAACTAAACATTGCTTTTTTTAATGCCCTTCCCCACTTCTTGAAGTCAATAGATACAATAAAAAAATGTAAACTTCAACTGAAAATGTTTATGTTAGAGGAATCCGTTTACCCGGAAACGGAATTTTATTCTCACTGTTCAAAAAGAATAATATAATCACAATAAAGAATCGTGTTTCATATCCAAAAACATTATTTGATACATGCTTTCATTTCTATTTTATTCATTTATAGATTTTTTATTTAGACTTTTTATTTATAATTGAATAATATATATATTTATTTCATTATTATTATTTTTATATAGGTATTGTTATAGTTACATTGTTTTCTTTTTCTTTTCTATATCTCGCACATTGAGAACGTCCCGAAACATCGTTGGGATAAAGACACTTCCGAAGAGTTTTTTGAAAAATAGTTATCTTAATTTTTATTAAATTGAAACATGTGACTACTTATTATAAATGTATCTATGTATTTTTTTTTTATATACTCAAATATTTTTAAGTATTTATTTATTCAGTTATTATTAATTTCATTTTATTTTTTTTAATAGTTTTTTTATTACTACTAATCATAGATGTGTTAGACTCAAGTAGTTATAAATCTAATTTATAAGCTATCTTAATGTATAAATTCTTTTGACGTATCCTATTACCATGTATTGGTTTAACGGAAATAAATTTATTATTATAATTGTGTTCACAAACACACAGGCATAAACAAACAAAATTTTATTTTTTTCAGTTTTGGGTTCAGGTGATCGGTTAACAAGAAATTCTAGTTAAAACTCCTTATCGTATTTCTAAAAGTATACGTTTGAAAATCAATCAAAGTACAATCTTCAATAAAAACGAATTGGAAGACTTATACCACCTGTTAATATCCTGTCCGATCTACTCCCCCATTAGAAGCCACTTCCTGTCTCAGAGTATCAGTATAGACCGATCCAACTTTCATACATTACTCCTGGATAATAAGAATGATATCTCAAATATTTTCTATTATTTAATCAGCGCTGTGAAACTTAGATCATTCATTGTTAATGAATAATGTATTTCAACTTACATAATATATTGATATTCAATACCTACATCCCCACTCCATATTTACTGTCTTTGTTACATTATTATTATTATTATTAATTTGTAATTACCTATTTTATGTATTTATGTTATTTATTTAGTTTGTTTAAGGTTCCTTTATGCATGTCATTATTGTTTTATATGCGTCATTATTATGTTAATATTGTAAAAGTAATGGTCACTGACTCAATTGTATAGGGGTAATCCCTTTAAACAATAAAAATTATTATTATTATTATTTATATAAAATCAATCAAAGTGTCTTTTTGAGTTGAGGCCTTCCTCTGACCCTCCATGAGCCAATTTCGTTTCGACATATTCGTTCCATCGGGAGTTACAGACACGTAGACTGACAGACAGACAGACAGGAATTGTTTTATTTATTTTTGGAATCAGAGGGTCGAAAACAAAATTACGTTGGAAATTCAACATCGATTTTCTAACAGATTACGTAATTTCCCCTGTAATATGTACAGCTGTGGAAGTGAAACAATGGATGGACAATTAAGTGGCTATACAGCAAATAAATTATGAAACCAGAATGAAAAATGGCCAAATTCGGCAAAGAAATGATTTATATCTGTATATATCTCTTTTTGAGCGTTCAGGATAAAATATCTGCATTCCTAATATCATGATATCAGATATTCACTCGCTCAAACTGTCATATAAGGACGCCAGTAGCACTGAGGAAGCGTTCTTTTGTCTATTGTGGAAAAGGTCGTGATGTGTTCGGAGGAAGCGTTTTTTTGTCTACTGAGGAAAAGGTCGTGATATCGATCTCAATCGGGAATAACTTTGACATATTGATTCTATCTCAAATCTGCGAGCACTCCTTTCGAATTGGAAAGGCATATTTTTGGTAAGAATCAATTTTTCGATAGGACCTTCGGATGGGACGTTAAACGATGGTCCCAAGCTGAGGAACTCGTTAAAGACCTCTACCCTAGGTGAATAAACCTAGGTAGGCAAAATTTAGTGCACCCATCGGGCTCATGTTCTGGTGGTTCTGGTGAACGACAAAAGAGCGCTCTAGTAGGTGGCGATACGACCTCGTAGATAAATCTCGGGCATGAGTCACAATAACTAATTAACTAATAATTTTATTGTTATTTTATTACTTGGCTTGTTATTAAAGTCCTCCAGTTTCTTGTTGGCCCGGGAGTGCACGTCTTCAGATCCGTCTTTGTAATATTCTGTGACTATTTTTAAAAGGGGACAGAAAGTATTTACTGATCTTTAGCCGAATCTCTGTTACATTCGATACAGTGTCATATAAGGATCATTTCGCATTCCTTACCAGAAGGACAGTATCTCTTATTTGTCTTCCTAAAGGATATATTCTTGAGACCCTTGCAAATTGTCGAATATTGAAAGAGGATAAAAAAAAAAAATTCCACATGCTCCAATTGTTTTTTTTTTTTTCAACTTAAGAATGTGGACATAAGGGGGTCTCTCAAGAAAGGCGAGAGATGTGGGAGAAATGGCGGAGAGAGGATCAATGGAGACAGGGGATTGGCCGAGACTGCACCCCCTCCATGTCCACCCTGGGGGGACATCGGGGGTAGTAATGGGGGGGGGGGGGGGGGGGGAGGCCCATGCCCAGTGGAGGGACCTTGTCTTATTAAATCTGAAGTGGGCCTTGTAGTCCGCCCCTATGTCCTTCTGGCAAGAAACGGAAAAGGAAATCAACTTAAAATAAATATGGTTCATTCTAAATTTACGGATAATATAAACGAAGAAAAATAGCATGTCAAGCATCAATTTCAACGCAAGGGAAAAATAAGTGGATATCATCGTCAGTATTAACATGCTCATGTGGCCCCGATGTAAAAATCAAACCATCGTGTTAGAGGCTAGAGGCTCCTTTCCTGACCAAATGTTAGAGTGACAGTATTCTTCAACTTTCAAATCTGTGAAACATTAACTGGACATTGTATTTCGTTATTTTATTTAAATTCGAAATTTAATACAATCAGAAAATTATTTTATTTGTCCGTAGGCAAATGGAACCAATTCTCTCTCTGCTTGGGAACTGTGGAAGCGCAAACCACTTGGGAACCATTGGGACGACATTGAACCACTTTGGGAACCACTGATACAACTTCAAACCACTTGAGAACGACTCAAACAATTTTAAACCATTTTGAAACTCTTGGCAATTAATGGACCGACCAGGACCGTATTTAGGATCCGTAGACCCCTAGGCTGAACCTGTGGTGAGGCTGACCCGGGGATTTTTTTGAAAAACATTGAAACGCGACGTACCTTTCTTAGCGATTGCTACTTATCAACTGTAATAAGTGTCGAGATGTAGGTAGGTGTAGAAACACTTTGTAACATTTGTTCGTTGCATAAAATTTAGAATGCGGCAATAAAAACAATAACCTGAAGTAAACATGGCTCGATTTGTTTTTGTTTACAATAGGCAAACGCACATGTGCGCTGCACAAGCGTTGGTTATATCACAAAAATGAAGACGTTTTTTATGATTTTTAAAACAGTTTTTCTTCGTGGTACGGGCCCAAAGGCTGCAGCCTAGATAGCCTGCGCGTAAATACGATCCTGGGAACGAGATCAAACTACTTGGTATCCATTGGTACGACTTCAAACATCTTGGGAATCAATAGTACTACTTGAGACCATTGTGGTACCACTCGTACGACTTTAAATCACTTGAGAACGGCCGGGAGGATTTAATACATTTGGAGACCAAACCACTTGAGAACCAATGGAACGATTTGAGACTACTTGGGAACCACTACTCCGAAGGGTTGGGGTGGGTCCCTGTCCTGAAGTAGGGACAATGAGAGGGCCCCCCCCCTGGTCCCCTGTCTGTCCCTTCTCCCTTCTCCAGGCACTATAGATCCCAGATCCTCCTATATGAGGTTGTGGTCTGGATCGTCTGGAATCCGGGGGTTACCCCCCCCCCCCCCCCCCCCCCCCCCCTTCATCTACCCTTCCTTCCTTCCACTTTACAGGACAGTCTCCATGAATTAAATATATAACCCACGCCCTCAGGCCATCCACTCCACCAGTCTTACACCACTCTCTACCGTTTCTCTCTCTTTTCTTTCTGTTTCTGTTCAGTTTTCTTCAAGAAGTCTGTATGCCTCATCACACTTTTCGAACTATTTATTTTTCCTTCCACAGCTCTTGTATTAATGGGGGTTATGACATCAGTCAAAAATTCAATAATGAGTATTCCCCAGAAGTTCACGTTCATGAATATGAAAAAAAAAATATATATATTATAGGTTAGGTTAGGTTTTATGACTCATGCCCGGGCTTTAACTACGAGGTCATATCGCCTACTACCAGAGCGCTCTTTCGTCACTCTGGTGGACATGAGCCCGACTCTACTGTGGGAGTCCTAAATTTTGCCTACCCTAAATTTTTATTCACCTAGGACAGGGGTCTTTAACGAGTACCTGACATCGTACAGGCTCGGGACCATCGCTTAACGTCCCATCCGAAGGTCGGCGTGCTTAAGTTTATTTTACCTCCCAGATAAAATAAACTATGGACCTCGGCCGGGTTTCGAATCCACGATCTTGAGCTCAGAAGACAAGCACGCATATCACTGAGCTACCGGCGTCCTCTATATATATTATATGTTGACTGAGTATCTATTGAGTAATACACCAATTGAATTTCAGTAAAATGGGCCAGAGGGCAGGACTGGTTTAGAGGAAAGACGGTGGAGAGGGAAAACACAAAAATCCTAATAACTGTTGATGTATTGAAATTTCGTAGATTGAAAAGTTCATAAGAAAAATACCTATTGATTTTCAGTCAAATCGACCGATAAGAAATTTGATTGCTAATAAATCGAGCTACGGAGGAAGTAGGTACATTGATTTGTTTCACTTTCGGACCATAAAGTATTAGGGAAATTATATAATTGGTCAGAAAATCGATGATGAGTTTTCGCCTGAATTTCATGTTTTCCGAACCCCTGATTCCAAAAATGAAAAGCAAAAAATCGTCTTTCCCAGCAAGAATTAATTAAGTTTTTGCTCCGCTTTTCGACCATAAAATAAATAGTTGACTTACATATGGACTCATGAACCCTCAAATTATGTTTTGTGTCGGTACATTCATTACTTCGGCAGTTATTAAGGTTTTTGAATCGAGAAACTTCAGGATCCCAGTGTAAGTAAACTATTGATTTTTAGTCAAACGTCGATTTGTCTTGGCAGGAGAGATTAAATTTAGTTGATTAATTCACACTGGGGAAGTACATTGCCGGTGATTCAGTCAAGACTTTTTTACGTATAGGGGAAGTTA
Source organism: Aradus depressus (assembly GCA_963662175.1). Taxonomy (NCBI): domain Eukaryota; kingdom Metazoa; phylum Arthropoda; class Insecta; order Hemiptera; family Aradidae; genus Aradus; species Aradus depressus. Next base: position 39,401,195 of record OY759219.1, on the reverse strand, counting down.
TGTAATCGGCCAGAAATTCGATGCTGAGTTTTCAACGGAATTTCATTTGTCTCGATGTCTGTGAACACCATAACACCCGATAGAATTAATGTTTTGACACGAAATTTCAAATGTGAATTCAAAGCACTATAAGGATGACACCTACTAATTTTCAGCTAAATCTACCGATGTGGGGGGGGGGGGGGGGGGGAGGTGGGCTCAACTCAAAAATCCCCATAACTGCAGATGTAATGAATGTATCGACATGAAATTTTTTATTTAAATTTAAATATCTATAAGAATCACCTATAGATTTTCCGTTAAATCGCTCGAAAGGATCGGGAGGAAAGAGAAGGAGGGCTCTACTCAAATACCCTAATAACAGTATGAGGTTTAGTCCTGACGGTTGACTGGCTTCGGAGGGAGAGCGACAACTTAATTGATTAATTTGCACTGAGGAAGTACATTCCAGTCGATCCGCCATTTGATATGTCTGTGAAAAGTCAACATTCTGACCACCGATTACTTTACTTTTCTCTATACATCACCAACTGAGGAAGTATAAGAAGAAATCCATTACAATGTTTGTTTTGTTAAATAGAAATATATAAAAAAATAATGGCGCTATAGAAGATGATTTTGATGGTTTACGATTTAATGTAAAATGGTAGGACAGGTGTGATTAGTTCTAACCTATCGTTAAATGGAACCAATGTTTCGTTAAGTGTTTAATGGGCGAAACATTTACGGCCCTCATTTTATATACGGTGTGGGGGGATAGAGATTAAATATATTTGAATGTGTGTTGTAGACAGAGATCGATAGAAGAGGGGGGAGAGGACATGAGATTCCATAGTTAATGCTCCAAAGATGGACATCCCGTGATAAGAATAATAAATATGGAAGTTGTGTAATTAGGGGGGGGGGGGGGGGGGGGGGAGGGGGATGAAAGAAGAAGGAGCGGCAGGTCAAAAGGAGGTTCCGCGGTACACATCAAAGGATTCGAACCTCGACCCCCCCACCTTGGACCAAATCTCAAACCGAACCATAAACCAGAAAGAAATGGTCAACACTGTTTTTGTTTTAACTGTCTCTGGTGGCTGGTTCTTCAGGCCGACCCCCCTCTTCTCCTGGACTCTGATGTCTCCCAACCGAATTCCACTCTCCCAGTTAACCAATTAAAACAATCATAACTACTTTTAAACTCTCACAGAAAATGGGAAATTTCTATTGAAATTATGGCTATACATGTTTATAAAAAATTGTCATCGGTGAATCGCCTGTACAGCGAACTTCCCCAGTGTTCTGTAGTTATTGTGACTCATGCCCAGTCACATTGTCCACTACCAGAGCGCTCTTTTGTCGCTCTGGTGAACACGAGTCCATCTCAACTGGGGGAGACCTAAGTGTTACCTACCCTGGTTTATTCACCTAGTATAGGGGTACTTAACGAGTACCTCACTGAAATTTCGTCCGAAGGATGGAGTGCTCAAGGTTGTTTCACCTTCCAGGTAAAAAATCTAAAAGTCAGTTCAGAACGATGACATACACTTCTCATATACTTCGCTGAGGAAGTAAGATTCATTTATTTATTGGGTTTTTGTATTTACCCCTAATCTGCCGATTTGGCTTTAAATCAATCCTTATTGTGTTCTCATTACACACATATTTTTATTCACAGTCGACTTACCATAGGGGTTCCTGAAAATCGATAGGTGTCGCTATGGAGTTTTAGTTACACATATAAAATATTGTGTCAATAACGATATTCTATCGGCAGTTATTAGACCTTTTATGTTCAGCCTCCCCCCTCCTCTTTGGTAGATTTGTCTGAAAAAACAATTGGTGTCGTCGTTAGAGAGTTCTGGATTCACATATAAAATTTCGTGTTAATACATTTATTATATCGGGAGTTATCATGTTTACAGACACACAGACAGACTTTTTTTTTTCATATTTGGAATCTAAAGGTCGGAAAACATGAAATTCTGTTGAAAACTCCGCATTGAATTTTTGACCGATCATATAACCTCCCTTCTGACTCTGGGAAGTAATAAAAGATAAAAAAAAGGAACAATTTTCCATATTACATTTATTCGTTACATTTTTTAGACGATACATTTAACATATCGGAAGTTATCGTGTTCACAGACACACACAGGCAGACAGAATTTATTTTTTTATATACGGAAACTGGTGGTCGGAAAACATGAAATTCCATTGAAAAATCCGCATCAAATATTTGACCGATTACGTAGCATAAGTTGAGGAAGAAAAAATCTAAGGGCCCAGCCCATGATACTGACCTAGAGATGACTGTTCAGCAGTAGCGCTCCTAAATCTAAGGCCCCAGCCCATGATACTGACCTAGAGATGACCGTTCAGCAGTAGCGCTCCTAAATCTAAGGGCCCAGCCCATGATACTGACCTAGAGATGACCGTTCAGCAGTAGCGCTCCTAAATCTAAGGCCCCAGCCCATGATACTGACCTAGAGATGACCGTTCAGCAGTAGCGCTCCTAAACCCTGTTCATTTAGGATCTTTTCCCATTTCCCGCTTATCTCTCCTTTATTTTATGGCAAGATAAAAGAGTTGATGGGAGGTACACGGTAACTCTCCTGCCGCCTTCGGCAATAACAACTTCTGAAGTAGTTTTTTTTATAATAAAACCAAGTCTTTTACTCAACTGTTAAAGCCCCTAGAGCTTTATATGTAAACATTTTAACAAAATAAAAAAAGAAATGTTAATTTACTACCATTTAAGACCATTACCCTGTGGGTTTGGACTTTACAAATGGGCAGAAAGACAGTAATAAAGCTAATTTTGATGACTGAGGTGGAGAGAGATACTAGGTGAATATAAAGTTAGTGATATGAAACAGGAGGCTGGAGGCCGCCGCGGTCGGAAGGAATTCGGCGGTCCTGTCTTCACACAGACATTCTTCAGATACCTAGCTCAGTCCACTACCAACCCGACAGACAATCTCCCTTAGAGCAGAACTTAATCAAGCCCACACTTGTACAATTATACATTTTAGGTGGATCTCATACTGGAGGCAACTAACAATAGCGAGTAACTGAGGGGTAGCAAGCTTGTCTACTGAGCTCATGGCAGAGCAGGTTAGAACCTAGGCTGGGAAGCTAACAAAACCTTGAGCAGGCCGTCCTTCAATGTTGAGCCTGCGCGATGTCGGGTACTCGTTAAAAAACCCTTTAGTCAACAGTTAGGTCTTCCACAGTGAAGGGATAAGAGCATTGGATGCTTAGGTCCCTAGGTGTACACTGATTTGCCTGAAATGGGCGTCTAGTCTTCCACCGAAGCAATTACATATCATCACCACAAAAAATTTGTTAACTATTTAGTTTTTCTTGTGAATATTTCTGGAGCAGTGCTTGTCTAGCTTCGGTTAGCAGGGAAAAAGGGTTCCCTGTCAACGTTAAGCCCCCATCTCCCTTCTTGTTAAGTAGTCTCCCATTGTTTCTAAGTCTGCCTCCGGCTCTCTCTCTTCCTAAATTTATTCAAATTTGGACGATCCTATGAAGACTCTGGCCAATTCTTCATATATACGTTCAGCCGTTTTACCGTGAAGCTCAAAGAAATCAACATACAGAAATTGAACTGGTAGTTTTCATGGTTAGTTAGTTATTGTGACGCGGGCATCAACTATGAGGTTATACACTACCAGAGTGCTCTTTCGTCACTCTGGTGGACATGAGCCCGACTCTACGTTGGGAGTCCTAAATTTTGCCGGATTTATATAGGAAACGAAAAACATGAGTTCTTTCCTGAGATTAGTTGTGGGTTGTGTTCTCTGGAGGAGAGGGATGACCTGGCCCATTTTCTGATAGACTGCCCCATCTATGCCATGATTAGAGACAAATACCTGGCTGGCTATTCGGGCGATGTTCCGGTAGATGTCTCTCGGCAGAGGGCACATCTCCATAACTTACTATTAGTTTCAGATGAACAGAAGCTTCATCATATTTATTTGTTTGTCCTAACAAGCTTCAAGTTAAGAAAAATTCTAAAAGACTATGTATGTTACATGTGTGTTCTTTTTGTTATTAGCTATTGAATCTATGATAATTCTGTATCGAACTCCTTGCTGTAAGATAATTATTTATAATCAATAAAGTTATTCATTCATTCATATTTCTGGAGCAGCACTTGTTTGTAATTTTCCTGACAGATCCGTAGGCAGGACTTTTTTTGGAGGTGCACAAACCTTAAAGTCCATTTTATCTTTGTGAATTCTACTTTTTACTTTCTTCCACCTTTAGTATAAGGAAGAATTATGATTGGGCGAAAATCATAGATTGAATTTACACGTTTTAAAGTTCCTAAATATGTTTTGACAATTTGCGCAATGATGTCTGTCTGTGTATGTGATTGGAAAGTTGTGAGCGCGGAAATGCAGAATCGATTGTAGCTATAAACTTGAAATTTGGAATGAAGACATTACATGTATTAATAAGTTAGGATCTGATTAAGCCTGGTGTCAAAAACCGCCTTCAAAATCATTGAAAATTTCGACTTATTTCTTAAGTAACAAACAGAACAGATAATGTTACTAATCTGCTTAAAGTTAGCAAATTATAATCACACTGACATTAAATGAGGACCACAATGAGAAGAATGGAATAACTATAAACTAGATCTTGTTTACTGGGCAGTGAATAGCAATGAAGGTCGTTCGACTAGAAGCGAAGTGCACTTTATAGTCATTATGGTGTGGAATGCAAGAGACACAAGTGGAACCAACAATGCGTCTCAGTAGATCACATCACTAGCTACCTGAATGAGACATTCCACTAATGTGCAACTTAGAGCTCTGGCATTCCAAAGATTGGCAGGAACTGCATTGAGAAATAGTTTAATTGGCACTACTGAGTTGTTTCAAGGAAAAAACAGTCACAAGGTTTTCCGGATCGTCTTTGTCAAGGCGACCTGTATTGGCAATAGCCATTGTCCAACTTCGGAGAGCTCTACAAACTAACAGAATAATCAATTCGGGGAAGAAACTGCAATTAGATATACTGGGTGGGATGATGTGGACACCTAGGGACCTAAGCAGTCAATCTTGCTCTGTGAATACTAACTTTGCCTACACATTTCTAGTAATGTTAGGAGTCTTTCAGTACCTGACATTACATAAGCTCGAGAGATCCGAAGGACGGCGTGCTCAAACGTTTCTGGATCGTCTTTGTCAAGGCGAACTGTATTGGCATTAGCCATTGTCCAACTTCGGAGAGCTCTACAAACTATCAGAATAATCAATTCGGGGAAGAAACTGCAATTAGATATACTACTGGGTGGGATGGTGTGGACACCTAGGGACCTAAGCATTCAATCTTGCTCTGTGAATACTAACTTTGCCTTCACATTTCTAGTAATGTTAGGAGTCTTTCAGTACCTGACATTACATAAGCTCGAGAGATCCGAAGGACGGCGTGCTCAAGGTTTGGTTCACTTCTCGGTAGCACCTACCTTTCTTTTATTATAAAAAGTATTTCATTCTATTGATTTCACTAAAGCATAAATCTTTCTATCTTCAAAACATTCATAAAATAGGTACGCTTTGAAACATGAAAAAAATGTCGTCGGTGAATCACACGGCAACGTACTTCCCCATTGCGAATTAATAAACTAAGTTTTCGCCTCCCCTCTGAAATCATTACCTCCATACATAAATGTACCCAGAACTCCATTAGTTTTGTTACTTTTATGTCGTTAAATTCATTCTATTGGGAGTTATCGTGTTCACAGACATATAGCAATTTTTTTTCTAATTTCAGAACCAGAATGTCGAAAAACATGAAATTCCAGTGAAAGTAGCTTCGAATTTCTAACAAATCGGGCGAAAAAGAATGGAGGGGGAGATTTCAAGGAGGGGATGCAAAAACCCCAATAACTGGCAATGTAATGAATAAATCGACACGAATTGTGAATCGATATAATAATTCTTTCGGGAGTTTCAAGTTCTCCTACCCCCTGATTCTAATGCCGCAGATTTTCCGTGAAAACGTCGGAATAAAATCATTTCTCATTTTCTTTTCGATGCTGCTGTAGCTCTTGCATTTGCTCGGCACTAGCCTTTTTAGGTTTTTTAAACTCCTTTTGATGCGGCCTTTCCTCCGATTTGCGTTTTCTATAATTCTGCGCATATTTACGATTCATATGACACGACATCTTTAATTTTTTTGCAATTTTCAATTTAATACCGACTTTTACATATATTACGGAAAATATTTTTATTGTTTCACTTAGAGTCCTAGTAGTGCTCCTCAAGCTCTTTACAATGACACCCGAATCAACGTCCTATCTAAACGCGTTATCACGCTACACTAATTCCTAATTTTACACAACTCTAATTCGCAACAATCATCCCCCGGCGCCCACACTAGCCCGATAACGTCACAGGCAAAACAAACACGTACAGACATGCTCTATCCATTGTGACCTCAACCGTTGTTATCGCATTATTAGTCTCGTAGTTATTATCGATTGAAATCAGACACAAGAAAGTTTGACCGGCTATCACTGTGCTTAACGAGCGAATAGACGTTTTCACGTTGAAAAAAAAAGTTCTGTCAGGCTATGTGTCTGTAAACACGATAATTCAGAATAGAATGAATGTATCGATACTTAATTTTATACGCGTATCCAGAATTCCATATATTGATTTTCAGCTTAGGGGGGAGGACAAAAATGAATATATCGATACAAAATCAAGTATGCGGATTCAAAACTCATCGTGTCAACTATTAATTGCCCAAACGGTTCATTGAGCGTGAAAGCTTTTCATATTCGTATAGTAGCTATCGACTGTAGACTAACCTGATATGGATGGGTAGTAGGGATTGGTCTCTAGATGATGACTGGTGGGATCGTGCAGCCTGTGCTGTGGATGCCAACCTCCCGCTTCTTTGTACTGGTGTGCTGGCAGGAGCAGTCCTCCACCGTACTGCATGTTGTGCTGATGGTACTCGTGCACAGCTCTGAAACAGTAAGTATCAAAGTTATTATCAAAACTGATAATATCAGCCTCCTCAGTTCAATACTGTAACCGAAAAAAAAAAAAAAAAAAAACATCAGGCAATTAATACCAGAGAACGAAAAATGTTACATAACTAAACAGCATGATAGCATACTAAAGAAAGCACCCAGGAATGTCCCAAATATCGATGTGAAGAAGACACTCCTGAAAGAATTATAAAAAATATTTATCATAGTTTAAACTATACAGTAGAGTCTCCCTTATCCGGCGTTGCCGGGACCGACGTGACGCCGGATAACGGAAATCATCAATTAATGAGAAAAAATATATCAATTGAAGCATAAAAAACAGTGTTTTTAGATGAGCTAAGGAATAAAACACGTATGTATTTTGTTGATAACATTTATTAAATTGACAAATATGTACATACTGAACATTGATTTATTATATGTACACATATTTATCCAAGCATTAAAAAGATATTTTGAAATCTGCGTTTAATTAAGTGAAGTAATAAAATATTGTATTAGCGTTCCCTTCATTATAAATACAATGTACATATGTATGTACAATAAAAATACATAAAAGATTTGTGAGTTACGGAATTATTATGTGCTCGTAAATACACGTGGCTCATATAATTGATAATCTAATAATTGAATGTTAATTTTAGTTTAACAAATTTGAGATATTATTTAGCGAGCGCCGGATAAGGGAGCGCGCCGGTTAACAGAACGCCGGATAAGGGAGAGTCTACTGTAATTGAAAACTGTATCTACGGTGTATATTTTTCTTTTTTGTACTCATTTATATTTTAGTATTTTCATTTAATTATTTTTTTTACTTTATTATACTTAGGTATAGTATAAGGGAGTATTGTAACCGTGCGAAAATAGGATTTTCACGTTTCAAGGTCCAGTGAATACGTTTTAACCATTTTCACAATGAAGTAAGTCTCTGTGCGTGTATGAATGTGAGTTGTGAGCTCTCTACCGCAAAAACGATTGTAGCTATCGACTTGAAATTTGAGACCACTTTCCTCCGGGTACTAAAGAACATTTTACAATATAACTATATTTATGACCTATTCAAGAATATTTTCAAGTAATAGTTGTAGATAGAACTGAAATACAGGGGGTCGGAAAACATGAAATTTCACTGAAAACTCAACATCGAATGTCTGTCTGATTACAGAACTTCCCTTGTACTTCATATAGCTGGAGAATTAAAATTTTTAGAAAGTGGAACAATTTATTGATAAAAAAAATTCAAAAAAGTTCCAAGTTTAATAGAGATTGTGGGGGTGTGGAAGACAAGACATCTTAGGTAAAGTGGATGAATGCAGGCATTCCGTTTTCCAAATTTTAACTATTTAACATTTTATGGGAAAGATAGGAGTCTAAGCACATCATCAGGCCACATTCAGCAACATAAGTAAAGGAGCAATACATTAAGACGAATGGGGCAGCTTAGTGCCGTTCTCAGATAAGAGATGGCACCACTTTCAGTGTTAAACTTTGCCCACTTTTTTACTTCGTAAAAATCAACAGATTTAAAATCTGAAAACAGCATTTCATCACCGGTAATGTACTTCCACAGAACAAATTCATCGATTAACTTTTCGCTCCCACTCCAAAACCAGTCTACCGTTAACGCTAATATTCAATTTGACTGTAGACTTAAATAAGGGCTCCTAAATCATCATACTAAATTTTGTGTCGATAAATTCAATACATCGATAATTATTTGGGTTTTTGAGTTCGGGGCCCTTTCCTAAACCTCCTGAAGTCGATATCGCTGAGATTTGACGGCTTATGTCCTCACTGGATTTTGACTTTAAATATGAAATTGCATTTCGATATATGGATTACATCTGATCCCGCTTCCCTTCAGCCGATTCGGCTGAAAATTAATAAGTGTTTTGTGTCGATATATCATTACAACAGCAGTTATTATACATATATTTTGAGTTAAGCCTCTCACCTAATCCCCCCTCATATTTGGCTGAAAATCGATAGCTGTAGGCCATATGAAGTTTTAGCCACATATAAAATTTCGTGTTTCACAGACACACAGATAAACACACAAAATGTTTTTTTCATATTTGGAATCTAGAGGTCGGAAAACATGAAATTCCGTTGAAAATTCCGCATCGAATTTTTGACTGATTACATAACATCCACTATACTAGCTGGGGAAGTAATAATTGCTGGCCGCCCGCTAAAAAACATCTCTCACAAAGACGAGTGTTGTACAAATGTTATTTTTAGCGGCAATATTTATTTCCCCCTGTTAAACTATTAAGTAACCTGCTTCTTCAGCAAAATTTAGGGTTTTAAAACCTTGGCCAGTCTGCTCAATATACCGCTGAAGTTATTATAGTTTTAAAACCAAGATTACATACTAATTTTCTTAAAACTAAAACCGTATAACTTTGATCATTAGTTGTATCCACAATATGTCCGCGTAACTCAACAAAGAACAAAGATTAAATTATCACCAACACTTAATAGTGAAAATAATTTACCTCAATGCTGACATCTATAGTTAATAAGTCAATATGAATAAGAAAAAGTTCCTTAGGCCTAAGAAGCAGTCATCACGTTGAGATATAATGGAAAAAATAAACTTCTGGATAAATAGATTGAATGTGTCATTAGAAAATTCAGTTATTTGTAAGATCTGTAAAACAATAGTACGTTCATTAAGGCATTCTGAAATCTAAAACCAAAAAAAAATATGTGAATGTATCAAAATTTATATATTTTACTGAGGGCAACTTACTGGTTAGATTCTAATGGATAACACAACGTTGAGGTTATCCAAAAGTCATTCTGTTATCAATGAACTAAAGATTTATAATAGTCAATAATGAAAGCTATAATGCGAGTATAAAAATTAACAACAATTAATTTAGAATTAAAATGATCAATTATATAAGGAAAACATATATGCATGTTTAAATTAGAAAATTGAATATAATAATAAATTGCAAGTGAACCCTTTAACAGTGCAGCCAAATTAAGTTAACAATATATTTTATCAATTCGATACAAAAGTGAGTTATACATGAAAAATAAGTAGTAGTTAAAACGTAATTAATAATAATGTTAACAAAACAATCATGAAATTAATTGAAATATTGTACACCCAAAAATGTATAAAGAAAGAAGTGTATTATGAGATTGTAAGGTAATTTTATGACGTATTGTTATCTTGTCCGGCTGGCTTATTATGGGAGTACTGTCGCCTACCTAGATTCGTAGATATGAAGTATCAGAGATCTTTAATTACTACTTGAGGCTCAGGACCGGACCATCCGAAGGACGGCGTGCTCAAGATTTTTCATTTGCCAGATAAAAAAATCAGATGGTTTCGGCCGGATTTCGTTCCTAAGGTTGTGTTTTTAGTATTGTACGTATGTATCCAGAACTCGATAAGGATAATATCCTTTTAATATTATTATGATTGATTTCCAGGCAAATCCAGGACCAGGAGAAGGGAGTGTTAATATAAAAAATCTAATAACTGCCGTTGTAATGTATATATGAACACGGAATTTTTATACGTAAATTCGAAACACTAAAAGGACGACACCTATTAATTTTCAGCGGAATCAGTTGAAGGGAAGGGGAAGGGAAGGGGGGATCAGAGGGAGGGCTCAACTCAAAAATTCAAATAACTGTCGAAGTAATGAATAAATCGACATGAAACTTTATATTTAAAGTCAAAACTCAATGTGGACATAATCTGTCAAATTTCAGCGATGTCGGCTGAATGGAAGGGGGGTTCAGGAGAGGACGCTCAATTCAAAAAGCCTAATAACTACCGATGTAATGAACTTATCGACACAAAATTTCATATGTGAATTCAAAACCCCATAAGAACGACAAGTATTAATTTTCAGGAGACTCAGCCGAAGGGAAGAGGGGAATCAGAGGGAGGGCTTAACTCAAAAATTGAAATAACTGCCGATGTAATGAATAAATCGACATGAAATTTCATATTTGATGTCAAAACCCAATGAGGACATAATCTGTCAAATTTCAGCGATGCCGGCTGAAGGGAAAAGGGAAACAAAACCCAATCAGAGGAGCTCAACTGAAAAACCCCAATAACTATCGATGTAATGAATGTATCGATTTGAAATTTCATATTTAAATTGAACCATCCTAAGGTTTTTTTTTTAATTTTTGGGATCAAGGGGTCATGAAACATGATTTTCTAACCGATTACATAATTTCTCCTATACTTCGTATAACTGGGGAAGTAAACAGCTTCTAGACTCAAGGTAATAAAAACATGTTTCTATATACTCATATAATGTTGGTAAGATAAGGCTTGTTCGTGTATTGCTTGAGTCTCAAGAGCCCCCCAACCTAGCGCACCCATTCAATATAAATAGAATCTCTTTTACAGGACATTACCCTATTTTTAGGGACCCCTTACTAACTCACATCCCTAAATAAGGTTTGTAAATAGCTTCTGAATGTGTCGATGTCTCCTCCAATATATTACACATATGTATGGCAAATAATGTCTTATTAATTGTCTTATACATACTAGTAGATTACCAGGTGTTGTCCGGTAGTAACTTCAGATGTAGATATGATATACTTTAGAAATTCCCAGAACTTACTTAAGCTAAATGGGATACCAATTGTGCGAGAGAGACAGAACATATTCATACATTCAACAGAATTTCATGATTTCCGACCACCAAATTACAAATATGAAAAAAAAATTCAGTCTGTCTGTGAGTGTGAACTATGAACACGATAACCTTTAAAGACGACACATCTATTGTTTGTCAGCCAAATCGACCGAAGAAAAATAGAGGATTAGGTCGGAGGCTTAAGTCAAAAACTCTAATAACTGCCTGCTGTGATGAATGAATTGACACAAAATTTTATATGTGAATTTAAAACTCCATAAGTTCGACACGTATTAATTTTCGGCGGACTCGGCAGAAGGGAAGGGGGGATCAGAGAGGGCTCAACTCAAAAATTGAAATAACTGCCGATGTAATGAATAAAACGACATGAAATTTCATATTTGAAGTCAAAACCTAATGAGGACATAATCTGTCAAATTTCAGCAATGTCGGCGGAAGGGAAGGGGTGGTTCAGGGGAGGGGGCTCAATTCAAAAACCGTAATAACTGCCGATGTAATGAATTTATGGACACAAAATTTAGTATGAGGATTTAGAACTCATTTTGTTAGTCAACTATTGTTAATACATTCATTACAGCGGCAGTTATTGACATTTTTTAGTTGAACCTCCTCTGCCCCCCCCCCCCCTCCCCTCCTTCTGAAAATTGATATGTGTCGTCCTTATAAGGCTTTGAATTAACACACGAAATTTCGTGTTAATACATTCTTTACAACGGCAGTTATTACAGTTTTTGTGTGAACCCTCCATCCCTGGTCACCTCATTCCCTCCGATTGATGTGACTGAAAATCAATAGGAGTTGTCCTCATAGAGCTTTGAATTAACAAATGAAATGTCGTCAATTTTCTGGAGACATATAAAATATGTTGATGAGAGCACGTGCAGGAGTAATAAACCTTAAAAAGGAGCCATTCTGTGATGATGATAATGAATATTGTCAGATGCGTGGTCTGCAAGTAATGAAGAGTACATACAATTTTCTCGCTATTTGCCCAAGACTCAGTGACATTAGGTTGAAATGGTTTGCAAGAGAACAACTAACCGGGGATGAAATGATGAGGTACTTGAATGGAAAATGTTGCACCTCTCTTGCTAATTATTGTAGACGAGCCAAAAATATCATAGTTTAACCAGAATACTATTTAATCCTATTATTATTTACCATTTATTAACCTTTTTAAGCCGTATTAATTTTTATTATCATTTCATAACATTTATTATAACTAGACTCAAATTTTATGATTCACAATTATTATCTGAAATTAATAATATTATACCCAACGAGAAGATTATGATTATTTTGATTTTAATTTAAAGGTCATTATTAATATTAAAAAGATCCTTTTCTTGTTCTATAAATAAAATTTATTATGTACTTAGGCGAAGGTATAATTTGATTTTTAAACAAGTTGCGATTGTATTTGAACGCTAAGTGATAGATGTAGTTAATTTCTTCTATATTTGACAGTCTGTCCGAGTGTTGGGTGATGTCACGTTGATTGAGTGTTGGGTGATGTCACGTCCCTATGTTTGAGCAGAACGTTTAAGGATGCTAACGTTTAAGGAAATTTGCTAATTCAATGTTTTATTTAACGTTTTTGTGAACTTTTGTTTGTTTAAACACGTAAACAAATTGTCTCAAGAAAATTTACCTTTTTATTATTTGAAAAGTTATTTATACCCATAAAAGTGAGCAAAATTACTTACTTTTCACCCAAATTACGGGTGAGAATGAAGCCCAACATCAAGTCGACCGAAAAACCGGTCAACACGAAAAATGGACTCACGGATAACCTCAAAGCACGACTGAACAATACAGGTAACCCAGATCAGTCGAACTCACCCCGACTAGTGAGCCAGCCGAAGAGACCCTGTCCCCCAGAAGAAGACATGGAGTTCCCAGCACTCCCGGAGTCAGCCATGCAGCTAGATGGAGAGCCCTCACCGGGGGCCAGCTACACCCAGCCCAAGCGGAACAGGTACGCAATTCATTCCACTATACCCACGCACAACACATTCACGCCACTCGCAGCACTCATCACCGACCAACACACTAACGATACCACCCCACAGACCGAAAAACAACTTAAAATCCCCCCAATTTTCCTTTGTGAAGCCGACGATTTTCAAAAAGTACTGACAGACATTAAAAGTATCACAACATCTCCCTTCGAAACAAAACAATGCCACAAAAAAATTAAAATATCCCTTATGACATCTGAAGACTTTAGGAAACTGACCAAATTTTACCAAACAAATGACGTAAAATACTATACTTTCCTGAACCCCGAGGATAGGAAACTTTCCGTTGTTATCCGTGGGGTTCCATACTCCCTGACTGAAACCGAAATACAAGACGAACTAACCCCGACATACCCAGTCCTCAGTGTAAAGAGGCTACTGAACAAGGACAAAGGCCCCACTCCACTGTGTGCTGTCGAGGTCCAGAATACTCCGGAGGGGAAAGCGATTTTGCAATTATCTCGTCTCTTTTACACTATAGTGACTGTCGAACCGCGGAAGAGGTCTCAACGCATTGTGCAGTGCACGAATTGCCAGCAAGTGGGACCTAGCAAGAACTTCTGCCACCTTGACCCAAAATGTGTCAAGTGTGCAGGAGATCATCATTTCACAGCTTGCCCATCACGTACTCTCCAAGAGTCCCCAAAGTGCTCTAACTGTGGTGGAAGCCACCCCGCCAATTATAGAGGCTGTGAAACCTTCTTAAAACTTCAATCACGAATCACACACAGAAAACACATACCAACCCACATTCATGACACAACAAATGCAAATCCATCTAGACTTACTCCCCAACCAGTCTCAGAAAATCCTCCACAGTCACAGCAAAACATCCCCTCAGGAGCTAAATCAAACCCTTGGTTTACCCGGAGCAGACACCACACACAGACACCAGCAAGCACCCCTCATCAAACTAACCTCAACGAACAAGACCCCTCATCAAACCTATTTGACATACTACTAAATTTAATTAAACCTTTCATTCCCAAAATCAAATACTTCATTTCCACAATACTCAATAACATACTTTCTTCCAATTATGGTCAGCCCTAATTCCACAGTTGATCAAAATTTAAAAATCATAAATTGGAACGCGAATGGGTTGAAAGCAAAGCAACAGTCTTTCAGTAACCTCCTAACACGATACAACATAGACATAGTTTGCCTAACAGAAACACACTTCAAAGCGACAGACACATTCAGACTGACAGGATACGTGACATACAGACGAGACAGACAAACCCGAATAGCCTCTGGAGGAGTAGCTGTTTGTGTGAAGAAAAAAATAAAGCATTCCCATCTACTTCTTCCTGAACTGGAGCACCTGGAGGCTGTCGGGATTCAACTGACACTCACCAACAACAGACGACTCAACATCATCTCGGGATACCAACGACCAAACTTAAGAATAAAACAGACAGACCTAGAACACATTTTTATAGGAGACGCGACTGCACTTTTCGGGGACCTCAATAGCAAGCACACAATCTGGGGCTGCAGAAGAACCAATAACAATGGGGTCAGACTTTTGTCGGCCACAAACAACCTCGGTGTTCAGGTCTCAGCCCCAGACGAACCAACCTTCTACCCGTCACAACACAGATATCATCCAGACATCCTAGACATCACACTTATACAAAATTTCACATTCCCAATATATCACGAGACACTAACATAACTCGATTCAGACCACGTCCCCGTCCTTAACACATTCACAGCACACAAACACTACACCGAACCGCTTCCAAGACTTATAACAGGAAAAATTGATTGGAAAACGTTTCAATGGGAAATGGATCAAACTCTTGAAATTCCAATCTACTACAATCACACAGACGACATAGACTGGGCAATACAGACATTCACACAAACTATTTACACATCTGTTCACAATGCTACATATCACCACTTCAAAGACAGACGACCACATATACATGACTCCATTCCCACTCAAACCCTAGCACTAATTCACGAAAAAAACACGGCTCGCAAACGCTGGCAAAGAACAAGAAGTGATGTAGATAAAAGAGACCTCAATCGCTTGACCCGACGGGTGAGATGGGAGCTCGACAGCCACAGAATTTGTAAGTACAGGGCTTACTTGACCGACATGACCCCCGGCGATAGTAGTCTCTGGAAAGCAATCCGACGAATTTTGAGACAAAACACATCCTTGCCCCCACTGACAGACGGACATCACACAGTGACGAGCGACGAAGACAAATGCGAAATCCTGGCAACACACCTCGAACAAAAGTACCGCACACACGACACTGCTAACACAGACATGAACACCACAGTACACACATATCTATCCATACCGACACAAACTGTTGAAAATTTCATCAAGTTCACCACTCTCTCAGAAATCACAACATTAATAACAAACTTAGCAAACAACAAGGCCCCCGGTGAGGATCTCATTCCGAACATAGTGCTGAAGAAGCTGCCACCCAAGAGTATAGCCTTTCTAACCGGTCTGTTCAACGCATGCGTGCGATGTAGCTATTTTCCTCGAAATTGGAAAAACGCGGTTGTAATCGTCTTCCATAAACATGGTAAGCCCAAGCAAGAGCCGGACAGCTATCGGCCTATAAGCCTTCTGAACTCGTTGTCGAAGATCTTCGAACGACTAATATTGAGAAGATTGGGTTCTCACCTGGAAAGCGCAGGAATTGTTCCAGCTCACCAGTTTGGTTTCAAACATAATCATTCATCTGTGCACCAGCTACAGAGGGTCTCGGAAAAGATTGTGAATGGTTTCGAACAGAAGACATATACAACCTCTGTCTTTTTAGATGTAGCTTCCGCGTTCGACTCGGTGTGGCATGAAGGTCTCCGCTATAAGCTGAGGAAGACATGGGCTCCACAGTACTTGGAAAAGATCGTTGATTCCTTTTTGGAGAACAGGACGTTTCAAGTGCGGGTCAACAACATCCTCAGCTCCAAGCGTAGTATTCTGGCGGGAGTGCCACAGGGAGCATTTCAAAACAAAATTCTTCGTGTCTCTGAATGCACCATGGTTTATCCGAAACAGCCAACTCCATGAGGAACTGGGAGTTCCTCGGGTCGCAGCCTATTTAAGGTCCTTAGTAGATAACTACCACGGAAGACTAGGCCTGTGTTCTGGAGCAGCCCACTACAATCTTGGCCAGCCTACTCTCCACAGAAGGCTCAAACCAAGATTATACCAAGACATTATTATTAATTAATTTCATCTTATATTTTCCATTTTATACTTTGTGTGAAGAACCAAGATGTTCTGGTCCAAATAAAGTGTGTTGTTGTTTCTTCTATATTTGTAAATTATGACGACTACACTCTGACGGTCGTCTGACCAAGAGGTCGTCTTTAGTATACGATTTTTGATTTTCGATTTTTTGTATATGTGTATTTTATTTATAAATAAATAAAGACTTTAATAATAATAATAATAATAATAATAAAAATAAAATATGTTGATACGTTTATTCTGTTGGAAATTGTCCTGTTCAGAGACACAGACACAATTTGTTGTTTCAGTTGATTCGAGTAATATGTATTTCTGTTGGAAACTTTGACTGAATTTCTGACTGATTATCTTCCCCTATATGTCGTATAGTTGGGTATATGAAAAACTAGGCATAGAAAGATTTCAGGGAACAGAAGAAAGAGATAGTTTTGAAGAAAATATGTCCGATTAGCGAGAATGCGCATGCCCTTGAAAAAATATTTTTTGTGTCTTTTTTTTTCACCTGTACAGAAATTCCTGAACATGTGTAGTTCCAGTTTTAAAGTAAAGAGTAATTATCAGTCCTTAAAAGGAGCAGAGAAAAAACAAAAAATTATATTTAGAAAAAGAAAAAAAAACGGAGAATTATGTAAGAAAGGCATTTTAGTGCAAAGACCTAAAGAGTGACTTTAAGAATCCATAATTCCTAGAAACAAATTCGGTGAACCGTAGGCTATATACTTCCTAGCACGAATTATTCAATCATGAGTTTCGGCTCTCCCGTTGAAATCAAATTACCGATTTGTTTCAAAATCAAAACTCTGGGACTTAAGAATCCTCATACTAAATTGAGGTAGGTAGTTATTAGAATTTTTAAGTTGAGTCCGACCTTCAGTTGATTTGATTGAAAATTGTCAGGAATTGTCTTTATTGATTTTTGGATATATTATTTACAACGGCAGTTATTCGGTTTTTTATGTTAAGCCCCCCCCCCCCCCCCCCCCTAATCTTCCTCTTCCTATTATCCGATTTGGCTGAAAGTCGATAGGTGTTCTGGAGTCACATATAAAATTTCGTATCAATAGCGCTCTTTCGTCATTCTGGTGGACATGAGCCCGACTCTACTATGGGAGTTTTGCCTACCCTAAATTTTTATTCACCTAGGGTAGGGATCTTTAACGAGTATCTGACATTGTACACATGGGATTGCTTAACGTCCTATCCGAAGGTCGGCGGGCTTAAGTTACTTTTGTCTCCCAGATAAAATAAACTAAGGGCCTCGGACTGGGTCTTGAACCCGCGACCTTGAGCTGAGTAAGCAAGGCGCTCTCATATCAATACATTCATTCTATCGGGAGTTATCGTTGGAGACACACACACTGACATTTTTTGTGTTAATCCTCCCCCTAATCCCTCTCTCCTCTTTGGTCGATTTGACTAAAAATCAATAGATGTCGTCGACATTGGGCTCTCGATTCATATATAAACATTCGTGTCGATACATTCTTTCTATCGGGAATTATCGTGTTGACAGACACAAAGACAAACGTTTTTTTCCTATTTGTAATCTGGAGATCGGAAAATATAAAATTCCGTTGAA
This sequence comes from Aradus depressus, assembly GCA_963662175.1. Lineage (NCBI taxonomy): Eukaryota > Metazoa > Arthropoda > Insecta > Hemiptera > Aradidae > Aradus > Aradus depressus. The sequence goes on along the minus strand of OY759219.1, from coordinate 39,382,711 downwards.
AACTCGGCATCGAATTTTGGACCGATTACATAACTTCCCCTATATTTCGTTTAACTGGGAAAGTAAACTTCAAATAATTAATGCTACTAGAGTATTAACGATAAATGACTATATATTTAGTATCAGGAAACTGGTTATGTGATGATACTCAAACTGCAAGTCTGCAAGAGATCGTCTATGTATCTTTGAAAGTATGTCAAGAATCCTGACCATCTTCTCCAGATGATACAAGTAAAGACGACATTTCCACACTACTTCGCCTTTCTCTTCAGCACACTTAAACGCAATTAATCTCCCATAAGGCAGTGATTTAATTATCTTAAATAATAAGTTGTCTGGAAATTAATGTCAGTTTTAAACATTTGACTTTTTTATTTTTTTCTTCTTTAAACGGTTGATAAATCACCGGCAATGCACTTCTCCATCAGAAATTAATTAAATAAATTTCCGTACTTCCTCCAAACCAATCGACCGTTTGGGTTTAAGAAAAACATTAAGGCGTAGTCAGGGTCCACGCCGTAGATTTTCCGTGAAAACGTCGGGATAAAATCATTTTTCATTTTCTTTTCGATGCTGCCGTAGCTCTTGCATTTGCTCGGCACTAAACTTTTTAGATTTTTTAAATTCCTTTTGATGCGAGCTATCCTCCGATTTGAGTTTTCTAAAATTCCGCGCATATTTACGATTCATATGAGAAATATGCAGTCAAGAACGACTATCGGACTTATCAATACTGTCCATAGAAAAAGAAGAACTTGAGAAACTAAAATCTTCTTTTAATTCATCCATAGCTGAGAATGATATAGGTAATAAATAAGTTCGGCGAAAAAAAAAAGGCAACAAAAGTACCTATTTAACCACTAGAATGTTTTTATAGAGTTAAGTTTTTTTAATATGTATTGTTATTTTTTTTATTTAAGGGCCCCCTAAGAAATTTTGATATAGGGCCCACTCAGGGCTAGGTCGCCTGGTTTTTATATCCACAGACGATCTTTTTACATAAAATTTCATTGAAAACTTCGGATCGAATTTCTGACCGATTACATAAATTCTTCTATACTTTGTATAGCTATTGAAGTAAAAGTGTGAGTCCTTGATACGTTTTGTAAGTTTACTGTCGTCATGGATACGATATATTGACAGTGTTGTATCAAACATAAATGGAAAACAACAAGAAGATAAAGCTGAAAATGAGAGAAATCAATTCTGTATAAAATATGGTATAATGGCCGGGTGAGTGAGTGTTGCACCATTATAGAGAAGGAAGGAGATCTTCCAATTAAGGACCAAACTCCACGATGACCTTCCTGTTTCTTCTTCATTTCTTTTTTGTTTTTTTGTTTTCTCTTCGACTCCCGGTTCCCCGAGCTGTAGTAATTTCCGATAAAAAGGGGCTTCGATTTAAAAGGTTAGTCGGGTATAAATCCCGGAGTAGAACAACAAAAAGAAAGAGAGAAGAAGAGCACTACGAAGCTGCCAGATACTAGGCAGAGATAGGAGGGGGGGGGGGGGGGGGGGGGGGGGGGACTTGCCTGGCAGGCGAGCTTCAGTCCGTCCTCATCTGGCGTAGCCAAAACTTTAAGGGGGGGGGGGCGCAAATTTAAAATTAAAATTAATAGTTGCCTTAACGTAGGGGCTTCTGAATTCTCGTAATAAATGTTGTGCTCATACATTCATTATATCGGCAGTTCTAGGGATTTTTGTGGTGAGCCCCTCTGACCCCCCTCTCTCCGGCCGATTGTGCTGAAAATTAATACGAGTCGTCCTTACAGGTTTTTGAATTTACATTGTCTTTATATGAGGTGTGTTCAAAAAATATTGGGAATTTTCTGTTTTTGAAAAAAAAAATTTATTTATTCGTCTACATCAATGTTATTTCCTTCAAAATAGTCCCCATTAGAGAGGTTAGGTTAGGTTTTATGACTCAGGCCCGGGCTTCAACTACGAGGTCATATCGCCTACTACCAGAGCGCTCTTTTGTCACTCTAGTGTACATGAGCCCGACTCTACTGTGGGTGTCCTAAATTTTGCCTACCCTAAATTTTTATTCACCTAGGGCAGGGGTCTTTAACGAGTACCTGACATCGTACAGGCTCGGGACCATCGCTTAACGTCCCATCCGAAGGACGGCGAATGGACCTTATTATAACAAAAACGCAATCCCATTAGATATTATACACTTATGCCAGCGCTTTTTTCAATCCCCGAAACACTTCTGGAACTCCATCTTTGGGATAGCATTTAGCTCTCTCAGCGATGCGCTTTTAATCTCATCTATGCTTGTGAAACAACGGCCCTCTTTACTGTTGGGAACAGAAAAAAGTCACACTGAGCCACGTCTGGCGAATATGGAGGCTGAGGCATCATTCCAGTGTTGTTATTGGTCAAAAATTTAAGAGCAATGAAGTATGAGCAGGTGCATTAATTATCATTGTGCAGAAGCCTTGAATTGTTTCACTACAAATCCGGGCGGTTTTTTTCGGATTGCTTCACGCAAACGGCGTTGCACTTGTAGGTAGTACTCCTTATTGATCGTTTGACCTTATGGCAAGAACTCATGGTGCACTATGCTGTTAAAATCGAAAAACACAGTGAGCATGACCTTCACATTCGACCGCACCTGTCGAGCTTTTATACCACTCGTAAGCCCTAGTTTTGAGCCATGGTGGCTGTGTGGGCTAGAGCGTAGTGTTTTGGTCGCATGGTCTTACCATGGTTTGAGGGTTCGAATCCCGTACGGGAGTGAGTTTTATTTCGTAGATAGAACTCCCTCCCGGGGCCATGGTTGTCGTAAATATAACTAAATAACACATTGACATGGCTAATATGCACCACATACGACTTACCAAAAGCAATATTTAACATTTCTAAAACTTTACAGCACTTTTTTCCATTCTAATAGCATTTAATGCAAATTTTCTGAACCATTTTGTAAACAAATAAATAATCGACGATCGTACCAAAACACATGAAACCTTTTCACAGCTGACAGCAGATTAAACATCCGGTTTGGCTAACAATTTACAGATACTTTTCAGACATGTTTACCAACACAACAATGAAAAAATCGAGCGAATCGGACTAATACAACCCGCGAAATTACAAAATTCCCGTTACTTTTAGAACACATCTCGTACATTCATTACAACGGAAGTTATTTAGGTTTTTGTGTTAAGCCCCCATTCTCTTTGACCGATTTAACTATAAATCAATAGGTGTCGTCCTTATGAGGTTCTGGGTAGATATATAAAATTTCGTGTCGATACATTCATTCTACCGTGGGTTGTGTTCACAGAACATCTATTGATGATCAAATCGGCCAAAGGGAAACAGCGAAATAAGGTAAGGTCATAACTTAATTCAATATGTAAATTCAAAACCCCATAAGGGCGACAACTATTAATATTCAGCGGAATGGGGAAGGAGGGGGGCTCCACTCAAAAACTACATGTCCCTTCACCCAAACTTTTCAGTAGAAGCATAAATATAATTTTTCGTCACTTGACTAAAAAACGCAACTTTTTTTTGGCTTCAAGGTTAAAAGTCTAATTTGTAAAACGCATAAATTAATATTATAGGTATATATTTTATTGACATTAGTAAAATTAAATTAAAATTAGGGACAGGTGCCCTTTCAAAAATATACGTAGTAAAATATAATGTGTTCACCTAATCCTGGACCTCTGATCTCTCGGACGCAGTGGCGGATCCAGAAAACCTCTCAGGGGGTGGGCGAGTTTTTTTTTTTTTTATAAGTTATTGAAACTTATGATTAAGGTGAATTAAATAAGGATTAGCGGATGATTATTATAAAAACAACAAAAACGGCAGAAAGGTTGATAAGTTATTTTTATTCGTGGTTATATTTACATTCGTCATAATTACGTTATTTTTTATATATTTTATAACTTATATAATTACATAATGAAATTTAAGCGATGACTTTTCGACGATGCAAATCGAGTCAAAACATTCGCCGGATCCACCTTCTTATGTCGCCACGCGAATTTTTTGCTTATCAGTAGCGACTGTAGCTGTAGACTCATACACCCACAACTAACTACATGCCACGTGAGCGTCAAAACGTTATCAAATTTCGTAAAAAATCCGACCGATGTCACCCGTTGTGGCGCCAAAACCTGATTTTATTTAAATATCAATTTTTTTATACGATAAAACGAAATATTAAATTTTTATTTATTCATCTGTAATTTGACAAGAAATGATATCTTAAAATTTTAAAAAACAAAATCTCTCAGGAGGGGGGGGGGGGGGCGACAATGCTCGGACGTAGTGTATTATATAGGTATATATAAAACTTAACCAACTAAAATCAACAGGAGAGGTTATAAACTGGTAGGTTACAATCCGTAGTTTAGTGAAGAAATGTCCTGGACATGTGCCTTTTCTCGTCCAAACCACAATTTCAATGATGTCATAAAACGCATGTCTCTTGCTGTATCAACGTGCCGTTTCTTCAGTTCCGCTAAAAATCTCAATTTTCAAAAAAAAAAAATTGAACATGTGCCCTTTCTAAAGGAATCGATTTAATTGGTCTATTGGTTTTGGAGGGAGAGCGAAAACGTAATTGATTAATTCACAATGAGGAAGTACACTGTCGTTGATTCAACAAACATAAAGTCGTAGTAGTGCTACAATCATGAATATATAAATATAAAACTTCCTAAAGAGGCTTTAATGTTAAATGGGAAAACAAGAGGGACTTGTAAAGCGGAATGAAGACATATCGAGAGAGTTGGGCGAAACTTTGTGAAGGGGGGGGGTTAAAACGCGACCGCGGCGGCAGCCGCTGGATAAATAACCAAAGAGGGTGGTTTCAAGCAAATTATTTGAAGCGGCATCCTTTCATCTCCACCATGGAAACAAAACCATCCAAATTCCAAATGTTTGTTTATTTTTGGTCTTCTCTGTTTGTTTTTTTAGTTGTTTTGTCTCCTACTCTCAACTCAACTCGCCCACCACCACTCACATCAGAAAAAAATAAAACAACATAAATAAATTTCTCGATTCGAATCTGGGCCTTTTATTCTTTTCCATACTACAACAGAAGGGGTAGTTAAGTGTTCACAAAAGCAAAAAAATGGTTGGTGAATCACCGACATCCCCGTACATCCCCAGCCAGAAACGGACTTACTGTAAGCACGCTTATTAATTCCTTAATAGTGGAACTTATTTTGAACTATAGCGTAGGATAAATCGCGGTATTTTCCAATTGTAAAATTTTTATTTACAAAATACATAGAGTCCGAAACTGTATTTTTTTTTTGTTGTATTTAGTATACCAGAATACATATTAAAATTAGAAAAAAATTCTAAGAATCGTTTTCTAGTAATCAAGGTTTTAAAATAATCTTTTTTTTTTTTTTTTATTTAATTTTTTTATGTATTTACAAACAGTTATTTACAACTGTATAAAAATAAATACAACAAGTAAATATGCTAATAGAGAGATAATGGCAATGTCAAAATGTTAAATCACGCAGTGGTGACACTCCCTAGTCACTGATTTCCTCTCAACTAATCACTGTCACTGTCACTGCTGCTGGTAAGGAGGTCTCTAGGCCATTGACGCTTAAGCCGTCGCTGGGGAAGTATGGCAGAATGGAGGGCACGGACTAGAGGATTATTGTAGGAACTAAGAAGGGAAAATAATTTTTTATACTTGTATTTAGCGACTTCAGTGACAAAAGGTAGGTACAAGGTCAGTGCGAAGAGTTTTGTTGGAGACGTAATAAGGAGCATTGGCTATTTTACGAAGGATTTTGGATTGAAAGGATTAATCCAATTGGAAGCCTTGGCAGAACCCCAGAGCTCAAATCCGTAAGTCCACATAGGTTTGAGTACTGCGTTGTATATAAGTCGATTTATTTTCAAAGTTAATTTGGATCTTTTGTCTAGTAGTCTTAGTAAAGGTTTATAACGTCTGTTCATTTCTTGTCTTTTCAGTCTCGTGTGAGGATTACACGTTAGTCGTTTGTCAAGTATGAGGTCTAGATAGCTGACTTCGTTTTTTTAAAGGGATGAATTTTATTGAAATTTCTATAAATTCGCAAAAAAATGGATTTAATATTTCAAAAAAATCTGAAATTTTGCCACCCCTAAGTGCCTCTATTGAAAATCTGTCCCCAGCATGGATCAAACAATTTTTCGCTTTCCCTCCAAAACCAATCGACAGTTCAAGCTTCAAATTTATGGTTGACTTATACAGGGGCTTTTAAATTCTCATATGAATTCATTACAACGGCATATATATTTGAGTTTATAAGTCCAACCGAAAAGAAATTAATAGGTGAAGTTCTTATAAGGTTTAGAATTAAAATATAAAATTTCATGACCATACACATATTAAGATTTATAATGTTCTAAACTTAGTAACACTACTCGTGAATGTGACACCGAAGGGTAGGATAAGAGTGGGACGACCCAGAAGAAGATGGCTGGAGACTGTGAATAGAGACGCAAGAAGGTTTGGTGCGGTGGGCTGGACACGTAAGACGGATGGACGAGGGATCTTATACCAAGGAAACTGGTGAATGTGACACCGGAGGGTAGGAGAAGAGTGGGACGACCCAGAAGAAGATGGCTGAAGACTATGAATAGAGACGCAAGAAGGTATGATGCGGTGGGCTGGTGGAGACTGGCCCAGGACAGAGCTGCATGGGGACATTTCCTGGAGGAGGCCAAGGCTCTTGACGGGCTGTAGCGCCTATAATGATGATGATGAAACTTAGTAAAGGCACAATCCCTGCAGACCCCCACATTCTTCATACTTGAACAGTGCGCAGTATTTCTCCCTTTACAGTAACCAAAGTTGAGCTAACTATACCTGTGATGGTGGTACTGCTGGTAGTGGGAGTGCCAGGGCTTGGAGGTGGTTGCACAGTGGTACATACTCGTCGATTCCCCGCCCCCGTGGTACGGCTCGCCCCCTGTACTACTGCTAGAGTTGAGCTAACTATACCTGTGATGGTGGTACTGCTGGTAGTGGGAGTGCCAGGGCTCGGAGGTGGTTGCACAGTGGTACATACTCGTCGATTCCCCGCCCCCGTGGTACGGCTCGCCCCCTGTACTACTGCTAGAGTTGAGCTAACTATACCTGTGATGGTGGTACTGCTGGTAGTGGGAGTGCCAGGGCTCGGAGGTGGTTGCACAGTGGTACATACTAGTCGATTCCCCGCCCCCGTGGTACGGCTCGCCTCCTGTACTACTGCTACTACTGCTTGAGTTGAGCTAACTATACCTGTGATGGTGGTACTGCTGGTAGTGGGAGTGCCAGGGCTCGGAGGTGGTTGCACAGTGGTACATACTCGTCGATTCCCCGCCCCCGTGGTACGGCTCGCCTCCTGTACTACTGCTACTACTGCTGGAGTTGCTGTTCCAGAAGGAGGGGGGGAAGTTGCGGGACATCATCGGCGACCAGTCTGCAACAGACAAATAAACAATAAAACAACATAAAAAAACAAACAACAAATATTTTATTTAATTTACAATTAGTTTAAATGTTTAGAACAAAAGTAAGTGACAGACGTCTGACATCTTGATAAAATGACAGGAGTGTAAATGTTTCCCCTTAACATCCTTAACAAATTAAATAGATAGATAGATAAACTTTTATTGCACAAAGATTACAACCTCTATGGCAATGAATGTTTTTTTTTTTGTTTTTTTTTTCTTTAAATTTATAAAACAAGATAAGACATTAACATGAATAAATAATAAAAAAAAAAATAATAATATATATATATCCATCTTACTGAGGGCGCCGGTAGCTCAGTGGTATGCGTGCTTGACTTCTGAGCTCAAGGTCGTGGGTTCGTAGCCTGACCGAGGCCCTTAGTTTATTTTATCTGGGAGGTAAAATAAACTTAAGCACGCCGTCCTTCGGATGGGACGTTAAGCGATGGTCCCGAGCCTATACGATGTCAGGTACTCGTTAAAGACCCCTACCCTAGATGAATAAAAATTTAAGGTAAGCAAAATTTAGGACTCCCACAGTAGAGTCGGGCTCATGTCCACCAGAGTGACGAAAGAGCGCTCTGGTAGTAGGCGATATGACCTCGTAGTTGAAGCCCGGGCATGAGTCATAAAACCTAACCTAACCTAACCTCCATCTTACATGCATCAAATTAAATTAAATTATTCTTCATTTTCAAAGCAACAGTAAAAAATAAAAATAAATGGTTAATTTTTCTAACTTCTAAATTATTTCAAATATGCACAAATGTGTCTGAGTAATATTCTGGTCTATTAGTGAGATAATTGTGGAGAAATGCTTGCCTGGGGATACTACACAAGGAGAGAAAATGAAACAAAAAGTGTATGAGGTCGTCCTTTTCATCTAAGGTACAGAGCCTGCAGACACTTTCAGGACAAAACTCATGGAGGTCCGATGTGTGCCAGTGTCATGACTTTATCGAATGGACCTCACCAACGATAGAAGTTGTATCTTCAATTATAGCAGAAAACGCAACTCATTTGAAAAAACTTTCGAGACAAATTAAATTCACAGAAGAAGGTAGGAGAATAACTGTTTTCCGTTGAAGTGCCCGTTCTAAGATGGTCGCTACATTGGACAGAGTGCTTCTTTCCTCTCAAGTTTTATATTAGGTTGCCTAACATGCCAAATATCCACCAACTGTACAATGAGGACGTCATAAGCTAGGCATCTACAAATTTCAAGGCTTGAACTAAAATGGGTACGATCCTACTGACTGACAGCCAAGCAGCACTGCAAGCTGTCAATATAAATTCCAAAATCGTCCCGGAATGTCTTCAAGCACTGGAGTCCCTGACGGACCAAAATAGAGTAGAGTTGAGATGGGTGCCAGGGCATCAGGAGTTTGAGGGCAACGAAAGGGCTGATCAACTAGCCAGGAGCTGACAGAGGACCAGAGGACTGGAACCCTTCTGCGATATAATAAAACGTTGACTGACCAGGAAACACATCTAGTTCTGGAGAGGTGTCCCAAAGCAAAGACATTTAAAACTATTTGTTGCGGAGACCTCAGAGAAAAGGAACCGAGAGCTCCTGAATATGAGCAGACTGGATCTTGGATCAATGGAACTATGTCACAATATGGGCATCGCTAGAAGCCCTCTGTGCAGGAAAATGAGATTCCGGTTCATACTCTAAGCCAGTGTAAGGCACAAGAAATAATGGAAAGAATCCGATACAGGACTGGTTTAGAGACTACACACAGGGCACACAATAGGCTCTGGCCGCGGATGATACCATCAGCTATCAAAAAAAAAAAATATATATATATATATAAATAGGTACTACCTGAGCGTGAAATTTGCAAATTTGAAATACAGAACTATCACAGGACAGCTGAATGTCATCAATAAATAGTGAGTGACTTTCTTGTATCGTTAGTATAACGGACTTTCACGGCCCAAGACCACCTGAACCACTTAACTTCGGCACCTATGTTCTTTTCACAAGATACTGCTTATATTTATGACAATCGAAAATCTATTCAAATAAACATTATAAAGAATACTGAAAGGCACATTATATACATATATTATACCTACATCTTTTTATCGAAAACAATATCTTAATATGATGCTTGGAAACCCATTTTGTTTTAGACGTTTGCTTGATTTTCGCAAAAACAGTTAGTCCTAGCTAATAATTGATCGTACCAAAAATATTCCTTACAAAATGTCCATCTATCAAAATGCACTTAGATATCAGATAGGACGAGGGCCGTGCAACAGTATTTGCCGCCCGTGTGCAAATAACGATAACGCCCCCCTCCACAATTAAAGTACCCGAATGTTTTTATATTTTTCCCCTTTACATTTTGAATAAGTTATTGATTTTTTATTTTTTTATTTTATTTTTTCCAAATAAATACTTGAGCAAATAAATTAATAATGTAATGTGTAACGACAACAAAATGTTATTTTCAAACATTATATTATGAACTATTAAACATAATTATTACCTATGTACATGATAATGTTAGGTAATAAAATTTACTTTAGGTATATAATAAACCTTGATATAGGTTAGGTTAGGTTTTATGACTCATGCCTGGGGTTTAACTATGAGGTCATATCGCCAACTACCAGAGCGCTCTTTCGTCACTCTGGTGGATATGAGCCCGACTTTACTATGGGAGTCCTAAATTTTGCCTACCCTAAATTTTTATTCACCTAGGGTGGATATCTTCAACGAGTACCTGACATCGTACAGTCTTAACAAAACTTAAACTTAACAAAAAAATAGAGGTTAAGAACTCCCTTCTGCTGCCTGACCTACCTGGTGTGAGAGGTTGGTCCAAAACTAAGGGAAGTAGCTGTCCTGTGAGAGATGTAGTGTAAATGGGTTTTGGCTGGTTTTTATAATGATATTTATTGTGTATTTTAATTCAAGTCTGTGATATTTTTAACATTGTATTATTTATGTTTTTATTTTATTTTAATTTAATTTTATTTTATAATAAAAAAAAAAAAAAAAAATTGTATTTATTTTATGACAACAGTTATTTATTTGGCTATATGATGAACAATTTTATACTATGTACAGACTTTTTGTATTTATTAGAATGAATGGTAGATATTAGAATGAATGGTTTTTGCATGTTGAGAGAGTGAGTGAACCTGGCTACCCCCACCCCTTAGAGCTATGCCAGTTATCTTCCAACCGCTGTGCTGTGTGGTTGGGTAAGTTAATTTTTATAATTTTACTCTGTACCCTGATGCTTTAGGAATTATTTATACTTTTTATTATTTGTATATTTTTGTGATTCTATGATAGATGAACCACTGATGATGACGCTGTTGCGTCGAAAACCGGTTCTGGTATAAATAAAACAGTGGGAAGACAACGTCTCTTTTATTTCTATTAGAAATCTAGTCCCACAACAACTTACTATCACATATGATAGGGTAGGGGGTCTTTAACGAGTACCTGACATCGTACAGGCTCGGGACCATCGCTTAACGTCCCATCCAAAGTACGGCGTGCTTGAGTTTATTTCACCTCCCAGATAAAATAAACTAAGGGCCTCGGACGGGTTACGAACCCACGTTCTTGAGCTCAGAAGGCAAGCACGCATACCACTGAGCTACTGGCGCCCTCTATCATTGTATTATAAATTTACATTACAATTTTATTGTACATTCTTTGGGGTGCTATAATAACATTGGTCGTATTGGCCCTATCTCAAATCTCAGAGAATTTCGGTAGTTCACAGTTAATCATGTTTTTAGAGATCTCCCCCCTCCTCAAATCGGGATTATTGCCTATGTTTCATTGTACAGAGTACTTCTGAAAGTGACCTTCTTATAGGCACTAAATTCTGTTGCAGTAGTTCTTTCTGTAAAAAGATGGTTCGTATAAGACTCCTGTTTTGGCGACATCGACTATATATAATATATATTTTTTTAAATTAAAAAAAATACTAATAAAATAACTTAATTTAAAATTGCTATGCGTTACCAATTTAAAAATTATTCCTTACATTATCCTTATTTGATTCCCAAAATAATGTCCTGCAGACGGATGAACAATATCTAAGAAGAGCAGGAGAGGCTGTAATGTTGAACTTCTATACATTTTTCATAATCTTTGTTGTAGTTAAATTAAAGATAAATGTTTCTTTACAATTTATTTTTCTTATAAATATATTTTTCTTTCCTTTTTTTCATTGGACGTTCGATTATATGGACTTTTGTTTATCTACTTATGTCCCCAATTAGTTCGGTTAATCGACGCTCTACTGTATTATATGATGTACCCATAAAAGGATTTACACCAACCATTTTTTTACAGATTACTTTCCCTCCCCCTCTTCTCTCTCAAATTACTTTTATTATACACAGTAATGCCGATTTGAGAAAGGGGGGGGGGGGGGGGGGGAGTGGTCTGTAAAAACTTGATTGTTTGTTATGGTCACATACCAAATTTATTGAATATTATATATTTGCAGTTATGAAATGCCCTAAATAATGTGTTGAGTTTACCGTCTAAGAAGTAGGTAAATTATAGCATTAATTTTCTATCTCTGCTTTACCAATATAAATATTACAATATTACATATCCTCACAACAAGAGTAGAGTAATAAAGTAATTGAAAAAAAAATTTTAAAAAGAGCTGAAAATTAAAGAAAGGGAGTAAATAATGCCGTGACGCGGAGAATATGGTCCAAGTCACGCAATTCTAGCTCAGTACGTACTGTCGTTAACCCCGGGTCATTTGCATAAACTGGGTGCATTTAAACAGGCTTCAATAAATAATATCACAACAAAATAATATTATGCATCGATAATTTTTAGAAGGACTCGCATTCAAAACATATCGAGTTCTAAATATGGTTGCAAGCCGGTGAATCACCGGCATTGTACTTCCCCAGAACCAATTGTATTAATTAATTTTTCGCTCCCCCCTCCAAAATCAGTCGCTAATAATTATAATAATAATTATTATTATGGAAAGCAAGCACCAAATGAAGGTATTTATTATTATTTACAGCTAAAATCTTTTCACCCCTCCAAATCAAATTATCGAAAAGTGATAAAAATAGGTGGGGGGAGGCCTCCCCCGAAAACGGTGGGTGATGGGGGAAAACGGGGGTCATGTGTAAGTGGTAAGTGTCAGTGTGAGTTGATAAATTCATTACATTGGGTTTTTGAGTTGAGCCTCCTCCCCTGAACCCTCCTTTCCGTTCGGCCGATTTCGCTGAAAATTAACCAGTATTATACTCATGTAGTTCTGACTTTAAATATTAAATTTCGTGTCAATACATTGATTACAACGGCAGTTATTAGTTTTTGTGTTAAACTTCCCATTTAATCCCCATTCCCTTTGACCGATTTGGCTGAAAATCTAAGGGTTTTATCCATGAAGAGTTCTGGATACACATATACAATTTTTTGTCGATACATTCATTTCATCGGGAGTTACCGTGTTCACAGAACACATTTTTTTTTTTTTTTTTATATGTGAGATAGTAAGAAGGGATTTCTCATAGAAACAAAAGACGTTGTCTTCCCACTGTTTTATTTTTGACCAGAACCGATTTTCAACGCAACAGAGTCATCATCAGTGGCAAATCCCACCCGTACAGCTTAGGGACTAAAGGACTACTGACAGTTTCTATGAGGTTTATGTTTCGTATTATGGGGTCGGAAAACATGAAATTCTAGTGGAAACTCAATATAAATTTTCTGATCGATTATCAGAACTTGAAGAAATTATTCTTTCTTGGATGGTTAATTCTTACTAAAGTATGAGTTCGAATAGGATAATACTGAATAATATTATTGTTTTATACATCACAAAATATGCATGCAGCTTGTTAAATTGCATTTAAGTCAGATGAAACGTTAAGGTTAGTACTCATTTGGGTTCCCCCAAAACTCACCCCGTTCGATATAGAGGGGTGATCAAAAAGTTCCAGGACTGATTTTTTTTAAATGTATTAAAAAATTTACAAGTTATTGAACATTATCCCCTTCAAAGTACTCCCCCTGGGAAGCTATACATTTTTCCCACCACCGTTTCCACTGCTTCCAGGACCCTGAGAACACATCTTCTGGAATGCTGTTCAGCTCCTCCAGCGATTTTTTTTTATTTCGCCAATTGAGGGAAATCTCTGCCCTTTTAAGGGTCTCTTGAGTTTCGGAAACAGGAAAAAGTCCGCAGGGACCAGGTCTGCTGGATGACGGCCACGACGTTTTTTGTGCAGTAATCGCGAATGAGCAACGTAGAATGAACAGGTGCGTTGTCATTGTGCAGTACCCACTCCCCACTTCGCCACAGCTCAGGTCACCTTCCCCCTCCTCACACATGAACCAAATGAAATGTTGCATTTCTCTGCCATTTCACGGATGGTTAGTCGACGATTTCATGGCACGAGAACGTTCACTCTGGCAACATGATCGTCATCAGTCGTAAGTTGATGGGCGTCCTGAACGAGAATTGTCTTCTGACAATGTCCGGCCGTTACTTCACAACAAAGTAGGTTGTAGAGAATCTACAAAAACAGCTGAGCTCAGGAAGAGTCACAACAAATAATGCTGCCAACCGTACCGCTCTCCGACGCTCCGTTGGCGCTCAATCCAAGAAGTCCTTTTGGATAACTTTTTGATCACTCCTACTAGATGTGTGTATTACCTATATAACGGTCTCGAAGGCTACCCAGCGTCGCCCTGTTAGTAGCTTTGAACAGGTTAGTAATATTATCTGCTCGGTAACTTTAAGATACTTTTAGAAACAAGTTGACATTTTAAACTTTTAACTTCCTCTATATGTTGTGATAATTTAAAAAAATGTTAATGTTAAATAAATTATAAATATATAAATAATAATTAAATAAACAAATAATAAAATTTAAATAAAATAAAATTACCACATATCCTATAGAAATTATATGTCTGGTCTTTTACTAAATTTTGATTTCTACAGTATTTTCCGAAAAGGGTTCTAAAAATATCAAAAGTTCAAAACGTGCAATTTTGAAGAAAGTTTCTTTTCTAAAGAGATGCCATATTGTTTTTTCTAAATTTTGCAAAAATGTTAAATCTAATCCAAAGGTATAAATAAATTATCTTACTGAATAGCATAGAATAAGAGAACAAATATTTGGGTTTATTTACCTAAATCTACATTATAAATGTGTGTAAACTAAATATTGAAAACACAAAAAAAACATTAAATTAATTTTTAAAAAGAAATCTTATAAACTAATTACTTAAAACTATATCAAATGACATTTTGGGCATATATATTATGTACATATTAGTAAATAAAAGTACTTCCTTTGTGCATCAACTTCCATGTTATTTCATACCGTTTTGGTTCACCACACCTTAAGCCTAAACACTTTTCTCACTACATCTCAACTCAGACCTCTCCACCACACAACTTGGACTCTTCCACACTACAACTCAGCTTAGCCTCGTCTACTCTAATTAAAACAGCTGATGTCATCTTTTATTTGCCACGTATTGGCTCGTTCCAAAGCAAAATGCGACTTCATATATTTATTCACTAATTTAGTTACTTCACTGTTTTTATACAAATAAATATAATTAATTTTATAATATTAATAATTGGAATGTATGTAGTTTTATACATAGCAATATAGTTCTGATAATCAATATTTGGTCAAATTCGAACAAGTTTGGTGCATCGGACGTAAGTTCAATATTCTGGACAGAAACAAAATTTGTCTCGTTAAACGAGGCCATACGATAACCAGTAAGGGGTGTTATATTCATTTATAGGTTATCTTCAACGATGGAATTGCCACAAATATTCAGGTTTTTTTATATAAATAAAATGCAGCGGTTTAGGTCCTGGCGGTTGATCAATAAAAATAAATTCCAATAAAACCAATTTCCTCAAAAATGTATCCTCCATTTTAATATATATTTGTAAATCCGAGAAATAAGGTTATTGCGAAGGCATTGTCGTCATTTAGAATTGCCAGCAAGCTGAAATTTTCAGGGTAGAGCTCTGAAAATGAAATGAGGTGGGGATCATTTGTTTTTCTTGTGAACGTAATATTTCAAAGAATCCCAAGAATATTCTTCTTCGGAAAATGAGTCTTGTTATTAGTAGTCAGCTATTGTTAGTTGTTGTGACTCACGCTTGAGCTTTAATTACAACGTCATATCGCATACTACCAGAGCGCTCTTTCGTCACTCTGGTTGACATGAGCCCGACTCTACTAATACATTTTTATTCACCTATGGGGTCTTTAACGAGTATCCCCACCAGTTCCGAACCCGCGATCTTGAGATCTAGTAAGCTAGAACGCTACCTCTGAGCTACCGACGCCCTCATTGAGCGATTGTTTTTTGTTGGATTATAACTCACGCTTGGGCTTTAACTACGAGGTCATATCGCCTACTACCAGAGCGCTCTTTCGTCACTCTGGTGGACATGAACCCGACTCTACTAATACATTTTTATTCACCTATGGGGTCTTCAACGAGTATCCCCACCAGTTCCGAACCCGCGATCTTGAGATCTAGTAAGCTAGAACGCTACCTCTGAGCTACCGACGCCCTCATTGAGCGATTGTTTTTTGTTGGATTATAACTCACGCTTGGGCTTTAACTACGAGGTCATATCGCCTACTACCAGAGGGCTCTTTCGTCACTCCGGTGGACATGAGCCCGACTCTACTAATACGTTTTTATTCACCTATGGGGTCGTGATAATAGTTTAATATATTTTGGGACGTCATTTTCGTACATAAATAAAAGCCAAATTTGAAAAATGTGAGAGACCTCATTTTTATATGATATAAAGAATAGAAATTAGTTATAAAAAAAATGAGTAATTTTTGAAACGCATTTTGGAAAAAAACTGGTAGGGGGTTAAGGACGACACTTATTAATGGTCACCTGAATCAGCCGAAGGGTGGGGGGGGGGGGGGGGCATCTGGGAAGGGAAGCACGACTCAAATACCCTAATAATTGCCGATGTAATGAATATACATACACAAAATTTAGTATGAGGATTCAGGAGTTTTACGGTCGAATGGATTCGGAAGCAGAGCGAAAACGCAATTGATGAATTCGTGCTAGGGAAGTACATAGTCGGTGTTTCACCGACGTCTTTTTACAATCACACCGCTGTGTGAGGGGCGCATATGGAGGGGAGGGGGGGAGGTAATCTTTGTGCTGGCATACCACGTAATCAGCTTCAGGTAAAATAATATAGGACAATATAACTTCAGTGCAACGCAGATTAAGCTGCTAGTTAGTTAATAATTGTCTAGTTGACAATATCATTGCTACCATCTCTACCGGAGTTCTCGTATATCAGACATGTATTGTTTCATGGGCGAAACGGGAGGTATGTATGTATATGTGTGTGTGTGTGTGTGTGTGTGTGTGTGGAAGTGTGTAATTGGTTGTCCACTCTCAAGTCCTGTTTTTTGAATATAAATCTTGGAACTGGCTCCCGGGGTCCTCCTTTCAACTTTGCCGCAATGTCCCCCCAGGACTTACACATTACTCCCAACTTGTCACTGTCCTTAAGAAGGCTTCACATCTTGGATTTACATTTCCCGACCGTCCCCTCCATATATGTTAAAGTTGACTGAGAGCGAAAACTCGCTCTATTTATTCTCCTCTATTTAGATACTTTATGACCAAGTAAAGGTTAATAACACATTACATTTAATCGATCCTACTTACACTGCACCTGTTTCGCTATTAACGCTAATTGCATATAGAAAGTAATATTTCGTAAGATATACATCATAAGATACACACCTCAAATATTTTCCCGACGAAGTTGTGTTAAGGGTAGGCGTGAAATTGCAGGCGCGGAAAAACTGCAAGTCGAACGGATTAATTGATAACCAAGACTTGTATTTATCTTAAAGGTAGCAAAGAAATAAATACTTGGTTCAATATGGATATAAGCTATCTAGCTTCTTCAAATACCACTCTTGCCATCCTATTTCCATCTAGATAATCCCCTCCAGACGAGGATTGAGGCGGACCTGTTCGAAAGACCTACTAATGTAATTTAGAAAACATATTTTGGGAGTGTCGGTGGTGACTTCTCCCCTCAAGTACTCCTCGCACCTTCTGCTTCTTCTTGGTCTGCCTCCACTGCTAGACAGTGTACTGGCGAGAGAACAGGGTTGGGGAGATCCCTCGGCCCCCTGCCCATCCACCCCTGCGTCTATTAAGTCTAGAGGGGCCTCCAGGTGCAGCTGTAGGGCATTTAATTTATTTATTATTAATATTATTATTTTTATTTTATTTTATATAAATATTATTTTTTTAGGTCTTTTATCTGGGAGATAAAAAAAGACCTTGAGCACGCTATCGGATGGGACGTTAAGCGATGGTCCCGAGCCTGTACGATGTCAGGTACTCGTTAAAGACCCCTGCCCTAGGTGAATAAAAATTTAGATTAGGCAAAATTTAGGACTCTCACAGTAGAGTCGGGCTCATGTTCACCAGAGTGAAAGAGCGCCCTGGTAGTAGACGATATGACTTAGTAGTTAAAGCCCAGGCATGAGTCATAATAACCAACTTACTCTATGGGTACCCAGAACCCTCTAAGCACGACACATTCATTTTCAGTCAAATCGGCAAAAGGGAAAGGGGCGGTAAAGGGGGAGGTTAACACAAAAAGTCTAATAACTGCGCTTGTAATCAATGTATTGACACAAAATTTCATATGTATATTCATGGGCGACACCTACTAATTTTCAGTGGAGTTAGCAGAGAAGTCTCAACTCGAAAATCTCAATAACTTCCGATTTAATGAACCCCATAAGGACTTATTAATTTTCTGTGAAATCGAGAATAATCTATGAAATAAAACACTCCACCGAACGGGATCCAAACCCGCGTCCGTGGTGTCCATGCAACTAAAGCCCTACGCTCTAGGTTACGGCCACCACGTTTCTCATAGCCTGTATAAATATCTGTACTTATTTTATTTATAGTTTTGTACATTGTTAATTCATTTATACTAATTGCAAACCGGGTGGCCTTCAAAAAATGTTATTTAATTAGTTACGAGGTCACATCGCCTACTACCAGAGCGCTCTTTCGTCACTCTGATGAACATGAGCCCGACTCTACTGTGGGAGTTCTAAATTTTGACTACCCTAAATTGTTATTCACCTAGGGGTCTTTAACGAGTACCTGACAACGTACAGGCTCAGAACCATCGCTTAACTTCCCGTCGGAAAGACGATGTGCTTAAGTTTATTTTATTTCCCATATAAAATAAACTAAGGGCCTCGGTCAGGTTTCGAACGCACGACCTTGAGCTAAGAAGGCAAGCTCGCATACCACTGAGCTACCGGCGGGCTCTTTTATTCAATATAAAACATGCCTTTTAGTTGTCTCTACAATTTTTATTTGAAAAGATTTTCGATTGAGTCATAAATACAAGGAGTATTTTGTAAAATGTACTTAGAACCGGAAGTAAAGTGGTCGCAGTTTTCGTCTAATCCTCATCAATTTAAAATTCATAACAACGCTCAAAATGTTCCAATCACATACAGAACGAATTCAGGGAACTTTAACCCCCTGGACGTATTAATTATCACAAGATATTTCAGGGTTTCTAATTTGAATCTGAATATTTATCCCAAGTTAACTCGGGCTCAATTTTTTTTTTATCTGGGTGTACTATCCCGTGTTTGATCTTTGTAGTTCTTCACAATGACTCACATACAGCGCTTCTAGTTCAGTCTATTGCCGATAGATGGAGGGAGTCGTGAACAGCGCACCCCTTGAGGACAGAGAGACATTTTGCAGAATTAATTCCTCCTACCGAAAAAAAAAAAAAAAAAAAAAAAAGCCTACTTGGACTTGTGCAATATGCAGCAAAAAGCGAGACCATCGTGGTAAACTGACGAGAATCGCGATACTTCTGCAACTGTGAGGTCGCGCTGTGTGTGGCGCCGTGTTTCAAAACATACCACACGAAATTTATATTTTAATTAATTTAGTTACTAATTTTTTTATTAATTTAGTTTAAGTTTTATTCATGTTTTATGCACTTTTATAAGAATAATTAAGACATTTTGCATGGTTTTGTTAGTATAACTTGTATTTTTTGACCTGCCCGAAGAGTTCACTCGTGATAATTTAACATTTTTCGGAACGCCACTTTTGAACATAAATAAAATCAAAATTTGAAAAATGTAAGAGACCTCACTTTTAAATGGTATAAGAGTAGAAATTAGACATTTAAAAAATTGGTAATTTTTTTTAATGCATTTTGGAAAAAACTGGTAAGGCAGGGGGGGGGGGGGGGGGGGGTTAAAATGTGAAAATCTACTGTAAACTCGATCTCGGATTTTCACACAATTACAATACTTCCTTATACTATAGGTATAAGAAGGTAAAAAGACAAAGAAATGAGCGAGGAAGAGTGACCTTGTCAACTATTCAGAAGACCTTGACGCCACCATCAACCCACAAGATCTGTACTAAATACCTATGTTGGTTCTTCTTCGGAGCCAGCTATGTGTCTCTTCAGTTCTTATTTCTTTTGTTTTCTACATTGGATTTCTTCTTTTTTCTCTTCTACCTTGGCCACTCTCCTACCCACGAGGGAGCCGCCTTAGTGGCTTGTATCGGTCGTTTAAACCACTTTCATACCAGTGCCGATAAGTCAACGGTAGCCGGGTTTCCAACTTTGTCTAATGGCGGTTCCTTGCTCAATCTTTTTAAGCAGATCATTCTTCTGCCGGATTTCTTTTAAAATTAGCTTATATGCTCATCGATTTCAGAGGTCGATAAAATGTCTCTAATATATTTGCCCGTTTTTTTTCAACTTCTGCATAAAAAAATAGTTTTTTTTTTAATCAAAGGTTTAAATGGTTTAAATTCGGAGAACGAAAGACCCTCCAATCCGCATAAACAGAAGTTTCAAGTTTCTAGTAATTTTGTTATTATGACTTATCGCCTACTACCAGAGCGCTATTTCGTCAATCATTTAGACATGAGCTCTCTTCAATGGGAGTCCCAAATTTTGCATACCCTAAATTTGTATTCACCTAGGGTAGGGGTCGAACGAGTACATGACATCGTACAGGCTCGGAACCATCGCTTAACATGCCATCCTATGGACGGCATGCATACATACCTTCTGTTTCCCGCAACATCGAACAACCAGTTAAACATTGTTGCGGAAACTTTTCCCTGTTGACAAATGTCGCCACTCCAGTTATCACATGCTGTAATTATGTGCAACGGGCTATCTACAAGGTCCCACCAGTCCCCAGAGAAGATATATTTTACATATTAAATACATTCAACTGTGTATATTTTCGGAAAACCCACAAGAAGAGAGGACACATGGAAGAAGAATGTCGATGGTGAGTCTGTTGTGACCGTGATGACTAACAGGTAACAGGTCCCCGTACCAGTTATCAGTTGTGAAGAATCACAGTCACAGATCCATCCCTCAGATATCGCCAGGAGAATTATGTGGGAGACCATCCTTTCCCCACAGTCTCTTCAGTTTTTTTTTTAAAGTTTTTTTTCATAATTAAATCTGAATCTAGTCTAGATAAACTGCCAACTATTAAATGTCTAGTTTTATTATTGGGCATACAATATAATATCGACTGTCTGTCTGCTCTTTTTTATATCGACTCATATATCAGCGATTCTACGATAGTCCTTCTCATCCTGTTTATGTTTCTGTTCTTCAATGCTAAATAAGAACATTAAACCCCCTGTCGGACAACACAACAACTAACATAATTCCATGTAACTCTTGTCTTATCTTAATGACTGCAAATTAATGTACTCTGGTAGTAATGCATTCTGGTATGTTGACGATATCGAAAAAAAAAAAAAAAAAATGTCGGTGATTCACCGGTAATATATTTCCCCAGAACGAATTAATCGCCCATTTGCGCTAATATTCAACAGTTGGCTTACGAAGGGGCTCCTAGATCCTCATACTGAATATTGTGT
This sequence comes from Aradus depressus, assembly GCA_963662175.1. Classification (NCBI taxonomy): domain Eukaryota; kingdom Metazoa; phylum Arthropoda; class Insecta; order Hemiptera; family Aradidae; genus Aradus; species Aradus depressus. The sequence goes on along the minus strand of OY759219.1, from coordinate 39,361,254 downwards.
CAATTAATTCATTACATTGGCAGTTTAGAGGTTTTAACTTATAGGGTTATGACTTTAAATATGAAATTTCATGTCGATACATTCATCAAATCGGCAGTTATTGGGTTTTTTGGGTTGAGCCGCCTTCTGGTCCCAATTCCTTTCTGCCGATTCCACTGAAAATCGATTGGTGTAGTCCTTATAGGATTTTGAATTCACATAAAAATTATATTCCTTCGGCAGTTATTAAGAGTAGTTATGTTAAGCTTCCCCCTTAAACCCCCTTTCCCTTTTCCCGATTTGGCTGAAAATCGATAGGTGTTGTTCTTATGGGATTCAGGTCACACATATAAAATTTCGTGTCGATATATTCATTCTATCGGGAGTTGTGTTCACAAACACACATTACAACAGCAGTTATTGAGTTTTATGAGTCGAGCCCTTCTCTCTTTTCCCGCCCTTCTCTTTGGTCGTTTTCGCGAAAAATTAATAGATACCGTCTTTATGAGGTCTCGAATTTAAGTATGAGACCTTGATAGTTATCATCATTTTTAAGTTGAGTCCTGTCTTACCCTTTCATCGATTTGTCCGTCCTTACTAGGTTTTGGATTAAAATATAAAATTTCTTATTAATACCTTTATTAAAACGACAGTTATTAAGATTTTTAAATTGATTCCCCCCACCTCCCTAATCCCTCTCTTCTCAGTGATCGATTTGGCTGAAAGTCAATAAGTGTCATCCTGATGGGATTTTTATAAACAAATAAAATTTCGTCTCGTTACATTCAATTCTATCGGAAAATATCATGTCATACAGTCATATCATCAATAGTTTTAAAATTTCCACAGGATCACTACAAATTACACATTATGAGAACGTGAATACTTTAAGACCAACAACCTTTAAACATTCCCTGGAAGCCATTAGGGTCACTATTATGACATTTGAGTACTAACCCGTCCCTTTCCCTCCACCCTTTTTACATAACCTCCCTTATACTATATTCAGCTAGGTTGTTATAAATTTAAGAGATACATCTAGTGGCTTTTAAAAGCGGTTGTCCAAAAGCAATTTCTTAAGAAATAAATAATGAAAATAAGTATAAATATAATAAAACTAATGAGAATGATCCAAAGAAAGAAGTAGAGAGAAAAAGAGGCAATAAAGTCTAGCTTATGGCTTTTAAGAAACAGTTAAAAAGAAACTTAAAACAATTATTGGATATGTAGAGTGTCACATGAAAGAGACGAAGAGGAGTCGGGGAGAAGATATAGTGTAAGTTGGTTTGGAAGGTAAAGAAAGGTCGTAAACAGGTTACGAGCCACTTCTGAGGCATTTTATATTAAAGAGACCAAGCCAAAGAGGTTCCTTTTCTACAGTGAGAGTACCAACACTTTCAGTGTTTCCAGGAGTCTCCAGCGCAAAGATATAGTTAAGTTGGTTTGGAAGGTAAAGAAACGTCGTAAACAGGTTACGAGCCACTTCTGCGCTAACATTGAGATTTGCAACGTCTGACTTCAAAAGCCATCAATTACTTTTCCGCTCTTCTCCCAATACCAATCAATCGCTTGGGCTAAGAATCAAACTTGCCCGGCACAATGTCTTCTGAATCCTACTAAATTTTTAAGTTTGTCCCTCCTCATTTCAGGGCATTTTGATAAGTTTGAATTTCATTAAGGAACTTTTTTTGTAAGAACAAATTTTTCAAAAGGACTAACAGTTTTCATGCAAATAAAGAAAACATCTAAAAAATTGATTTCGAGAAGTAATTTTAAGACTGTTTTCGGGCGACCTAAAAAACTCGTATATCAGTCTTTCAGTTTTATCTATAACTTTTATTTATAGAGTTAATCAGTTAGTTATTATGCCTCATGCCCGGGCTTTAACTACGAGGTCATATCGCCTACTACCAGAGCGCTCTTTCGTCACTCTGGTGGACATGAGCCCGACTCTACTGTGGGAGTCCTAAATTTTGCCTATCTAAATTTTTATTCACTTAAGGCAACAGTCTTTAACGAGTACCTGACATTGTACAGACTCGGGACCATCGCTTAACGTCCCATCCGAAGGACGGCGTGCTTAAGTTTATTTTATCTCCCAGATAAAATAAACTAAGGGTCTCGGTCGGGTTTCGAACCTTTATTTATAGATATTTTTATTTATGTTATAATATAAGCGGTATCTATCTTGTAAAATATACTTAAGAATTGAAGTAAAGTGGTCTTAATTTTCGACTGATTTGCGCCAAAATCTAATCAGAACTGAGTTAATACATGTGACATCTTCATCTCAATTTTCAAATTTATTGCTAGAATCGTTTCTGAGTTGGAGCGCTCACTAAATTCAAAAATACATTCACACAGACAAACACTACGTGAAATTCCGTTGAAAAGTCGATCTCAAATTTTTGCTCGATTACAGTACTTTTTTATTCTAGAGGTTTAAGAAAGTAAGAAAGAGCCAATCAAGACTGAAGACTTAGGGCCTAAGTGCTTCTTAAAAGGGCCCTGATGTCGAGGACTTTAATACCAGTCTGAGGTCTGGAAGCCAACCGACTAAAGATGGATTAGATACATTATCCTATACGACTGACCTTTAGATATAAACCTAGCAAGGTCCAAATAGGCCGACTTTAAAGCGGCTGGGGCTGGTTGACAAATTAACGTAAGTCCCCCAACTCTCATTAGCAGAATGTCGAGATGCGGATCAAGATGTGTGTAGAAGCTATACATGGGACAGACGGGCAGAAAGTGGAGACCAGGGTCGGGTCAGATTGACGTTAACTGTTCCTCTCTCCAGCCGACCTGTCCTTCCAGTCTAGAGGCTGCCTTCTTAATAACATAGAGAGTTTATCTTCCTAGACACTTTTATTAGATCTTCATTGGAACCATCAGCGCACTCTCTCATCACATGCTACTATACTAGTATATCAGAGTTGCAATACTTTCTTATAACTAGGTGTGCAATGCATTCTACTGTTTGCAAAAACTGAGCTGAGTCAGGCATATCTATATAAAAAACGGTTCAAAAAAAGCGGTGTCCGATGTTAAACCGAAAAGGGCATCGCCCGGATTTTTACATTTGAAATCGAAAAATTCTTTTTCGCGCGAGAATTTTGTTTCTAAATTGGTTTCAATGGGGATTTCGTTTTTCGATGATTTTCCTCCGTGGTATGTTCGATTTCAGATTTTTTTAGTAGTAAACCATCGTCACGTTGTCCACTACCATCATGGCAAATTTCAAAGTGGTCGATAAAGGGGTTTAGGAGGAGTACGAGTACAACGAAACACATGAGTCGCCTAAGAAAGAGCTTCGTAAACTCAGCTCAATAATGAAGTAAAAATTCGGTGAAAACAAACACAACAACATCAATTCTCACTGATTACATTAGAAAAGTAAAAAAAAAAAATTGATGAATATTGATGTAATCCCCCAATTAGAATTATTTGTAATCAATCATTTTTCGACCCCCCCATTAATAGCTTCTTATGCCGACGATACGATGGTTGTCTCAACACAAGGATCTGTCAGTGACCGCAGTGGCCCTTTGGCGGAGTGTGGAGAGTGTGATCGAGTGGTTCGACAGATTAGATTCAGAATTATTACAACCTGTATTGCTTCACTTAAAGGACAGACGGCAGGACGGGCGGTTAACATCTAATTTTTAAAGCATTTTTCCAACGTTTAATTTTCCTTGTTCATGAATGAATCATTATTTATGAGTATAAAAAAGTTTGAAAATGATGTTTTACGAGAAAAAAACTAAGTGTCGGTTAAATTCTGGAAACGTAATATTGCCTACTACCAGAGCGCTCTTCTCTTAAAATCAGTTACAAAAATAATGTATACACCCTTAATCCCCAGGAACTTTGTACGATCTGCAATAAAAAACGAATTGGAAGACGTATACCACCTGTTAATATCCTGTCCGATATACTCCCCCATTAGAAGCCACTTCCTGCCTTAGATTATCAACATAGACCGATCCAACTTTCATACATTACTCCTGGCCCATGAGAATGATATCTCAAACATTTTCTATTATTTAATCAGCGCTTTGAAACTTAGATCATTCATTGTTAATGAATAATGTATTAAACTTACATATTATATTGATATTCAATATCTACATCCCCACTCCATATTTACTGTCTTTCTTATATTATTATTATTATTAATTTGTAATTAGTTATTTTATTTATACTTTTATTTATTTACGTTACCTATTTATTTAGTTCGTTAAAGGTTCCTTTATATATTTCATTATTGTTCAGCTGATCAATCTATAATTTAGAAATGTTGATGTAAAATGGCCACTGACTCAATTGTATAGGAGTCATCCCTTTAAACAATAAAAATTGTTATTATATATTATTATACGAGTTGGGGTCTTTAACGGGACCATCACTTAATGTCCCATCCGAAGGTCGACGGGCTTAAGTTCTTCTCACTTCCTAAATAAAAAAAGAACCCGCCATTTTAAACTTAGTAGGCTAGCATGCTACTTCTTAACTAGTGCCCTTCAACATTGGACATAGTAATTAGTTAGTAATATTTAATTTTCATTACAATTCTTAAACTTTCACCAAGAAAAGTTGTCCTTTTCCGAAGTTAATTAGTTATTGTGATTCATGCCCGGGCTTTAACTATCATAGGGCTCTTTGCTGAGCCGGACTCTACAATGTGAGCCTTAGTTACTTAGGATAGGGGGAGTCTTTAACGAGTTTCTGACATAGTAGAGACTCGGGACCATCGCTTAACGTCCGATCCGGAGTATGGCGCTCTCTCTTTTCCAAAGTGTAATATTTTATAATGAAAAAAATGTATTATAAAATGTATAGTTGAGGATGGGTTGAATATATAATAAATAATTGAGATATATTGTGGTTTGGAAGAGGGTCTATCCGTAAGATCAGCTTCTCCAAGGCCCTAATTCAGATCCCATCCCTTTGTATAAATCAGTAATGAATATCGCCAGCCACACATAAGACCTTTTGTTATTTTTATTTTATTATTTTTTTTTTATTTATCACTTTGTCGGGAGACTTTTCTGATTATCAGAAATGTTTTTTTATCTTTGTTTAAAAAAAAAAACACTAGACGAAAAAAAAATAAGCATACTTGTTTGTAATTTACTTGGAATGTTTAGTGTTTAAAATGAAAAAAATTACAGAAACGAACTGCACGGAACTTTCCTATAGTGTATATCATTCACATATATACATACAACACATATATATATATATGTACATCATAAAAAGTTTGTTAATTGAATTTTTTTTTTATACGTGCACTTTGAACTTTTGATATTTTTTTAGGACCCTTTTCGAAAATTACTATAGAAATCAAAATTTAGGAAAATACCAGATATAATTTCTACAGGAATGTGGTAATTTTAATTGATTTTTATTGGTTTATATACAACATTTTTTAAATTATCACAATACATTCATTCTATCGGCAGTTAAGTATTAAAGGTTTCATGTTAAGCCTCTCCTCTAATTCTCCTTTCCCTTCGGTCGATTTGTCTGAAAAAAAATTTTAGTTGTCGCCGTTCGAGGATTCCAGATTCACATATAAAATTTCGTGTCGCTACTTTCATTAGATTTTTTTTTTTTTTTTTTTTTTTCATCTTTGGAATCTAGAGGTCGGAAAACATAAAATTCAGTTGAAAATCGCATCGAATTTTTGACAGATTACAGAACTTCTTCTATACTTCATGTAGCTGGGAAAGTAAAGCTGGATTTCATGGACTAAGAGAAAGGGGGGGGGGGGGGGGGGGGGGGGGGGGGATATCCTTAAATTCGAGGTTAAATATATAATGGTGAGAAAAACAGTAAAAATATGTTTTATAATCATACTATTCCACTTTTAAAAAACAATATTCAATAACAATGAACAATGAATATATGAATACGGATATATGAATGCAAAAATACATTAATAAATGTATTGTAATTAAAGATGGTATGAAGGGGGGAGAAAGAGATACAAATAGAGACATTTTTATTATTCAGGGAAATCATCCCTTGTAATAAAAATACAATAAATTCATTAGGTACATGGGCATTTATTAGGATTTTTGAATTTAGCCCACTACAAATTAGGTTTTGACTCTAAATATGAAATTTCATTTGGCTAAAAATCAGTAGGTGTCGTCAATAGAGAATATAAAATTTCGTGTTGATATATTCATTCTATGGGGAGTTATCGAGTCCACATACACACACATAAACACAGACTTTTTTTTTTTTTTTAATATTTGGAATCAAGAGGTCGGAATATATGAAATTCCTTTGAGAATTCCGCATCAAATTTTTGACCAATTACATAACTTCCCCAATACTTCTTATAGCTGGCGAGGTAAAAATTGAAAAGTATGAAATTCCAACTCAATATCCAACTTCTGATGAATCACAAATCTAGTGGTATCAAACTATCGATAGTCGGACAAACCGATAGTTCTTAGCAAAACTATCGAAATTATGAAACATGAATTTCGAACAAGAAAAGCAATCTATTCTGTCAGTAATTAAGAAAAGAGGTTTCGTCCTAATCAGTATTATCCGGAGGAGAAATTTTATTGCCTTTTGAGCTCAAAGTTGTGGGTTCGAAACCCAACCGAGGCCCTTAGTTTATTTTATCTGGGAGGTAAAATAAACTTAAGCACGCGGTGAAATCAAGAAGTGTTATCTATGAAATAACACTCTCCCCTGGACGGGATCCAATCCCGCGTCCGTGGTGGTTAAAAGCAACCGAAGCCCTACGCTCTAGCCCACACGGCCACCACGTTTCTCATATTCTGTATAAATATCTGTATGTATTTTATTTATAGTTTTGCAGATTGTTAATTTATTTATACTAATAACAAACCGGGTGGCCTTCAAAAAATGTTATTTAATAGTTAGTTATTATGACTCATGCCTGGGCTTTAACTACGAAGTCACATCGCCTACTACCGGAGTGCTCTTTCGTCACTCTGGTGGACATGAGCCCGACTCTATTGTGGGAGTTCTAAATTTTGACTATCCTAAACTAGCAGTAATACCCGGCGTTGCCCGGGGAACTTTGACTTTTCTCCCAATATCACCTATAAGGCTATTCAGTTCCTCGACAGTACATTCATGATGTTATAATTTTCAATTATTCATACGGAATAAGGCTTATAGTCCTTCAACTGTAGTAACTCTAGCTTTGGAGCTAAAACTAATTTATTCAACAAGATTTCTCATTAATCGTTGCAATGGTTTTCGAGTTACAAAGATTGCGTGAGTGGATGCTGGGATGGACCAGGGGTTGATTAAAAAATAGACCTTAACCTTCCGGTAGATAAAACTTATCTATTCAAAAAGATTCCTCATTAATCATTGCAGTGGTTTTTGAGTTACAAAGATTGCGTGGGTGGATGCTGGGATGGACCAGATATTGAGGTACTAATACGCCTATAACCTTCCACAGACGATGACGAACAAATTTTAAAAAAAATTAATCAAATCCATCAAGCCGTTGGTGAGTTATAGCGGTACAACGCACAGACATTTTCAGCTTTATATATATGATTATTCTTAGTTCGATTTTGCTTAGTTTTCTTTTTAATGTTATTATTAGTGTGAGGCATGAACGGTGTGAAACGGAAAAATCATTCGAATGAGTGGGTGCATCTCGATAGAGATGTTGGGCCTAAGAAGTTGGCGGGATGTAAAGAATGCAAAAAGGAATACCGAACTTCAGGTAACAGGTCGAATCTCAATGATCACCTCAAACGAAAACATCCGGTCATTTATTTTAATACTACTGAAGACGACAGAAACGATCCACTCAAACATTAAGATAAATCACAACAATTCCAACGTTCTAATAATATTAAACTTTGAGTTCTATCAATGTTTACGAAAATACAGTAAACTTATCATAAGATATGGAGAATATAGGTGAAAAATTGGAAAGTGCAAGGCCGCTAAGGGGCCATTCATAAATTACGTAAGGAGGCTTTTTTAAAGCTAATTTGACCCTCCCCCCCCCACTCTTAGTCCATGAAATCCAGGTTTCAACTGAATTTTATATTTTCCGACCTCTAGATTCCAAAGATGAAAAAAAAAAAAAAAATCTAATGAAAGTAGCGACACGAAATTTTATATGTGAATCTGGAATCCTCGAACGGCGACACCTAAAAACTTTTTTCAGACAAATCGACCGAAGGGAAAGGAGAATTAGAGGAGAGGCTTAACATGAAACCTTTAATACTTAACTGCCGATAGATTAAATGTATTGTGATAATTAAAAAAATGTTGTATATAAACAAATAAAAATCAATTAAAATTACCACATTTCCAATTAACAAACTTTTCTTTCTAAATCTAAAGAGATGCCATATTATTTTTCTAAATTTTGCATTAGTCCATTTTTGTATATTTATTCACTACTTAAGTTACTTCACTCTTAACAGCTGTTTTTATACAAATAATAATAAATGATTTTTTAATATATTGATACATTTAATGTGTGTAAATTTATACCACACTATATATATGTATATACATTTTGCTAATTTGACCCTCCCCCCCCCCCCCCCCCCCCCCTATTGTAATATATCATAAGATTTCAAAACTACCCCACCCCACCCCTTGATAAGAAATTTTCTAAGAAATGATCGTATTGATAAAATAAAAGACAGTTTGAGCAGCTTGTGCCCAAGCTTTAAATAATAGTGGATGTAAATATCCAGACATGTCTGGTATAATAAAGGTTAGGTTAGGTTTTATGACTCATGCCCGGGCTTTAACTACGAGGTCATATCGCCTACTACCAGAGCGCTCTTTGGTCACTCTGGTGGACATGAGCCCGACTCTACTATGGGAGTCTCAAATTTTGTCTACCGTAAATTTTTATTCATCTAGGGTAGGGTCTTTAACGAGTACCTGACATCGTACAGGCTCGGGACCATCGCTTAACGGCCCATCCGAAGGACGGAGTGCTTAAGTTTATTTTACCTCCCAGATAAAATAAACTAAGGGTCTCGGTCGGGCTACGAACCCACGACCTTGAGCTCAGAAGTCAAGCATGCATACCACTGAGCTACCGGCGCCCTCAGGTATAATAAATAAATGATAATTATTTTTCAAAATTCAAGCAATAGGGAAATCCCTAGTCAGCGAGACAATAGAATAAAAAAAAATGTCTAGAAGTACTGAGACCATATGATTTCTGTAGGATTCAATACTGAATTTAACTAAGTACAGATGGCGCTATCCAATAGCTCCATTTCTTAGCGCGAAAGTAGTAGGTTTTAAATTCAAAAACTTACATAAGATAAAATTCATTACCCCCCTCCCCTATAGTAAGAATTAATCCCCCCCCCCCCCCCTAAATGCCTTACATAATTTATGAATGACCCCTACTTTTAAATAACAATTTCAAATTCATTGTACAGTCGATATTAAATATGTATTCATACATATCGATAGTTCGACTTAACTACCTCCCGCCACACAGAAACACTAAAAACATCTCACACCTCTAAAACCAAATTGTTTCAGTTTTGTTTTCTTAATTTTATTCCTTGTTTTCTCTTCTCTGTCCCTTTTTATGTGTTTCAAAGTAGACTTATATATTTTTTATTTTTGTGTCTCCCCTCCTTACCTTTTTTTAAAAATTTTTATTTGTGTCCGTCCCATCCGAAAGGGCAGTATGAGACCTTTTAAGGTAGAAAAAAAAATATATATATATATAAAAAAAGTAGTCCTCGTTGACTGAGACTCAGGTAATTATCCGATAAGAGAGCCGGGTGGTCGCTGTGACTTGCCAAGCCGCAAGGAAACGGTTATTAATATCACGACTCAGATAAGGCTCATGTGATATTTTCACTGTGATTATACCAACTTCATATCGTTCTGTATAATCAGTGATTCTATATAACAGCCATTCCATAAATTGCCAGAATTAAGCGGAAATTGTCCAACTGGAAAGGAATTGTCTTCTGAATTAAACAAAAAAAAAAAAAAGTTTAATCATTGACTCACCAGCTATGAACTTCCCCAGCACAAATTAATTAATTAAGTTTTCGCTCTCGGCTAATACTCAATACTTGAGTTATATTAGGGGCTTCTGAAGCCTCATACTAACTTTTGTATCGATATTTATTATTTCAGTTATAGTGTATTTGAGACGAGTTCCCCTTCTCTGAACCTTCCTCCTTGCCTTTTGACAGATTGCGCGAAAAATAATAGATGCCATCCTTACAGGGTTCTGTCGATACAATCCTTTTTTCGGGAGTTATCGTGTACAAAAACACACAAACGCATTCTTTTTTTTGGAACCAACAGGGGACAGGAAATCATGAAATTCCAGTGAAATTCAACTTCAAATTGTCTGTGAACACGATAAGTTCCGATAGAATGAATATATCAAACGTAACTTGCCTTCTGCCGAGGCCCTTAGTTTATTTTATCTGGGAGGTAAAATAAATTTAAGCACGCCATCCTTCGGATGGGACGTTAAGCGATGGCCCCGAGCCTGTACGATGTCAGGTACTCGTTAAAGACCCCTGCGCTAGGTGAATAAAAATATAGGATAGACAAAATTTAGGACTCCCACAGTAGAGACCGGCTCATGTCCATCAGAGGGACAAAAGAGCTCTCTGGTAGTAGGCGATGTGACCTCGTAGTTAAAGCCCAGGCATGAGTCATAAAACCTAACCCATCAAAACGAGAATTTATGCGTGCATCCAGAACCCAATAAGAAGACAACTATTAATTTTCAGTGGAATTGACCACTGGGAAGGGGGATCATAGGGAAGCTCAATTAAAAATAACTTTTTTTATTTTTATTTTTGGAATAAGGGACTCAGAAAAGATGAAATTCCGGTGAAAACTCTACAACGAATTTCTGACCGATTACATAACTTCCACTAAATTGTCTCATTGGGGAAACTTTCAGAGAAAATTGTTGATAGAGAAATTTTTTTTTTGAAATTTCGTTCATAAACTTGATTTTATAATTCAGTATTAGTGCTCTACTCGTGTTTCAGTTAGACCAGGGTAGATTTTCATATCTTTCAAACTGAATATAAAATTTATGAAATTGTTCACCTACCTACGGAACTCTCCAATGTGTGATCAGATCACACTTCCACTTTAAAGAAGCGCTATTGGCTGTTGAAGCTAACACATATCCCACATGACAGACAGACACACCACCATCCCATGTCTCAGGCTCCCACACTGATCACACCTCAAAGATAGCCTATTTTGTCCACCCACCCTTCAACATTATAACTTTCTGTTTTATTTATTATATTTATTTTTTTTTTTACTTTCATTTATCTGATTATTTATCTATTCGTTCTCATAATTTTACAGTTTTTATTGGGTTTTTGTTGATATTTGACAAATCATAATAAAAAATTTAAAACCTTCAGATCAAATCTATTTGATGATATAATTGCCATCATTTCTGTGGTTCCCATCTAAACTATTATTAATTTTTTACTATCTTATAACTATAGTACAAGAAAGTATTGTAATCGTGCGGAAATCAGAGATCGAGGTTTCAACGGATTTTCAAGTTTCAAGGTCCCCTGAAAACGTTTTGACCATTTTGTCTGTCTGTGTTTGTGTGTATGTGATTGGAAAGTAGTGAGCGCTCTATCGTAAAAACGATTGTAGCTTTAAACTTGAAATTTGGAATAAAGGGGTCCACATGTACTAACTTAGATCTGATTTGGCTGAAATCGGACACAAAGTGAGAGTACTTTACTGTACATTCTACAAGATATCGTTTATGTTTATGACCTAATCAAAAATGTTTCTGAAAGACACACTTTACATAAAGCACGATTTTTCACTGGTCGTCCGAAAACGGTTAGTTCTTTCGAATAATTGATTCTTACCAATAATTTTTCTTATAAAATTTCCAATCGCTTAAAGTCCTCAGATTTGATATAGGATCAATACGACAAAAGATATAGCGCTTCAACAATGAGAAATAAATAGAAAATATTTCAAAATAATTTTTAAATTGTATCATGTTGCAACGAATTATAAAATATTTTTTTATTATTAGTAGTTTTTATGAAAAATGTGCAAATTGTGAAAAAAATAAAATATATGTGACCATTACAAGACTTACTTATACCAAACACGGTTACGGATCATCCTTTCTCCCTCTCCGCCTTCTCAAAATCATTTCATACTATAAAAAAGTGAAACTCAGTCTGTAAGGGTGGTTGGTATAAGAAAGTCCTGTAATGGTCACACAATAAATAGGATTACATTACTGCAAAGGTTGGGATTCAAAACCAGTCTCTTTCGGAGAGAAGATCGTTTTACACTCACCCAACGAGGTCTTAGAAACAGATTTATAAAGCCTTTACATTTTCTTTTTCAATTTCGCCAAAGGAAACTAAACTGGATGACGCCAAGAGAATCTAGCCTGGATGACGCCAAGAGAATCTAGCCTGGATGACGCCAAGAGAATCTAGCCTGGATGACGCCAAGAGAATCTAGCCTGGATGACGCCAAGAGAATCGAGCCTGGATGAGGCCAAGAGAATCTAGCCTGAATGACGCCAAGGGAATCTAGCCTGGATGACGACAAGGGAATCTAGCCTGAATGACGCCAAGAAAATCTAGCCTGGATGACGCCAAGAGAATCTAGCCTGGATGACGCCAAGAGAATCTAGCCTGGATGACGCCAAGAGAATCGAGCCTGGATGAGGCCAAGAGAATCTAGCCTGAATGACGCCAAGGGAATCTAGCCTGGATGACGACAAGGGAATCTAGCCTGAATGACGCCAAGAGAATCTAGCCTGGATGACGCCAAGAGAATCTAGCCTGGATGACGCCAAGAGAATCGAGCCTGGATGAGGCCAAGAGAATCTAGCCTGGATGACGCCAAGAGAATCTAGCCTGGATGACGCCAAGAGAATCTAGCCTGGATGAGGCCAAGAGAATCTAGCCTGAATGACGCCAAGAAAATCTAGCCTGGATGACCTTCTCTCAAAATGAATGCCATTTTATTTTTTTTCCTGACAAGAATACAGTCATCGTGTTGCATATTAACTGCTTTAAAAAAACTAAAAATAATACCGATCGATAAGTAATTGAACACATTTTTAATTGAACTACTGAAGGAAAATAGGAGTTAATTAATCGATAAAAAATTACAATTTTTTTCATTTTCTTTTCATAATCAATATATATTACAGCAATCAGCACAAAAAGAATACTAATTGAAAAATTATGTCTTCCTAGCTATGTTTCAAGGAGATCTACCTGCAATTAGAACATTTATATATATATTTTTTTCTTACTCTCGTTCAGTTATTATCTGAAAGGGAAAGGACTGCACACCCAAAGAAGCAACCAAAACTTAATCGTTTTAAACAGTAAGTGATCTTACCCCTATTTCAGACAATATAGTGCTAGCTCATTAACTAATGATGGGATTGTCCCGAAATTTCATATGTAGTATTCTTAAAGGCCAAATAGAAAAATAGGGTGGGTGACGTCACACAATTGTGAACGGGAGGGGGGTTGTGGGGGTAGGCCTAAATATAGAAATAGTGATAGGTCATTAACAGATGATCGGATTGTCATGGAATTTCATATTTAATATTCTTAAAGGTCAAATAGAAAAATAGGGTGTGTGACGCAGAATACTTAGCTTCAATAAAGCAAATGTCTCGCTGACACGCCATTGAAATACTTGATTTTTGTACTTTTATTGAATTTTTATTTTCTTTATATACCTATATTATTATTATTATCCTGATAAACTATTGAACTTAATACATTTTTTGTATTCAACTTATTACTTTAATAAAATCCTAAATTAAGTTTAGCTAAAAGTTAACACGACATTCATTGACTGTTAGGCGGTACGAAGTTCGCCGGGTCAGCTAGTCTACATTATAAAATTAAAAACTAAACATTGAAACAAAAATCAAAAGAAAAATCGTAAAAACTAAATTCTTAAAACTATTTCAATCCTTTTTTTTTTTTTTTTTTTTTAAATATTTTGGCCATTCTTCAAATCAAAGTTATATATTTTTGGACATATATGTATATATTTTGTACACATGATAAATTACAGTACCTTCTTGTCAAATCGGATCAATTTTGTTGTTAATTCACTCCTACTTAGTTCATCACATGTTAAGCCTAAACAACTCTCTGTCCACCTTCACATACCACCAGACCACTCCATTGACTCCTCTACACTAATTCAAAACAGCTGATGGCCGCTGTCTTGTTTTCTACTCATTTGTTTTAAAAGAAAATGCATTCATATTATTTATTTACTAATTCAGTTGCTTCTTGGGTTTTTATAGAAAAACAAATATAATTAATTTTTTTATATTAATAATTTAAATGTGTGTATTTTTCATACATCACACCTTCGATCTATGAAATTCAGGCTACACCCAGATTCACGCATAAGTATCTGCTCTCCCTCTAAACCTTCGATCTCTTTATTCTTTGGATCGATTAAATAACTTCCCCTATACCCATATAGGGTGTAGTGTAGAGTGGAGTTTCTCAAGAGTGAAGAAGGCCGACTGTAGACGGTAGACTGTCTAGTTAGAAGAACTAAAGTGTCCAATATTTCCTAAGAATGAGACTCACATATCACCGAGATCCGTCCCTTTTAAGTGTTCCTATCGGTCAGCTGTTCCTCTTTCAGATCATCCCTGGTCCACAGACTCTCCACTCTCCTCCCACATTAGGCAACACAATTTTAAATAAAAAAAGTCGTTGGTCAATGTACTTCCCCAGAACAAATAATCAATTAACGTTTCGCTCCTCGCCAAAACCGCTAATATTCAATAGTTATCCTATACAGGGACCCCTAAATCCTCACACTAAATTTTGTGTCGATAAATTCATCCTATCGGCAGTTATTAGTCTTTTTGAATTGAGCCTCCCCCCTAATCCCCCCTCTCCTTCGGCCGATTTGACTGAAAATCGATAGGTGTTGTCGTTGAGTGGTTCTGGTCACACATATATAATTTCGTGTCGACACATACATTCTTTCGGCTGTTATTAGAGTTTTTGTGATATCTCTCCCCTAATCACCCCCTTCCATTTGGCCAATTTGGCTGAAAATCAATAGGTGTCATTGTTAGAGGGTTCTGAATTTACATATAACATTTCGTGTCGAAACATTCATTCTATCGGGAATTATCGTGTTCTCAAACACACAGAAATTTTTTTTTTTCATTTTCATCAAAAATGTTTGTATAAAGTCATGAAGAATATGAACAAAATAATAATAATATACGATTAAAATATGTACAGTGGTAATAATACAAAAAAATGAAAAGATATGAAAATACAAAAAAATAAAGAGATATCAATATAATAATAAAAATACAAAATATAAGAAAATAAATTTAGTTAGAGACACCCCCCCCCCCCCCCCCCCCCCCATACCACCGGCATTATAACATGACATGAAACATAGAGAGGGATAATAAAACATTCAATGGATAAGTGATAAATGTGAACATTGTCTCTGTGTTAAGCTAGGATAGCCCATATACGTGAAACCAGTCTAGCTAGCTAGATCCCTAGAGGGGCTACACAGGACATTAGATACCTAGAACCGAATAACAATAGGCAATGGCGATATCTCACAGTCCCACCGCAACATATGTATATCAGTGCCCTAGGCGAAAATTTACCTTGCGCCCTCTTGTAAGGAGAGAAAATTTCAATAATTAAAAAATAAAATTTCATAAAAAATTTTTTAAATGTTTTAATTTATTATAAAAAAAGAAAAAAATATATATATACCTACTATATATAAAAAAAATTATAAAAACAACATATATTATCATAATATATCTGAAAAAATGATTGAAAGACATCAATTGTATCCATTTTTGGAAAAATTCAATTGTATTTTTCGGGCTTTAACATTAGCAAATTCTTCAATTACATCCTTGAAATTTATGTTATTGGCCAGTTCGTTTTCTATTGCAAGAACAGCAAGAGCATCGAGTCTTTCTTGTGTCATAGTTGATCTTAAATAGGTTTTTATTAATTTCAATTTGCTAAAACTCCTTTCGCAACTGGCTACTAATACTGGAATCGTTAAAAGTATGCGTAACGCAATCCACAAGTTCGTGAATAAGTCGCAAGTATTAGTTTTTTTTCTCAATTCTTTCAATCAAGGTCAAAGAGTCAACAACTCTTGTGCCCCTAACATCGAGGCGCCCTAGGCGATCGTTCCGGCGGGGCTGATAACTCACAGCGAATAACACAGGGCGATAGCAAGAACCGAATAACACAGGCCATTGGCGATAACTCACAACGAATAACAAAGGGCGATAGCAAGCACAGAATATCACAGCTCCATTGGCGATACAACATACTGAATTTGAAAAGTGGTCAGCAGTATATGTAATGCAATATATATGAGGAAAAACCTTCATGAAAGTATATCAATCAGGAGACATCTACATCGATGAGCGCCTATTAGAGTAACAAGGTAAAAATTGAGTAACAAGAATCTTGGTTATAGCGGGAGAGCGAAAACTTATTTGATTAATTCCCTCTCGGAAAAACATTGCTGGAGATTCACTGACAAATTTTTTTAATGCCTATGACGTGTATCAACGTTGTATTGACCGATGGATGATCTCATAAGATTCTCGTTTGCAGGATAAGTTCAATGAGCGCATAAGACGGTACCTTTACTGGTGGATGCCTGAGGTGGTTTGGTGTCTGCACTCAGCGCTCTACTGAAGTGCTGATCGACAACAGTCGCCACGTCCCCAGTATAGTGGGTGAATACGACACAGTTCGCGGAGACGTACTGAGCCCGACTGCTCGACGTACTGTCCTCATCCTCGTCAGTATTATATACCGAACCTGAAACATAACAACAGTACATACAATAATGTACAAATATAACATGATAGTAAGAGGTTGTGCGATGAGATATGTCTTCCCGATTTATTTAATATAAACAAAAATAGGTTTTCAACAATTGTGTCATCCTCAGTGGTACATCTACTGTATAAATATAATATAACATTTAAGACAAGGTACAGAGAAAAAAAATAAAAATAGAAAATTAATAAAATAGGGGTAGATTGCCGATCTAGCGCAATGTAAACACCAACTCGGGGGAAGGAGAGAGATTTTTTATATTTTTCCATTTTATCTGGAGATTTTATTTTGTTAATGTTAGGTCTCACTGTTGAAGATGCGTAGGATCCGCCAACAACTTCCTGGAGGGGGGGGGGCTCCTTCAAAACACCCAAATCTGTAGGACCCGCCACTGCTTCCAACAACTTCCTGGAGAGGAGGGGGCTCCTTCAAAACACCCAAATCTGTAGGATCCGCCACTGCTTCCAACAACTTGAATAATAAATATCCCCGCATCTTGCAACCTCACACGACGATATTATTTGCATTTAATGATAATAAACATTTTTTTTTACACAACCGATATGCACTTTTTGTTGTTCTTTTTGTCGTCTGCATTAACAAATTGGCTCTGTTGCAGTCTCCACATAACATGCAACCATTAAATCTAAATAAAATATGAAAGTATACATTTTTTTTTACAGACTATTCCTAATTTATTTCTTCGTAATTAAATTTGTAACCTAATATCCTAGTTTACATATAAAATTGGCGGTATATTACGACATATAAAGTATTATATACTCTGTTGATATTACGACATATAAATTATTATATACTCTGTTCATATTATTTAGGTCATATTTTTAAACGTTTTATTACATGTTTAAGAGACATAAATTTATTTATTGAGACAATATTTTAACCTCTCCTAGTTATTATTCGCTTGTCTTCCAGGTGGATAAGGCAGCTTCGGTTTCCAACACTATAGATTATTACAGTAGAACCTCTATAAGTCAAACATCAAGAGAGACGCCAAAAAATACGAGTTATAGAGTTTTCGACTTATGGAGGATTTCGACTTAGGCGGATTTTGATTCGACTTGTAGAGGTTAAGATTCATTCTTACTAATTTTGAGTTAGAGAGGTGAAATAAATAAATATTCAAGTTACAGAGGTAACAAACATATTTATATTTATTATAAAACAACATTATTTCAAAACATCCTTAAAATAAAAAATACGTAGTATATGTAGGTACTAAAAAAAGTCAGTAATTTTTGTTTGCTTTAGATAATTGGTAATCCTATTTATTGTATACTCCATATTGGTACATTGTCGGCAAATTCTTAAAGTCGGTAACTTATTTTTCTTCGAGCTATAGAGGTAATAACTTTCAAATAATCGAGTTTTAAAGGTTGTAAAATAAAACATTGCTATGTTCGAGATACAGAAGTCCAATTTATTTTTTCGAGTTATAGAGGGAAAATATGTACCAAAATGGCTTGTAGGGACTCACTGATTATTTCGACTAATAGAGGGTTGAGATTTCGTGTAATGGAGGTTTTGGGGCTTGAAGGGAAAGGAACAAAACTTTTTTTTTCGAGTTTTGGAGGTTTTCGAGTTATGTTAATCGATCAGAACTTCGAAGTTTATTTTTGAGATGAATTTCATGTTTCTCGATACCCTGATTCCTGTGTTTGTGAACACGATAACTCCCGATAGAATGAATACATCGACACGAAATTTTATATGTGTATCCAGAAACCTGTAAGGACGACAACTATTGATTTTCAACCAAATCAGCCAATGGAAATATAAAGAGGGGAGGAGGATCAACACAAAAACTATAATAACTACCCTTATAATGAATGTATTGCCACGAAATTTCATATATAAAGTCCTCTGAGAACCTATTAATTTTCAGCGGAATCAGCCGAAGGAAAGAAGGGATCAGGGGGGGGGGGGGGGGGAGGGGATCAACTCAATAATCTTAATAACTAACGATGTACTCAATGTATCGACATGAAATTTTATATTTAAATTCAAAACGGCATTAAGATGGCGTCTATTAATTGACGGGGTTGAAATCAAAATGGTCCAAGTGATATTTTTGAAAATTTTTCGTTAAATGTATAAATGATAGTTCTGTTCAGGGCTGGACTGGGGGTAAAATTCAGCCCTGGAATTTAATGGAAATCGGCCCCAAAATTTCATTCAAATGGGCCTTCTTTTAATGAAAAAAAATATACATATAAGGAGTTTGGAGCCGGAGCGGACCAACCCACAATTTTTCGGAAAATGAGTTATTACCATCCTGATGTTGGCATAGGTTCCCTTTTTCAAAACCAGTGTGGATCACTTAGTTTCTTCACTTCAGTGATAGATAGCAGCACTTTAAGTTTAGTCCACAAGTATTTTGTGCATATATTTTCAAAGTCACAATGGATCATACGGCCTTCAAAAACTTTATAGAACACAAAAAGGGATCACTCATCCAATACTATTCTAAAATTTCAAATATAAATAAATATTTGGGGCCCATTTATGGAGATAAACAAAATGTACTCAATTTTCAATTGCCATTTTCTACCTGTTCAGTTTCAACCAGTTGGTCCGCTCTGGCTCCAAACTCCTCATATATAAATGGGAAAGTAAATAAATGCAATATGATAGAGTTTAATTAAAAATGTAATTATTAACTTAAATTATAATTACAAATGATGCATACTTGAAAATTGTTGCAAACAATATATAAAATGCTTTAATTTAATTTAAAACAACATTGAATGTTATGTACATTGATCAGCATTTTATTATGCTATTAACAATTGTTTCATTTGCTGACTTTGTCCGATGATCGGTTTAAATTTTCAAAACTTCCAGAAATGTTTAATGATGAGATAAACGATTGTTAGATAAAAAAGTGATATTTTTCTATGGACCGGCCCCTCAGGCATTTGCCAGAATTGTCAGATGGTCAGTCCAGCCCTGGTTCTATTCAGGAAAAAAGTTGTACAAGTGAAATCCTAGCCAGTGCTGAGATCTAGTGGCAAATCACTTATTCCATTTTGGTGACATGAACAAGTAACTTAAACATATCAATAGTGACCTTGAAATTAAGATTTTTATTCAAATTTATGGTTTGCTAACAGCAACTTTCACCATAAAAGCAGAAGACAAAATATTTCCGGTTTCGATAAATTATAGATTTTTTAAATCTGTTAATAACTTAATGCACAGTTTCTTCAAAGTTTTAAAAATGTCACTTAGACCACTTTGATTCAATTGTCCACGATAACAGTCCAGGAGTCAGAGAAGGGGGATTCGACTCAAATACCCTAATAACGAATGTATTGACACAAAATTGATTATGAGAATTCAGAAGCCTGGTCGATTAGCTTTGTAGGGAAAGCGAAAAAGTAATTGATTAATTCGTTCTGGGGAAGGACATAGACAGTGATTCACTGACGACTCTTTTTTTTTACTAGTAAGAGACGTTGCAATGGTTGCCAAAGTGCAACAACCAGCAGCCTTGCAGACATACAAATGGCCTGAATTGCGTGAGAGGACGGCAAGCCAGTGGCAGTTCCTCATGGCAATAAAAAATAATTTAGAAAGGTATAAGAAATTAGAATGAAAGAAAATAAAAAAATACAATTCACTGGGCAAATGTAAATCTAAGAGAAATGGGAGAAGATAATGATTTAGAAGGAAGGGAAATAAATGTAGGTACAGGATGCAACAGAAGAAAGTGACCCTCTTCCATAACTTTTGAACGAGTGATTGTATCGAGATGGGACAAAGTGCTCATTGCAAAGTGGAAAAACTCTTTCTGTTTCTATGAGACCTTGATCTGAAGGAAGGTAACCTAACCTTTGTTGTGGCAGGAGAGGTATGAGGCCTCTCCCAAAGGCAGGTTCATTAAATCGATTCAACCCCATGAAAGCAGCAAGCTTCGGTTTAGGGGCAAAGCAACGTCTAAAGTCGAGTGTAAGACCATCCGTTTAAGAGACTGTGCAATGCCAACCTATAGGATTGGTCTGACTGAGAACTGCAGCTGCCGCCACTATGAAGATCTAGAGTATTATTGTGATGCAGTCTGCACATTAAAGTGCAGAAAGAGAACCTAGAGAGAACAGTTGCAGTTCCTCGTACTTATCTGGTTAAAAATTGCTTGTTTGCAACAGCCCTCTTGTCAGG
Source organism: Aradus depressus (assembly GCA_963662175.1). Lineage (NCBI taxonomy): Eukaryota > Metazoa > Arthropoda > Insecta > Hemiptera > Aradidae > Aradus > Aradus depressus. The sequence goes on along the minus strand of OY759219.1, from coordinate 39,340,198 downwards.
GAGGCGCTGTTAGCTCATTTAAATTCTGCTGCTCACAGGATCTGATCTTCATATATATCCAGGTGTAAATAGCAATGCATATGTTTTTGCTGTCCTTCGGTCAACCGGTCGGTTGCACTGAGGCTGGGTCTGGTGTGCCGGGTTCCTCGAGTTATCGAATCTGTCGGGCACACTTAGAGATCGGAGTATGGTATTGGTAACAACGGAATGAGTGACGGTCACTGGCGCGGGTCTAAGTTCCCCCAGAGTTGAAAAGTGATGGATTAGTGTTTCTGAGTTGTATGCTCGGCAGGTTGGGTGTCAGCGGCCGGCTTGGTGCCTCTTCTGACATCTGGCTCTCTGGACGCTGCTCGCCTTCATGACTGACTGTACTGTATGACGGCCCCATTCCTCTTCCGGGGCATTACACGTCGATATCTTGCTTCTTTGTAAAATTATAACCAATGTATTTCAGTAGTATTTTCAATTTGATCTAAGTCATGTAATTTAGTTTCTAATATTAATTTTACGACACGAAATTCCCGGCTGGTTATCGTTGGCTTCAATTGTTTTCTCTAGTTGCTTTGTTCTTAAACCAATGTTGCTATGGTCATTTCGGATATGATCATCGTTATAGCTGGCCGATAAGCCTCAACATAAAGTCATGGATGTCATATTATTGTGATAATAAAAAAATATATAATAAAAATCAATTATTAATATTATCATAATTTCTGTAGAAATTGGCTGCACTTATATTAAATTTTTATTTCTTCAGTAGTTTCCAAAAAGAGTCCTAATAAAAAAAATATAAATTTTATGACGTGCAATTTTCAAGACAGTGCACATATATTAAAAATACAACTTATTTTTTTACTTAATTTGGATTCCTTCTAAAATATAATCCTGAGGTGCCAGAAAATTTTCCAAATTTGTAACATTATTAATTATCTAATCCAAATATATTTTTATTTAGTTGACACTGAAAATTAATATAATATAATCGAAAACAAAATATTAGGTTTATTACACTTATAAATATAAAAAATTATATTATAAATATAAAAAAATCAAATCTTTTTTTTTTGTAGCTCACTCACATTTGTCTTTCTATCGTCCATATCAGGCCAATCCTTATTATACACAATATTTGATGGCTACTACATCAAAAAAATAGTCATAATTTTATTTACACTGTCTGCACTCATGTCTCGATCAAGATTGTGATGTGTCTAGATCATGTCTCAAAAAACACTGTGTGACTTTTGTCTTGCCTCGATCGTCTATTGTTCTTTCTTTTTTTTAAATAAAATCAAAACTAATAATTTATATCACAAGAATAATTCCTAATTTCTTTAACAGCTGTTTTTTTTTTGTTTTTTTTTTACAAAAATTGCAACATTTTGGCGCTTCTCTTCTTTAAAAAAAAATAATAATAATAATTAATTTTTACAGTATTTTAATATTTATAATGTGTGTACTTTTTGTACATCACATTATATTATTTAAATAAACATACACATATGTATTCAGTGAATTACAGTTACATTTGATACAGTAAACGAAGAGAGGTCTATGTAAAATGACTGTACTTCGGAAGCGGGGTCGCAGTAGAGCCGGCACTAGTACAGGAACATTAAAAAGTGAAATTTCGTTGAAAACTCAATTTCGATTTTCAGCACGATTATAGTACCTACTTTATGCGTACTATAATGAAGCTTAGGGGACAGTTGCTATGCCTGAATTTCAACGTGAGCAGGAGAGAAGAGCAATTCCTCTGTTCGCTCTCTAACCTGAGGGAGGTGGAGGACCTGTTCCATTTTGTTGGGGTATGTCCCGTCCTTAGAGAGGCCAGATAGAGGTGGCTGCACAAACCTACCCTAGGGAGAGGGGAACTCATCGCTTTTCTGAATGGGAAGAACTGGAATCTGATCTATAAATACGCAAGGGCTGCATCTAAATATAGAAATATGTTAATTCGGGAATTTAATTTCTAGGACCCTCCTTCCTTCATGTAATTCATGATTATTACCATTTACCCGCCATGTTGTTTAGTTAATTTTATTTGGTTTCTTGTCTTCATTTTATTTTCTCATTATTCGCATTATTATTTTTGTATGTTTTATGTTTACATATATATATATATTTTTTTTTTTTTAAGAATTTGATTATTTATTCTCTTCATTTATTTATATAAGGTAATATTTTTTGTTTTTCATTATCAAATATCTGTAATACCAACTCTGACTGACGGCCTAAATGGCTATAGTCTAAGTGTTTTTTTCTTTGTATATTTCTTGGAATGATGATATTTTTCTCCTTTTAATAAAAACCATTCTATTCTATTCTATTCTAGTACCTATTTTCCGTGTACTAAGATTTTGGGACATTTGATCTATTGATTAAAGAAATTTTAAAATTTTGCTAAGGTGTTTACCAAACACCTGGACAAGACACAACCCGAAAAATATTATGCTCTATCTATCCGCTTCTCTAGACTACTTATAAACTGATTTTTATCTATTCGTTTCTTTTTTTTTTTTTTTTTTTATATCTTCTGACACATTCTATCCCTTATCTGTAGAGAAAATGAGCATAAAAATAAATAAGTCAATAAAAATATTTAACAAGGAAATATAAATGGTTGAGGAATGTTAATGGCAGAGAGTGAAGGAGCGGTGCGGTAAAGTTGGCTTTGGTGAAGATGACACACAGAAGAGAGAGAGAGAAGGACATCAAAGGAAGGAGTACGAAGAAGAAGAAGAGGAAGAAGAAGAGGATGGAAAGATGAAGAGAGGATATGTGAGTAAAAACCGGCTACTCGAGGAGTAACAAATCCCAACATGTATGTAGGGAGCCTCTTTGAAGGCCCAAAACCATAACTCAGGTGTCGTCTTGTCATAGCCTCGCTCCTCACATACTTACTGTCTGCCTCTGGTTACACTCCCATTACTACCATAAACGTAGTACCATCTAAGGATGGGCGATAGTCAATAGCTGCCACTATCGATAGTCCGATACTATCGGTGGAAAACTAACGATAGTATCGACAATTTAGTAAGTTGACGCTTTTCATGCCAAACACTTTCCAATTCCGGATTCGCCTACTACCAGAGTGCTCTTTCGTCACTCTGGTGGACATGAGCCCGACTCTACTGTGGGAGTCCAAAATTTTGCCTACCCTAAATTTTTATTCACCTAGGAGAGATTTAACGAGTACCTGACGTACAGGCTCGGGACCATCGCTTAACGTCCCATCCGAAGGACGACGTGCTTAAGTTTATTTTACCTCCCAGATAAAATAAACTAAGGGCCTCGGTCGGGTTTCGAATTCACGATCTTGAACTCAGAAGGCAAGCACGCATACCACTGAGCTACCTATTTTTCATGTATAATCTACCTAATTTAAATTATTCAATGTTATGATGAAAGGGGAATAAAAATATCAATCGAATAAGTAATTGTTCTTTCAAATCAAACTTTTATTTTTTCGATAATCGGAAAATAATCGCATTAAGAATAACACTTGGCAAGAATTTTACCACATTAATTAAAGTTTAAAAACACTAATTGTAGATAATCAAAAAAAAATGAAAATAGGTAAAGACAATTCTGAAGAGTTATTTTGAAAAATATTTAAATTAATTTTTATTAAATTGAAAAATTTCTCTACTTATTACAAACGTACCTTGTATTAATTTGTTTATACAGTGTATAATATACACTCATATATTTTTAAGTATTTATTTGTTCAGTTTTATTAATTTCATTTTACTTTTTTTTAATAGTTTTGTCATTACTACTAATCATACGTGTGTTAGACTCAAGTAGTTATAAATCTATATCTTAATGTATAATTTCTTTTGACGTATCCTATTACCATGTATTAGTCTAACGGAAATAAATTTATTATTTATTTATTTATTAATTAAAATGGCATTAAATTCCACTTTTTTTTATTTCAATCAACAACTTTTATAAAACAATATCAAAAAATTACTTAAATACTTTTGTAAAACCTTATGGAACAGTATGCAGTGATCCAGCTTCTGCAGTGGGTGTGTACTAAGTTCTTGTATACGGTTTATGCGTTAAAATAATAAGTTTGATTATTAATTTAAAACGTTTAGTTTTATTCTGAGTTAGTGTTAAACAGTTAAAAATGCCAAAAACTTCAAGATAAAAGCAAACACAGCAACAAGAAAGTCAACATGAAGGTAATTTTTAATAATTACGTTCCATTTATATTTTTAAATTATTAAAATTCATTAAAATTATTGCTTTATTATTGAATACATTTTATTACAAGATATCTCCACAAAGTTGATACAAGAATATTTATATCGCACTTTATTTATCACAAAACACTGATAACATTTGTAACTAACAGTGGAGTACCAGATCAATAAAATATAATTTTTAAATATTTTTAGGTTTAATAGTTGTATTGTCCTGTATTAACCTAAAACTTACCTACTTTGCATTGATTAATACTTGTAATAAAAATCAAATAATCAATAGGTGGACAGTCTAGAGAGAGAAGTGTTTTTAGGCTTAAGGTAGTGAACCATTTAGGAGTGCAAATAACAGTGAAGTGGATGCGCAAAAGTACATTTATTTATTTATATGTTTATATGCCCTAAATAACATTGAATTAAAGAATAACCACAATTTTTAGAAGGAAAAGAGACTAAAGATGGCATCTCTAGAAGAAATCCAAATGAAAAATTTGTTAATTGAAATTTTTTTAAATACGTGAACTTTCTTCAAAATTGCACTTCTTGAACTTTCGATATTTCTTTAGGGCCCTTTTCGGAAACTACCGTAGAAATCAAAATTTAGTAGAAGACCAGCTCTAATTTCTACAGGAAATGTGGTAATTAATTTTATTATTCGTTTATTTAATTATAATTGATTATGAATAATAATTATTATTTATGTATTTATTTGTATTTAACATTTATTATTTTTAATTATCACAATATATATATGTATATATGAGGAGTTTGGAGCCAGAGAGGACCAACTGGTTGAAACTGAACAGGAAGAAAATGGCAATTGAAAATTGAGTACATTTTGTTTATCTCCATAAATGGGCCCCAAATATTTATTTATATATGAAATTTTAGAATAGTATTGGATGAGTGATCCCTTTTTGTGTTCTGTAAAGTTTTTGAAGGCCGTATGATCCATTGTGACTTTGAAAATACAATCAGTAACAAAAATTTTCGGACAATTTATAATTTTGTTTTTCTTTTGCAGTTACACATAGTTATATGGCAAAATATTTAATTCAAGCAAAGTTTTAAATTTCGAGATCATCAATCATTTCAAAACGCCGTAAAACAATTAATTAAACATTTACAGCTAATAGGAAATTGTGCATTAATAATTGAAGACAAGAAATTCACGTAACAAAATTTTCTGGACACCTGTTGTTTGTTTTGTAAACAAATGCGACTCTGATCATGATCTTTAATCCCTTCTCAACCAACCGCTAATACCGAACAAATAAAATGTGTTTATATCCTTCTATTACTGCATTCAGTAGTTATTTGTATTTCCTGCTGTCAAGATGGGTCGAACATCTTTTGAAGTTCAACAGATAATAATTTTTAATTATGAAAAAGGATTAAGTGTCCGCAAAATCGGTGGTTTGGTAGGCCGAAGTAAAAGCACCGTAGCCGATGTAATTCGAAGGTATAAGCACGAGGATCGGATAGATTTGAAATCTTCCTCTGGCCGTCCAAGAGTATTAAACGACCGAGAAAGGTGTAGCGTTGTCCGGAAAATTAAAAACAAGCCCTCGAGGAGTGCACCTCAGATCGTCGCCGAGGTATAGAGAGAAACGGGAAAGAAAGTTCACCCACAAAATGTTCGAAGAATTCTAAAAGAAGCAGGATATAATGAGAGAGTACCAAAAACCGTTTGTGAGTGAAAAAAATATAAAAAAAAGATTGAGCTTCGCAAAAGAGTTCCAGAATCATTCAGAAATTTTTTGGAGTAATGTCATTCATCTGCGAGGTAAAATAAACTTAAGCACTCCGTCCTTCGGATGGGATGTTAAGCGATGGTCATGAGCCTGTACGATGTCAGGTCAAAGCGTTTGAGCTCTCACATAAACACACACATGCAATTGATCTCTGATGTTTACACGATTACAAAATTTTTAGTACATATTATTATGTATACATATATTATATGTATAGGGAAGTAAACAAAAGTAAAGTAATAGTATATGTATACATATATTATACGGAAGTAAACGGACATGATCTGGAAACATTTATTTGTCGAAATATCGGAGAAAAAACGTTTAAATTAGAAAAATTAGGTACTTAGTTTCTTTAGAGGGAAGGTGGAGGGGATAGAGTAGGGGGAAGGGACGGTTTCTGCCGAGGGTCAGCGCTGCTGTCGCTCTCTTCCAACGTCATATCACAAAAATCTAGTTTTCTGACATTACATGACCTGAGATTTCTTTTTATGTTGTGAAGAGTTACAAGATACAAGAATATTTTATTATTGCGGCTTGTTCTATTGCAAGCAAATACTTTTGAATGTAAGTTTAATATATTTAGTCCCGACAGTCGCGACAAAATTTGGAGAAGGCGTAATGAGGAGCTGAATCCAAAAAATTTAAAACCAATAGTAAAACATGGGGGTGGCTCAGTGATGGTGTGGGGTGTATGGCGTCTAGTGGAATTGGTGAACTGGTTTTCATTGAAACCACCATGACTGGAAAAGTTTATGCCGAATTACTAAGGAGCAATTTGAAAAAGAGTGCTGAAAAACTTGGGATTTTACGGACTTTTCATTTTTACCAAGACAACGATCCGAAACACACCTGTGAATTGGTACGTACTTGGCTTTTGTATAACTGCCCTAAAGTTATGAAACCCCCCCCAATCGCCCGATCTCAACCCAATTGAACACGTATGGGGTGAGCTCGACAGGAAAATTCGATTAACACCCATTGCTTCAAAAAACGAATTGAATCAAAAGTTATTAGAAGAGTGGGGTAAAATATCTCCAAATTTCACCAAAAAATTAGTTTCATCATCAATGCCGAATCGAATGAAAGATGTTATTACACAAAAAGGGTACCCAACCAAATATTAATTAACATTATGGTTTTTGAATTTGTGAAATCGTAAAAAAAACATTGAATTTATTTATAGTTGTTTACATTTTTGTCCGAAAATTTTTGTTACCTACATTACTTGTTATAAAATTTATTAAATTAAAATATTTATTTGTTCTAATCAAAGCTGTTTTTCCTTTATCCTAACCCACTTTTGAATTCTTATTCTTGATTGAAAAATGGCTTTAATTATTTTTTTAAATTATTTTTTATTACTTGTGCATTTAATTATTATAATTTTTTATTGAAAAATCAAACCGTCCGAACATTTTTGTTACTGGCTGTATATGCACAAAATACTTGTGAACTAAACTTAAAGTGCTGCTATCTATCACTGAAGTGAAGAAACTAAGTGATCCACACTGGTTTTGAAAAAGGGAACCTATACCAACATCAGGATGGTAATAACTCATTTTCCGAAAAATTGTGGGTTGGTCCGCTCTGGCTCCAAACTAATTAATGAAGACAAAAGAAGTTTCACTTCACCCTGCGGTTATGTGGGTGAGCCAGACCTGCTTTTTTGTTTATTATAACTAATCATTTCTTAATGTCAGATGCTTTAAATGTAATTTTACTAGATAACGGGGCTTAACTTTACGTCTTCCGAGAAACAGTTTTATTTTTATTTTTTCTTCTTTTACCGTAATAATTGATAGTATATTTACGAGTATTTATTTACACTTATAAAAAATAAATAAAAATAAACAGTATATAAAAAAGGTCAAAGTATGGAGAGTAAAAGTATGGCTGGGAGTGAGTGAAGTTAGTACCGACTATAACTAACAGATGTCAGTCTGTGTCATGTTTATAGGGTAGTAGCTGAGCTCTTGAGTAACCAGTCCGGTGCTCCTGGGTAGTAGCGTAGCCAGAGAGGGGGGGGGGGGGGACTACTCACAGTGTACAAGGTTAGTTATTGGGACTCATGCCTGGGATTTAACTTCGAGGTCATATCGCCTACTACCAGAAGAGCTTTCTTTCGTCGCGGAGATGGATATGAGCCCGACTCTACTTTGGGAGTCTTAAATTTTGTCTATCTAGGTTTAGTTACCTGAAAATTTTCAGGCTCCATCGCTTAATGTCCCATCTGAAGAATGGCATGCTCAGGTTTCGAACCCGCGATCTTGAGCTTAGTAGACATGTCATTATGGCAATATAGTCATTATGCCCATTATATAACATAATTAAATTGTTGTTTAATCAGACTCTTCATCTCCTCGAATCACCGACAATGTACTTCCCCAGTACAAATGGCCGATTTGGCTGAAAATCAATAGTGAGTTAGTTACTGTGACTCATGCCCGAGCTTTAACTACGAGGTATCGCCTACCATCAGAGCGCTCTTTCGTCGCTCTGTTGGACAAAAACCCGACGCTACAGTGGGAGTCGTAAATTTAGCCTACCCACGTTTATTCACCTAGGATATGGGATCTTTAAAGAGTACCTGACATCGACCAAGATCCGGATCATCGCTCAACGTCCCATCCGAAGAGTTGCTCAAGAAGCTCTTGGCAACACATACAGACATGTTTGTCTTCATTTTTGGAATCCAGGAAGTTATAAAATGAGAAATTCCGTTGAAAACTCAACATCGAATATTCGACCGATTACATAACTTCTTAAGGCTGAAGTAGAATCATCTGACAGGTTTCGGTTGATTAAAAGAGTTTCATAGCTCGTCAGGTTAATGATACAATTTGTAAAAATCGATAGTTGAACTAATCCCAAATGATAAATTTTTTACCGGAACCATGAAAAGTGGGTGCGAGATTTTCATTAGCGAGAAAATCTGTAAGAGCGTCAGAAGAAGCGGACATTGACAAAGAAGGGCTGATATTTTCACCTTTCAAGAAACCCTTCAGTAATTATTTCCAAATTTACAATAACTGGAGTAAAAATGGAAAAAAATAAATGTGTCTGTGAATCAGCGGCATTGTACTTCCCTAGTACGAGTTATTCAAATAAGTTTCGCTCTCGCTCTAAATACTACCGACCCTTTGGGCTAAAAATCTATAAGTTGACTTCCTCACCAATTTGGCTGAAAATCAATGTGTCGTTAAGGGGTTCTGGATACAAATATAATATATTCATTCTATGGGTAGTTTTCTTCACAGATTGACAGACAGGAGATTTTTTTCCAGTGAAATTTCCTCACTTTAATATACTCCTCAGATTACATAACTTCCCCTATACTTTGCATAGCTAGGAAAATAAATATAAACGCTAACGTTGCAACACTGTCTGTTGAGTCAAGGACAGTCCTACCTGCGATAGATTTGGGGAAGAAGACGAAACGGCGGCACACTTCCTGGGCATCTGCTCGGGATATGCGCAAACGATATTCCGCATCTTTGGTGGAGATGTAATCGCAGAGGAGGACTTTAGAAGATTGGACTATGAGAGCATTCTCAGTTTCATTAAGGAAACTGGGAGACTGAGCATTTCATGAAGGGCTTAGTTTAGGTAGTATAAGTATAAACAAACAGTTAATATAATAAGGGGGAAGCCCAGCGCTTCCAGGGAAGGGATAAGAGCACTGGATGCTTAGTTCCCTAGGTGTAAAACACCAGCCCACCTCACATATATATTTATTTATAATATTTGAGTAATATTTAAAATGTTTCTTTCACTGAATTTCACTAGCTATTAACTTTCCATTTAAAAGCACTAATTCATTCAAAATCTTCCTTCTATTGCCCAATCTCTGTCATCTCATTCCTATTCCTCCCCGAAGATTGAGGCGGTGCTGGCCGAGAGACTTGTTACATTAAGGCTACTATTTAGGAGTGCTAATAATGTCCACTCATATTCAATTCTTCCTTTCGGGGGGAAAAGCGGGGAGCTCATCTTGTAAGTGGAAAATCGTAGGGACGATAGGCAACTGCTTGCCATCCCTGGTCAGTCACCATTCTGGACCTTGAGGCGGGTGGTTCTCACAGCCTTAGCTAAAATGGTACTACAGGGGTGGATGCTTCCAAGCAGCACCACCAACTGAGGTTGGATACGTAGTGGCACCAGCATCGGAAGCTAGTCCCTGGCAGATTCTGATGCCCAATTCCCCCCTATTCCAAGGAACTAACTCCACGCTGTAGGATGTTTTAAATATTTTTAGAAGGTTGTATTCTAACCTCAGCGGGGTATGGGCGACAGCCTCGGTACCACTGATGAGTAACTTCGATCAACCAGAAAAAAAAAAAAAAAAAAAAAAAAAAAAAAAAAAAACTAACTATTCCTCTCGGTCTGCCACCACTGCTTGTCATATTCGGTACTGTACCTGATACTGGACCTAATGAAAAAATAAACCCGGTAAAAAATTCCAGAATTTAAGGCGAATTTTGGGTGTGAGCATAATTTATGTGATACAGAGGATTTACAATATATTGTTATGTTGGCTAGGTCTACAAGTGGGGGCGGTATACTCACGGATGGCGGGGGTGGGGCTGGGAGGAGAAACGCTGGTTCGCTGACTGTAGAACGCTCGCTCCGCTGGGTTCGACTCTGGTATGCTATCTTCGGCCCCCGACCCTCTCGGACCTATCACCTGAAATACCAAACACACCGGATTAGTTCTGCTGTATATAAAAGGTTTAAAGTTCATACAAATAACCTCCTCAATAATTGAGATGAAATAGGAAGCAAGATGAGAGCGAATGGGTAACAAGTTCGATTCCCGCTAAAACCATTGTTAATATTTATATTTTTCTTCTTGTTACTTTCTTATATCTTAGTATAATGAAGTATGGTAATCGTGCGAAAATCCGAGATCGAGGTTTAAACTAATTTTCACGTTTCAAGGTCCCCTGACCATTTTCGCGATAATGTCTGTCTGTGTGTATTGTAAGTATAATATGTTAGGTTAGGTTTTATGACTCATGCCCGGGCTTTAACTACGCGGTCATATCGCCTACTACCAGAGCGCTCTTTCGTCACTCTGGTGGACACGAGCTGTGGGAGTCCTAAATTTTGCATACCCTAAATTTTGATTCATCTAGGGCAGGGGTCTTTAACGAGTATCTGACATCGTACAGGCTCGGGACCATCGCTTAACGTCCCATCCGAAGGACGGTGTGCTCAAGTTTATTTTACCTCCCAGATAAAATAAACTAAGGGCCTCGGTTGGGTTTCGAACCCACGATCTTGAGCTCAGAAGACAAGCACGCATACCACTGAGCTACCGGCGCCCTATAAGTATAATATGTGATTGAAAAGTTGTGAGCTCTCTACTGCAAAAACGGTTGTAGCTATGAACATGAAATTTGGAATGAATCACATGATCTAACTTAGGTATGCGACAATTTTCCCCCGCGCCTAACTACATTTTACAAGATACAGCTTATGTTTATGACCTAATCAAAAATCTTTTCAAGTAATAGTTGTAGAGAATACTGAAATACATAATTTATATGAAATACTATTTTATATAGGTCGTCCGGTTTTTGAGATAAATGCCAAAAACCATCTTGAAATGTAGTTTTGAAATGTCATATTTTTAGATGTTTCCTTGATTTACCGGAAAACGGTTAGTCCTATCGAAAAAGTGACTCTACTAAAATTGTTACTTACAAAATTTCCAATCGCTAAATAGGGAAGGGGGGGTTCAGAGGGGGGGCCCAACTCAAAAACCCTAATAACTGCCGATGTAATGAATTTATCGACTCAACACCTGGGCGAGGAGGTCGACTGGTTTTGATGGGGGACCGAAAAGTTAATTATTCAATTGAGGTGCTCATAACAAAAACAGCCCTAGTCAAAAATAGCAAGTTTTCAGGAAAAAGAAAAAAAGTTTGTGCTTCTTTCAGGTTCAGGTAATTCAAATGATTTTTTGCTGATGCTTAGTTGCGTATATTAGTAAACTAATGACATAAATGTTGCCAAACTCTACTATGCTTAAGGGGGGTAGCCAACCCTCAGAAATTGCATACCCCTGACAAGGGTTGTTTTTGTATGAAATAAAAATGGGCACAAAAAGAAATAAAACTTGTTTATCCACTGTTTTAATAGAACAATATCAGTACCTTATATAAAGCTTGTCAAAAAATACTAACAAATAATAAGAAAAAATAGAAAGTATACAAAATAAAAAGGATATTATTACACATTTATTATAAATCCATCATTTCCATCAAAAAATTCCCTTGTCAGTTGACGGGTTGTTTTTGCAGAACCGGTCAAATTTCTCTGGTCTGTAACTCTAGACAGGGGCCGTTCGTATTTGCACTCTATTAACAGGGTTATTAATACCATCTTCTACTACAAGAATGCGCTGAAATCTCAAAAACGTAAAAAATTGACAAGGGCTGTTTTTGTTATGAGCACCTCAATTCGTTGTGGGGAAGTACATTGCTGGCGATTCACCTACGGCTATTTTTTCTCCTTTTTATTATTCTGTGTATAAACTTTGTATTGTAGTTAAATAGTTATCAAAATTACTTATGGTTATTTGTAGATTACAAATACATATGTGAATAGAATAATATTAATAGTTTTTCTATAATTTCCAGAAGAGACCGAGCGGCTGTTAAGGTGAAATAAGTATAGAATACAGAGAAATCAGAACGACAACGACAAAGATTGGCAATGTTGCCTTGATCTGAGAACAATACATGGCCGGAGGTTGTCCAGGCAGGGAGTAGCAACCAAGGCTGGCTTGGGGGGTGCTTGACGATTCCAGGCACGGCAGGTAATAAGGAAACACAGATAATTACTATAGATAGAGTTGTGGATCGGTGTAAAAGGCAACAGGAGCGGCCTTTCTTACCTACTGCAGTGTGCTGCTGCAACAATGTCTCTTGTGCAATGCAACTTGTCCCCTTTGAAAATATTGCAACTGCAAGACGGCCTTAAGATATCATCCCGGGTATCTGCCATAAACATATTACATATACAAATTGAAACAGTAGTCAGAAATTACATGTTCTTTTTGATGTTACATTTTAAAAAAACAAGCAAGTTCTCGGATGCGTGTGTTTCGCCTCTCTGCACCCTGAATCAGAGGAAATTATTGGGTCGTATATTAAGACTCTACAAAGGTGGCATTTCTAACTAAGTGCGGCCCTTGAGGTCCTCACGGCAAACTTCCCAGCATGATATCAATATCAATAATGCAACGAAACATCTGTTTTTTCTTCCCCCCATAACCTCCCCTCCCGTTAGGAATTTTGAGATGCCACACAACCTATTTTTCAATTGGCTTTTAAAAATACTACATTGTAAATTGCATGACCACCAAAGTGGAGTCGATATCATTTTTCATTTGCGAGATTAGATGCAGGAAAAATTGGCCACCCTCATACGTACACACACACATACTTCTTACTGTAGTGACCTATGAAACATAAAAATATGTTGAAAATTTCAATTTCGATTTTCGGACCCATTACAATAACTTCCCTATATGCTGGGAAATTGAAAATATTGTCTGTGTTTGACTGTGAGCACGATAACCCCGATAGAATGAATATAATATCTGTATCCAGATATAATATCCGATAGATTGAGGAAAGGGATAAGAGCATTGAATGCTTAGGTCCCTTGGTGTACAGCCTTCCCAACATATCTAACTTCTCCGATACTTCGTGTATCTTGGGGAAGTAAAAAATCGGATACATATACTGTTAGTATTATGACTCACAACCGGGCTTTAACTACAAGGTCATCTCGCCAACTACCAAAGAGCTCTTTCACTCTGGTGGACATGATCCCGTCTCTACTATGGAAGTGCTAAATTTTGCCTAACCTAAAATTTTATTCACCTAGGGTAAGCGTCTTATCGTGTACTTGACATCGTACAGGCTCGGGGCCATCGCTTAACGCCCAATCGGAAGGTTTTTTTTTTTTTACTCAAGGTTTTTTAACTCCCAGATAAAAAAACTTCGGCCGGGTTTCGGACCTATCACACACCTGTGAAGGTTAAGTATTTTATTTACTTTTGTATAGATTCCCTACCCTAGGTGAATACACAAGCCCTTCCGATATATCTAACTTCCCCTTATACTTCGTACAGAGTGGGGAAGTAAAAAATCTGATACATATACATTATAGTTTTCAACGAACCCCCTAACTTCATGTGTGATGAAAATATGTTGTAAGTTTGTACAGGACTTATGAACCGAGTGAGCCTATAAGCTGATTTCTATATTAATGCGCGAAAAATGAACATCTGTAGAAGACACGCCTCCATGAAGACTGGAGCAGTTTTTCGCCATAAACCAAACAAGATACGACTTTGCCGATAATGAACCGATAATTGCCCGGCTCTGTCTGCTTCCACCCAAGCACTTCTGGAAAGATCCCCATATAAATTATCTCACCACTTTGCAGTTATTAAAGGATTAATGCGGACGACCTTTGCACAAAACTTAATAGCCATCTTATTAAAATGGAAAAATTGCCAATCTTATTAATTTGAAAAAATTTCAACTTTCTGACATTATTTTTAAAACTTTATATATATTCTTTTTTATTTGTAATTACTTGTTATTTATTATTTTATTTAGAACCTTGCAAGTTATCCGTCTTGGCCTGGAGTAACTTCAAGCAAGTTAGTAACTTTAAATACTAACATTATCTGTCCGATCAGTAACATTAAGTTACATGATTTTAGAATAAGTTGAAATGTTGAATACAAGCGATCTCAACTTCGCCTCAACCTCAAACTGAGTGTCTACAAGACAATTGTCAGACCTATCTGGACATATGGCGTTCAGCTCTATGGTTCAGCTAAGTCCCCACACACGAACACACTAGTGGAAGCAATTTCGGTCCAGTCCTTGCCGGGGAACCCTCCTCGGGGAATAAATCGATGTTGGCCGCGTGACCTCCAGCTTGAGGAGGCGGTGATGCTGATCAGCTGCTTCATCAAGAGTATAATGCCATGTTTATTGTTACCTAGCACGTATTTTCCTGTTATGAATTTTCATAGTTGGAAATTTTTACTTTTTTTATAAACAGGAAAAAAGAAAATATTTTGAATGATATTGAGGCCGGTGGTTTGTGACTTATTCTCTCTCTCTCCCCCCCCCCCCCCCCCCGCATAAATGTCTGTTCCCTCACAGACTACGTAAGACTTTTAAAACGATGTTCCACTCAATGTTCAATTCAAAACTCGAAACACATATTAGGAGCGCCTCCCCCTCTTATATACAGAAATGTTATATACCCAAATGATCTAATAACCACACCCTTATATATCCAAATGATCTCAGATCAATACTACATTTTTAAATTTAAATCCTCATAAGGATAACACCTATTAATTTGCAGCAAAATTGATCGAAGTGAAGGGAGCGAAGATGTAGTCGAACCTTTCAAAATTACTATTCTCTTTATTCCATATGTTATTTATTTATATTTCTTTTCACTTTTAATATTATTCCCAAATATTAATATTCTTTGTTAAATAAGAAGTGGGGCCACAATGACCCTGGGGGTTGATTTGCTCGGAAAAGGAAACAACACCACGATAAAGCTTTGATGGCGAAAATGTTAATACGCTTAAGTATACTTCTTTCCAAAATCGGGCCATATTCTGTTAAATGTGTCTCTGTAGCGAACATTCACTTCCATGCCCCCCCCCCCCCCCCCCCTCCTCACCACTTGAAGGGTAGGTGGAATTTGTTTCCCCTCCAACCCCCTCCCTTTAAACCGACATTCCACAAACATTGACCTAGAATTGAGGGACTTAGAAGCTTACTTACATATTACCCTGCTTAATAGTATCAGTTGAGTAATACTTGCAGATCCATGGATCAGTCTCGCCAATATAACCACTTTTTTTTTTTTTAATTTATGATTATTGACTTCCGTTTAATCGACGCTATATACATAGACATCATCGAGAAAATTGTCAAAACGTATTTAGGGCACCTTGGAAAGTAATAAAATTCATTGAAAACTCGATCTCGGATTTTCACAAGATTACAGTAGTTTCTTTCTTATACTCTATTAGACACCTAAGTCTGGAATAGGGCCAGACAAAATGTCGCGGATATTTCAATTTTCGGGTACCCAATCTTTCGGATTCAGAGAAGGTTCCAAACCCGGAGTTAGGTTTTCAATAGCTTTCCGATAAGTTAAAAAGCCTGTTTGTTTCTAGGTCTCAAACATAAGTTTCCGCTCTCCCTCTAAATGGGCAGTCTCTTTATTTGTTGGACCCTAATCTTCTGTTTTGGCTCTTTTGAAAGTCCTTAGATCTCTGCATTTGAGGCTACATCCCACCTCACACATAAGTTTCCGCTCTCCCTCTAAATCTGCAATTTCTTTAAATGCAAATTTGCAAATTTTGTTGGATTCTAATCTTTTATTATAGGGTCGTTCGATCTCTGAATTTGAGGCTACATCCCGCCTCACACATAATTTCCCGCTCTCTTTAAACTTTCAATCTCTTCCTTTGGTATATTCTTATTTTCTGTTTTTTTTTCTTTTGAAAGTCCTTAGATCTCTGAATTTGAGGCTACATCCCGACTCTCTCTTAACCTGGTTCCAGCCCTGACTTGGTTCCACGGTTCCAGACACTGCCCCGGTTGTACTGTTCTTTCGGTTCCACAATTGAAGGATGTATAAACCTGCGTGATCTACTGTCAGTCATAAATTATTCTGTTTGTATCGAGGGTGCCAGTAGCTCAGAGGTAAGAGGTCCCAGTGAGCTCAAGATAGCAGGTTCAAAACGCGGTCGAGACTCTTTGGTTTTTTGACTTGGAGATAAAAAAAATCTTGAGCACATCGACCTTCGGATGGGACATTGAGCGATGATCCCAAACCTATACGAGAGGGCGCCGGTAGCTCAGTGGTATGCGTGCTTGCCTTCTGAGCACAAGATCGTGGGTTCGAAACCCGACCGAGGCCTTTTAGTTTATTTTATTGGGGAGGTAAAAGACCCCTGCCCTAGGTGAATAAAAATTTAGGGTAGGCAAAATTTAGGACTCCCACAGTAGAGTCGGGCTCATGTCCACCAGAGTGACGAAAGAGCGCTCTGGTAGTAGGCGATATGACCTCGCAGTTAAAGCCCGGACATGAGTCATAAAACCTAACCTAACCTAACCAAACCTATACGTCATAAGACCCCAACTCAAAGTAATTAAACAAGGGTAGGGAAATACTCACTATAGAGGGAACTCCCAGTCGGGCTCATAGTAGGCGATATGACCTCTTAGTTGGTGATATGACCTCTTAGTTGGTGATATCACCTCTTAGTTAAAGGCGAGTCATAAAAACTAACTTATGTTTGCATCAATATATTAATATAGCAAGAGGCGTTAACTTATGTTCAATTTGATTAGTATGGAATGATATGTATGCTGGCCAACAATCCAACCGATGCGATAAACTTCATTTGGTGCATTCCTAGCTCGGTGCATTGTGCACCAGTTGATGAACCTGCTCAGTTCAGCTCCAGGTCAGTATGCTATCTATTCCTCCTGATTGCAAACTGCAATACACCAATATCTTGCTAAACACAACTTCCACTTAGAATGTTCTTTACATCGGCAGTTATTAAAGTTTAAGTTGAGAAAAAAAGGACGTAATATGATAACTTATAATATAAATAAAGAAAAAAAAAACTGTCTCCCTGTACACCCACATTTTTTTTCTCAAAAAGCAGGCTACTTAATTGTTTAAAACAATTGAAAATAAATAAAGCAGGTTACTTGATTGTTTAGGACAATTGAAAATAAATAAAGCAGGTTACTTGATTGTGTAGGACAATTGAAAATAAATAAAGCAGGTTACTTGATTGGGACTATTGGTGAATTCTTCGAAAACAAAGTATATGGTCATGGGTCAAGAGGTAAGACCTAATGAAGAAGTTCATATTGGCCCTTAGGTACTTTTTGGAAAAGTGAACGAGTTCACTTAACTAGGATGTCAGGTTAATGTGTACAATAACCTCTCAAATGAAATAAGAAGCAGGATCACCAAGTCCAACCGCTGTTTCTTTGGAGTCCGGCGTCACCTCAGAAGTAACTTGCTTTCTAGGGCAACAAAGCTGGAACTCTACAAAACCTTGATTCGACCAGTGTTAACTTACGGTTCTGAAACATGGACAATAACAAAGACTGACGAATAAGCATTCCTGATTCACGAAAGGAAGGTCCTACGATGCATCTATAGAGGTGTCTACGACGGACAGGACTGGAGGAGAAGAACAAATCAGGAGATATACGCTTTGTCGAAAGAACCGGACGTAGTAAGGTTTGTAAGACTTCACAGACGAAGATGGGCAAGACACTTGGCAAGAATGGGAGACCATGATGGGCCAAAGATGACATTACTGGACCAGACATGTTGGGAGGCCGAAGTTACGTTGGAGGGACAGTGTTGCGCATGATGCGAGGATCCTACTTGGAGTCAGGAACTGGAGAGCAGCTGCACAGGACCGAGACGACTGGCAAAGGCTGATCCAGGAGGCCTTGACTCAGAGATGAGTTGTTGCGCCGATGATGATGATGATAGATTGTTTAGGACAATTAAAAATAAATAAAGCCACTAAAAATAACATTTTAAGAATGTCCAAATTTATTTAACTACTCCCCTTTGTAATATCTTAGTGCCAGTTTTATTCCCCATAAGCATTTAGTTTGATGGCCATTCCTACACGCCCAGCTATACCAAGTATAGAGCATGTTATGTAATCGGTCAAAAATTCGATGAGGCGTTTTACACCGAAATTTTATGTTCTCCGACCTCTAGATTCGAAATATGATAAAAAAATCTGTGTCAACTCCCAATAAAATGAATATATCGACACGAAATTTTATATGTGAATCCAAAACCCTCTAAAGACGAAACCTATCGATTTTCATCCAAATCGATTAAAGTGTAGGGGGAGATTAGGAGGGAGGCTTAACACAAAAACTCTAATAACTGTCGATTTAATGAATATATCGACACAAAATTTTGTATAAGAAGCCTCTACTATTGATTTTTAGCCCAAACGGTCGACTGGTTTTGGAGGTGGAGTGAAAAGTTAATTGATTAATTCGTTCTGGCGAAGTACATTGCCGGTGATTCACAAACAATTTTTTTTTAATATTTTCGAATTTTTTTTAAATTTCCAACTATAACTATACAACACAACGAAATATGAACAGCTGAAAACAAATATCTCTTGAGTCTTGAGTCAGCACTAGTGATGAGCAACGCAAGACCAAGATGATTTTGCTCTTCACTAGACAGCACCACCGCCTCCTCAGGGGTGTATTTAGAAATCCTCATTTAGGAGGACTCAGCATATCTTCGATGGTGTAATGGTTAATGTTTAGTTAGTTGTCTTGTCGAATAAACATTATTTAAAAAAAAAAATTTGTTTTATTTAGTTTTATGTATATTAAGTATATGACAGTATATAGTATATTTATGTATACTTTAAGTATTTAATTTTCATTTTTCATGTTTTTTGCAAGTCAATTATTTATTTTTTAACTTCTCAGCATATAGGGGATGTTATTGTAATGAGTCCGAAAATCGAAATCAAAATGTTCATGATATTTTTATGTTTCAAGGTCATTACAATATTTTTACACTATTTTTGGAAAGAAGTATGTGTGTGTGTACGTATGTACGTGCGTGGTCAATTTTTCCCGCACGATATCTCGAGAATGAATAATGATATCGACTCCGCTTTGGTGCCAATCGAAGCGTATCAACGTAAATATGATCTGAAGGAATTTCAAATTCTTGAAAAAGTGAAAAAATTCGTGAAAAATAGGCTGTATGGCGTCTGCAAATTTTGAACGGGAGGGGGGTTATAAGATGGGCTAAGCATAAAAATTGTTCTAGCTCATTAACGGATGTAATGAAATTTCACTTGTAGTATTTTTAATAACCAATTGAAAAATAGGATGTGAGAGGTTTTGAAAATTCTTAAAGGGAGGGGGGGGGGGGGCTCCCTATGCATAAATATAGTGCTAGCTCATAAACAGATGGCTGGATCGAGATGAAATTTGTAGTATTCTTATTTTTAAGAGCCAATTGAGATATAGATTATCTGGCGTCACGAAATTCTTAAGGGGAAAGGATTATTACATTTAAAATAATTTATATATGAATTTTATTAATCAGAGTTCATTAAACGTTTCATTTATTTTATTTCTCTTCAATAATTGTTTTTTTTTTCTTATTTTATTACGTTTTTTTGCGTTTAACGAGCTCTTGCGTTAAGGGTCAAGAAATGTGAACACCCTATTTTTATTATTCCATGCAGTTCATACCGTCATTGTTTTATTTAGTTGTTAATAATTTTGAATTTCGTTCCGCCTGTGATTCCCCCTTTTTCTTTAGCTGATTTGACTGAAAATCAATAGATTTCGTTCACATTGAGTTCTGGATCTCATATAGAAAATTTTATGTTGAATATAGGTATTCATTCCATCGGGGACTTATCGTGTAAACATGAAATTCCGAAGAAAATACAACATCGAAGTTTGGATCGATTAAAAAAAGACCAACGAAGAAAAAAAAAAAAAAAAAAAAAAAAAAAAAAAAAAAAAAACGCTATTCTAGGTCTAGTTTTAACTATCAAGACAGTTAAATAAAAAAAACAAGTTGCATCATAGAATTCTTGGTGCAATTAATGGGCCCGCATCTGCTTCGTTAGCGAGTATAGAGAGGTGCCTCCTTTGGCAACGATATAGTCCTTCATATGTATTATGCACTTTCTCAAACCAAAGTTGCGAATACAGCCAGTAAGGCGAACGTTCCTCCTTGAGGTAGGTTAAAGATGCATCTACTACCCACTCACAGAACCTTGGTCATTGAGATATACATGGTTGGAGGTAGGTCCTGAATCATGTCCTTGAGGTAGGTTAGTGAAGCGTCTACTCACCACTCTGAAAACATAGGTTGCTGCCCTCTTTTGAACTCTCCCCAAATGTCAAAATGTTTTCATGTTCACAGACACAAACACAGACAGGTCTAGAGGTTGATAAAACATGAAATTCCGTTAAAAACTCCGCATCGAATTGTAGAGGTTACAAAACTTCTATACTTATTTAGTTTGCCCGAACAAGTATATACAGGGTGGCCAAGATAAGCGGGTCACAGTGAAATAACTCCTAAACGGTTAGGGATATCAAAATTGTGCATAGGACTTAAATTGTAGCACTCGCCGAGAACTATAGTATGGCGTCCTCGAAAAGGCAAAAATGACCTTTTTAATGGCTCAAACAGCCCTTCGAAGGGCGGGGTTCCCTTTTGACCCTTAAGTTGCATTACATTTTATTAAAGTACTAAAGAAACAAGGAAGAACTGTGCAAATAGATGTTTGATACGTCAAGTAGTACTCGGAACAAAAACGTTTAAAGTTGCACGTTTTTCTTATTCTGAAGTTATTAAATTCCAACTACCTGATTGAGAAAAACGTGCAACTTTAAACGAGGACGCCATACTATAGTTCTCGGCGAGTGCTACAACTTTAGTCCTATGCACAATTTTGATATCTATAACCGTTTAGGAGTTATTTCACTTGTGGCACGCTTATCTGGGCCACCCTGTATACACCTCTCTCTTCATGGTAATTTTGTGATGGAATGTGAAACATGTTTGGAATTTTCTGGATAAGGGCTGTATTTCCAGTCGAAGTATGCTGAAAATTCGTACTCCAAAGGGGGGGGAAAAAAAATAAATGACAAAAAATGTCAAAACTTCCGTTATTTATCAAAACAAAGAGATAGAAAACCGACTTTAAATATAGAATACAACTCACATCAGACTGAAACGCACCTCAAAAGACGAACTGGACTTAAGTCAATCATCGGACGACGATCGGCATTATCACTTGAGAACAAACAACACATATACAACACCATACTAAAACCCATCTGGACATAGGGTATCGAGATATGGGGATCAGCCAAGAAATCAAATATACAACACCTTCAAACACTACGTCACATTGCCGATGCGCCATTTTACGTTTCCAATCTCACATTGCATAATGACATCCCATTTGTACCCTCTGTTATCAGGATATGGTATCAAAATGTTCACGACAAACTCCATCATCACGCCAATCCACTTATACCAATTATTATCCGCAATCATTCTCTCTACAAATCCACCAAGCGGGCCTGGCAGAGGGACCTGCTCCAAGACTGGCCTGGGACTCCTCTTCGGTCACGTACCTCAGCAGTAGAGCCATGCTTGACACTGCTCAACTTATACCACTTACTAATGACAAATGTTATGTCGTTGTAAATACGTATATAATAAAAAAAACAAAAAAAAAAGAGGGCGCCGGTAGCTCAGTGGTATGTTTGCTTAACTTCTGAGCTCAAGAACGTGGGTTCGAAACCCGACCGAGGCTCTTAGTTTATTTTATCTGGGAGGTAAAATAAACTTAAGCACGCCGTCCTTCGGATGGGACGTTAAGCGATGGTCCCGAGCCTGTACGATGTCAGGTACTCGTTAAAGACTCCTATTCTAGGTGAATAAAAATTTAGGGTAGGCAAAATTTAGGACTCCCACAGTCATGTCCACCAGAGTGACGATAGAGCGCTCTGGTAGTAGGCGATATGACCTCGTAGTTAAAGCCCGGGCATGAGGCATAAAACCTAACCTAAAATAAAAAATATATAGATTCTGCTCTTGAAGACTTGCTTTTTAGACTAAGTGGGCCTCAGAAAGGGGGGGTCATACAGTTTATCGGTCTCTGAGTGAATCACCCGCAAAGTACTTCCCCAACACGAATTAATCAATTAAGTTTTCTCACTCCCTCCAACACCAATCCATCGTTTCGTCTAAAAAACAATAGTTGGCTTGAATAGGGACATCTAAATCCTCATACTAAATTTTGAGTCAATATTCATTACATCGACAGATATAGAGACCCACTGCTTTTCGATCGATTTTAGGGACTATTAATGCCGTCCTTATGGGGTTTTAAATTTTAATGATGATAGATGACATTGCTATCCTGTCTCCTCATCGTGACCCAGTCCTGTCATCGAGACACCTCCAAGAACACCTGATATCTAAAGAAGTCAGTTCTCATCGTCTTCACTCTCCATCGCAAATATGCCCTCCACAATACCTTAACAATAATACATCCCTATCTAGGCCTTCTACTCGACAAGAGCCTAACATGGAACCCTCACACGAGACTAAAAATACGAGAAACGAAAAGACGCTACAAACTGTTACTAAGACTATTAGACAATAAATCTTAAATTAACTTTGAAAATAAAACGACTTATATACAACGCAATGCTGAAACCTATGTGGACTTACGGACTTGATCTCTGGGATTCTGCCAAGGCTTCCAATCTCCAGCGTCTACAATCCTTTCAATCCAAAATCCTTCTTATAATAGCCAATGCTCCTTTACTATGTTTCCAAAAAGACCCAACATACTGACCTCAGCATTTCCTACATCACCAAAGTAGCTAAATCCAGGGACAAAAAGTTATTTTCCTCCCTTAGTTCCAGTAATTCAGCCACACAGTAACTAGCTGTAAATGAGTGCAACTCAGTGCCTAGGGAGTGTCACTACTCGGTGATTTCTCCACTCTTCGACACATTTTGAAAATTCCACATTTATTATACATTTAGTAAATTTCTTTATATTATTTATGCAGTTGTGAAGTTTAAAAAAATTTAATTTTGATATTGGGGTTTTTGAGACCCTCTCAAAGTGCACCTCCTCTGATGCCCCCTTCCCTCACAAAGGATGAAATAGCATAACTCCCGAAATTCAGTGGCTTCCTAAGAGAACTGGAGAGACTGGAGAGCCGAGGAAGGCACTTGTAGCTGGATTCCAGGCTAAGTTCAGGAGGTGTAGCAGCCCCGGCTCCACAACATGGGGACCTCTCCCAAGGTAATTTTATTAACTGCCCGCTCCTTCCTCCAGATCCTGTTTTTTTTCTTCCTTTTGGTTGTTTTTTTTTATTTATTTATTTTTTTTTTTTGTCCGTTCCTACCTAAGACGGCACTTCTTTTCGAGTGGTACTCCTGCCGCCGTCGTGTTCTCTCAAACATCCCGGCTGTCTCCAAGAATGCTCCATGTCGTTTGTTCTCCGGTAGTTCTGTTCTCATCGGTTTGTCTGTCACCCCCTACGGGTTTTTCTCATAACACCGCAGATCCAAAATTACCCATTAGACGACTATATCGTTAGTTATTGCAATATATAATCTCTATGAAAAATATCAGATTATAAATGAAAAACCGGGAGAAAAAGTGTAAAGTAGTGTAGAACTTTCTTTATTTGTTCAGAAAGATCTCGAAATTCCGTTGAAAACTCGATCTCGCATTTTCGCACGAATACAACACTTCCTTATACTAAAAATAATATAGGTAAAACTCCCTAATCTTTCACTGAAAAAAAAAAAAACCTCTCTGGTGGCTCCTGACAATTCGTCAGAGCAAACCTCCCAGTTGTTTGTCTTCGAGTGTGGCCTTTAAAAGTACATTGAAAAAAAAAAAAAAAAATCCTGCAAGATAAACAGAGAGGGATAGAGTCGTGCCTAGTGGGTAGATGTTTCTCCGAAGTGGAGACTTGCCGTTAAAACGGGAGGCCGTACG
The DNA here is from genome assembly GCA_963662175.1 of Aradus depressus. Lineage (NCBI taxonomy): Eukaryota > Metazoa > Arthropoda > Insecta > Hemiptera > Aradidae > Aradus > Aradus depressus. The sequence goes on along the minus strand of OY759219.1, from coordinate 39,315,566 downwards.
GAGATCCTTCAACCTCCTCTTAGTTGCTCCTTCTGGAGATGAGAGACCAGGACACTAGAAACTTTCTGGAGAGTCCACAACTTTCTAAGTACCTACCTACATTTAACACTAATTGAGAACTCTCTCAGAGGTATCAACTCTTCTCCCACGAAGCGGCTTCAACTTAAAAGCTCTTAAAGCTCTCTTATCTTAGAAAAAAATATATATTTTTTTACTTCCCCGACGATACAAATGAAGACAGAAGAAGTCCGTTCGCGAAGAAGTCAACCTGAGAAATGAGACCTACGCTTCCCCTCTATAATAACATAAGTAACTTTCTGACAGAAAGAAGAGAGTGTAGGTACAATCCTGACAGAATGAAGAGTGTACAATCCTGACAGAATGAAGAGAGTGTACAAAGCTGACAGAATGAAGAGAGTGTACGATCCTGACGGAATGAAGAGAGTGTACAATCCTGACAGAATGAAGAGAGTGTACAATCCTGACAGAATGAAGAGAGTGTACAATCCTGATATATATTTGGTTTATTTAATATGTTGTCTAATTTCACTAACTATATATACATGGGAGTACTTTCGGTATTTCTACCATCCTCAGCCAAAAGCATAAGAGATAAGACTAAGTTAATTTTCAGAATGTCAGCCTCTCGAGGAACCCATTACCCTCCCTACTGGTGTTCCCCATGACGTCAGACATTCCTAACTAAGCTAAATTGTCAAGCTGTGAGATATTTTATGACAAGGCGGTCCCCATATTTCAAATGTGTGACCCCTTCTAAGATCTAGGTATAAAGCATTAACAATGAACAGGCGAATAATATAACATTAACAAATCAAAAATAATTGGTTCCAATTACATCCTAATTAAAATTATTATACTGTAAATTATATAAATATATCTATTGGCAAGATTCAGATAAATCATATATCTATATATATATATATTGGTAAATTCTATGTATATTTAAACGTACCTGTGCACATCGACTGGAGGGTCATATTATTGGTGACAGTAAAGGGGAATATTTTAGATTGGTTTGGTCGTTCATACAATTTCCATTTTTTAAAGTTCTGTTTATTTCTAATATTTCTAATGAGTTGAGCAATGTGCTTTTTTCGCAGAAATGAAGGTATTTTATGCCTGTGTCTTTATCAAACGTATGTTTGTGTTGGTTGATGTGTTGTGCAAATGTTGATTTTGTTATGTTGTGTGTTGTGTCCATGTTAGTATCTATTTCTGATATATGTTCTTTGAGTCTTTGTTTGAATTGTCTCCCAGTTTGTCCTGTATAGATTAGGTTGCAAGAGTTGCAATTTAATTGATAAACCCCACTCTTTTCTTCTGTTTTTATTCGTCGTATTAGTCTTATCTCTTATGCTTTTGGCTGAGGATGGTAGAAATACCGAAAGTACTCCCATGTATATATAGTTAGTGAAATTAGACAACATATTAAATAAACCAGTTTTATTTTATTTTCAAGTCCATTTGAATTATTTCACAATATCTCTGCAATTATGTCAGTTTTCATTGATATATATTTGTTCGGCGTTTGTCTACGGGCGCGCTGTGCGGTGGGGACCGAACCTATTTTCACATCACTTGCTCCATCATTTCCTTATGAGATACGCCAGGTCGTATATTGAATTATATATTGAATGAGATATATAAAATTGATAGATATTTGTTGGTCTCGTTTTTCATTTTCCTCTAATTTAAGAAAAAGTTTAACTTTATTTCATTTCCAGATTATATTGGCTTGGTTTTATTGTTATATAGTATCTTTATTTTATATTAGCCCATTTTCCCAGCAGAATTGGCGACACCGCAGGATCTATTTTTTTTTATCAAGGAAATATAGGTTATTTAAAGAGAATTTTTTGTCTAGTTTCTTCATAACTAGAATTTCCAATTCCCGAATTGTATTTTGATTTTCTTCCACCTTTTTCCACGGCTGGAAAGACGGAACTTGACAGAATGAAGAGAGTGTACAATGCTGACAGAATGAAGAGAGTGTACAATTTTAAACTAACTAATATTATTATTGTAATGTTTTATTTAAAGAATGTTACTTTCTCAAACCTTTAGAATAAGGAATAAAAAATCGTGCGAACATCTGAGGTCGACTTTTATCGGATATAAAAGTCTCCTGAACACGTTTTGACCATTTCCGCAATAGTCACATGTGCTAACTTAGATCTGAATATATTTTGACCGAAATCGGATGAAAATTGAGACCATTTTACTTAAGGAGCCTAATTTATATTTATGAAAAGTCTCTTTAAATAAAAGTTTTAGGGAAAATTAAAATGTACATTTTATATGCAATAAGATTTTTTGAAGGTTGCCCTTCGTAAAATGTTGTTTTTAAATCCTTTTTTTTAGACGTCTACTCGATTTACGGGAAAACGGTTAGTCCTATCGAAATATTAGCCCCTATTGAAAATGTTCCTTATTAAATTTACAATCAGAAAAATGCCCTCAGATGTTAGATAAGACCAATACAAAGAAAGTTAAACTGCCCCCGGATTGATAAATAAATTTCAGTAGGAAATATTTCAAATTAATGTTATATTACCTCCTCCCTCTCAAATTCATTTCCAAATGTCAATACTAAGTATAAGAATGTCACTCAAGAATTACGCGGATGTCAACACATTACTTTTATACAACCAGTATGAAATGAATTTGAGAGGAGATAGGGGGATGTTGAGTGATCTGTAAAATTGTAGTTGGTATAAGAATGTCCTGTAAGAACCACGTCAAATTATCCTCATTCCCAAGCTGTTCAAAAAAATGTTTTTTTTAAATTAAACTTAACGATGTTCAAGAGACTTATTTAATGAGGACAAGACAAGTTGATCAGAAGAGTGACTGAGGCGAGTGAAGACGAGTTGATGAGCCGAGTGGAAGACGGCTCTACCTCGGCATTGCTAGATTAGGGTCTGGTGGCATAGCTGAGATGTTTGGGAGGGCAGCCTCAAAGATACCAGACCTAAATGTTCTATCTTACCTCTCTAAAGGGCCACAAACACGAATAGATAACAGGTTCAATTCTCTTTTTAGAACAAACGGTCGATTGGTTTTGACGGGAGAGCAAAAACTTAATTAATGATTAATTCGTTCATTCATGTTAGTTATTATGACTCATGCCCGGGCTTTAACTACGAGGTCATATCGTCTACTACCACAGCGTTCTTTCGTCACTCTGGTGGACATGAGCCCGACTCTACTATAGGAGTCCTAAACTTTGCCTACTCTTTTATTTACCTAGGATAGGGACCTTCAACGAGTACCTGACATCATACAGGCTCGGGACCATCGCGTAACGTCTCATCCGTAGAACGGTGTGCATTCATCAGTTCATCTCCCAGATAAAAAAAACCTAATATACTTTTGACATAATTATTCGTTGGATTAATAATGAGTGAAATTTTCGATTATCCGGGGTAATGGGGGGAGGGGGGAGAGGTCGCACTGATAAATAAAAACCACGGTTAATCGAGACACTTTTTATTTAACGGATTGCATATGTGTGTACAATGTCATGTTATAACGTTATCAGGGCTTGAAAAATGAATTAATCCTTTTGCGATTTGAAATGATTTTCCTTATTTCAGTTCTAATTTTTCTCAAATTGATGATGTCATGGAAGTCAAAATTTTCCTGTTGGCAGAAGTTCAGGAGGACATGAACTGGTTCCATTGCTTGACTTGTCTGAATGTTTTCTTCTTTAGCGCCAAAACTGTCACAAACACGGATAATCGAGGTTCTACTATATTATTTATTGGCTGTCATTGTTTTACTCTTAAATGAAACTGTTGTAAAGTGAGTCATCCAATTGTGAGTATGCCTTATCTATATAGCCAGGATTGGAATCCCGGGATTTCAGTGCCATTGTCACTAGTTGAAAAAAACACTTTTGAGCTGTGGTGATTTATCTTACAGATGGTACATAAGTGAACATCACTTACCCGACAGCGAAGAGACGACCGGTTTGTCCCATATAGATGATACAACATGGCCCGAGCTGTAGGCCCAAACTGGGGCCGGGGACTGTGCCAAGCTCTACGTGGAATGTCCCTTGTCAGCAACACCAGGACGATTCCCAGTGTCCTCAATAACAAACAGGATAACATCTTCTCTTCATCAGCACACCCCCACTACACTACACACTTACTACCTCTGTCCAATTGTTTTCTTAACTGTCAACAAAATGGTACAACTTCTCAAACCATTTTTTAGAATGATAATGACAATAGGAATAACATTTTTCAATTCACACGTTTACTTCTCCATACATAGTATAGAGAAGAAGGGAGCGATGAGGCTGGAGGTCGATAAAACCAATAAAACTCCACGAATTTCTGGCAAACTTTCGGTACGAAGTATACCTTCTTCAAAGCCTGTATTAACATTCAAAGTGGTAAGATAATATGAGCTAAAATTAAGTAGCAACATGCAGGTTCTCGGATGTGTGTGTTTCGCCTCGTTGCACCCTAAATCAGAGGAAATTACTGGGCCGTGTATTAAGACTCTACAAAGGTGGCATTTCTAGCTAAGTGCGGCCCTTGAGGTCCACACGGCAAACTTCCCAACACGGTATCAATATCATTAATAATAATATCACAAAACTAGGCATTTTATTCAGGACAGAATTATTTAATTCATTTAATTGTATTTCACTTATACATAGATTGTTAATTGATTTTGAGACCTCACCCTATTTTTCAATTGGCTATTAAATATACTATATGTGAAATTTTATGACAATCCGACCATCAGAACAATTTTTGTGCTTAGCCCCTCTCATAAACCCCCTCCCGTTCAAAATTTTCAAACGGCATATAGCCTATTTTTCAATCTGGCTCTAAAGGATGCTACATTGCCACCAGAACAAATTAGATCGGATAAATCTTTTTCAAGAATTCCTAAAATCCACTTTTTTAGCAGTATTTTTGTTCAAACAAAAAAACTGGTGGATCTAATTTGGAAATATTTCTTTCAGATCATATTTACATTGACACGTTTCGATTGGCACCAAAGCGGAATCGATATCATTTTTCATTAGCGAGATATCGTGCAGGAAAAATTAACCACGCACGTACGTACGTACGTACACACACACATACTTCTTTCCAAAAATAGTGTAAAAATTCTGTAATGACCTTGAAACATAAAAATATTATGAAAATGTTGATTTCGATTTTCGGACCCATTACAATAACTTCCCTACTTGATGGGAAGTGAATAAAATTATTTAAAAAATCTACATTAAAATAAACAACATTGAATCACTTAGTTTATTTTATCTGCGAGGTAAAATAAACTTAAGCACGCCGTCCTTCGGATGGGACGTTAAGCGATGGTCCCGAGCCTGTACGATGTCAGGTACTCGTTAAAAACCCCTACCCTAGGTGAATACAAATTTAGGGTAACAAAAATTTAGGACTCCCACTGTAGAGTCGGGCTCATGTCCACCAGAGTGACGAAAGAGCGCTCTGATAGTAGGCGATATGACCTCGTAGTTAAAGCCCGGGCTTGAGTCATAAAACCTAACCTAACCTGAAATTCCGTTGAAAACTCCGCAAAGAATTTTTGACCGATTACGTAATTTATAACTGGGGAAGTGAAATTTAAAGATAAAACAAAAATGGTATCACTTTTGCGTTGTGTAAGAAGATACAGAATTTATATAATATATAAATATTATAATATATTTCTCACTCAAAATTTATTTTTTGTTTTTATAACCTATAAATTATAGACCTTTCAAGAAGCTCTCCCTTCATCAGGTCTATAATTTATTTTCTATTCTTTATGTTAACAATTTTTCTCATATCAATCAAACTCTTCTTATTACAGAATATATTTATTGAGTGAACCTCTATGTTGAAACTACAATAAATATGTTATGTAAAAACAAGAAATTTTAATTCATATGAGAAAAATTGTTAACATAACTATGGTCACAGTTTTTTTTTTTTTTTTTTTTTTTTTTTTTTGGCCTTATGTTCGATGCATATTAGCCATGTCAATGTGTTATCTAGTTATCTACGACATCCATGGACCCGGGAGGGAGTTCCATCTACGAAATAAAACTCCATCCCGGACGGGATTCGAACCCGTAAACCATGGTGAGACCATGCGACCAAAGCCCTACGCTCTAGCCCGCATGGCCACCATGGCTCCCGATGGTCACAGTTAAAATTAGTTTAAATTGAATAAAGAAATTATGTTTGGATCATTATTAATATATATATATATAAGAGTGAATGAAAATGAATATTGTTAATCCTTTCTTGGATTTTCCCTTAGTTACCTAATCATTCCCCATCACTTACCTAAAATTATTGACCATATTTTTTGAAATACGCGTGAATGATGCCTCTCTAAAATTGAACAAGTTGATTTAACCGAAAACACCCTCTTCACTTGGAATAGTCTGCCGTAGTGAATAAATGGTTAAATGCAGTTATCTAGTGAATGATTCCCCAAAGAAGTAGATTAAGTTGATTTAACCGAAAACACCCTCTTCACTTGGAATAGTCTGCCGTAGTGAATAAATGATTAAATGCAGTTATCTAGTGAATGATTCCCCAAAGAAGTAGATTAAGTTGATTTAACCGAAAACACCCTCTTCACTTGGAATAGTCTGCCGTAGTGAATAAATGGTTAAATGCAGTTATCTAGTGAATGATTCCCCAAAGAAGTAGATTAAGTTGATTTAACCGAAAACGCCCTCTTCACTTGGAATAGTCTGCCGTAGTGAATAAATGATTAAATGCAGTTATCTCTTGAATGATTCCCCAAAGAAGTAGATTAAGTTGATTTAACCGAAAACACCCTCTTCACTTGGAATAGTCTGCCGTAGTGAATAAATGATTAAATGCAGTTATCTCTTGAATGATTCCCCAAAGAAGTAGATTAAGTTGATTTAACCGAAAACACCCTCTTCACTTGGAATAGTCTGCCGTAGTGAATAAATGATTAAATGCAGTTATCTCTTGAATGATTCCCCAAAGAAGTAGATTAAGTTGATTTAACCGAAAACGCCCTCTTCACTTGGAATAGTCTGCCGTAGTGAATAAATGATTAAATGCAGTTATCTCTTGAATGATTCCCCAAAGAAGTAGATTAAGTTGATTTAACCGAAAACACCCTCTTCACTTGGAATAGTCTGCCGTAGTGAATAAATGATTAAATGCAGTTATCTCTTGAATGATTCCCCAAAGAAGTAGATTAAGTTGATTTAACCGAAAACGCCCTCTTCACTTGGAATAGTCTGCCGTAGTGAATAAATGATTAAATGCAGTTATCTCTTGAATGATTCCCCAAAGAAGTAGATTAAGTTGATTTAACCGAAAACGCCCTCTTCACTTGGAATAGTCTGCCGTAGTGAATAAATGATTAAATGCAGTTATCTCTTGAATGATTCCCCAAAGAAGTAGATTAAGTTGATTTAACCGAAAACGCCCTCTTCACTTAGAATAGTCTGCCGTAGTGAATAAATGATTAAATGCAGTTATCTCTTGAATGATTCCCCAAAGAAGTAGATTAAGTTGATTTAACCGAAAACACCCTCTTCACTTGGAATAGTCTGCCGTAGTGAATAAATGGTTAAATGCAGTTATCTAGTGAATGATTCCCCAAAGAAGTAGATTAAGTTGATTTAACCGAAAACGCCCTCTTCACTTGGAATAGTCTGCCGTAGTGAATAAATGATTAAATGCAGTTATCTCTTGAATGATTCCCCAAAGAAGTAGATTAAGTTGATTTAACCAAGAACATACACAATTTTACGAGATACCAAGAAACCCACATCTTTATAATTCCGAAATTATTAGAGTCCTGAGCTCCCAATTTCTTCACAGTGTGCAGATGGCTTGGGAGATGATCACAGTACACTTAACTCATTTTGGCCATTTTACGACTTAACAACTTATTCCCTGTGATCATAGATAAATAAATTATAGAAACATCCCGAAAAGTAATTAGTTATAAAAACTAAAAAATATATGGGAGAAATATATAATATTGATATGGTTAAAATTTAATTTATTCTGTTGAGAAGTTATTTATCCATCGGTAAAAAGGGGAGGGGGTTATAGTTGAAAAATTATTGGTTACTTCCCCAGAAATACAAAGTATAGGAGAAGTTATGTAATCGGTCTAAAATTCGAAGCGGAGTTTTCAACAAAATTTCATATTTTCCGAGCTCTGATTTCAAAAGGGGATAAAAAAGTCTGTCTACGATAACTCCTGATAGAATGAAAGTATCAACACGAAATTTTATATTTGTACCCAAAACCCAAGAAGTACGACACCTATTAATTTTCAGCCAAACCGGCCAAAGGAAAGGGGTTGATTGGGGAGAAGCTTAACACAAAAACTGTAATAATTGTCGTTGTAATGAATGTATCGACTGGAATGATATATTTATAATAATAATAAACGTATTTCCGTTAAACCAATACATGGTAATAGGATACATCAAAAGAATTTATACATTAAGATAGCTTATAAATTAGATTTATAACTACTTGAGTCTAAATTAAACTAACTTTAAATTCAAACCCCAAAAATTGGTCGAAGAGTAGGGGGTCCAGAGAAGGGGGGGTTTTGACTCAAACACCCTAATTACTGCCGTAAGTCAAGTACTGAAATTGGCCAAAACGGTCGATTGGCTTTGGAGGGTGAGCGAAAACATAATTGATGATTCACCGACGACCATTTTTTTTTTTTCTTAAATTTTTATCTGCCGCAACAACAATACGGCTGCCTCCCTCTTCATTCAATCAAAGGTCATTGTAAACCCCTTTTCCGGCAGTTGGACATACTTCCGGTTCCATGACAGTGCATCATGACTTGTCCTAGCAGTCTGGACAGAAGTGAAGATCCACAACCAACTCATGAATATGGTCTTAGGGACGACAACAATATCTAGATTCCACATCACCGGCTGAGTAGGACTGAGCCAAGTCATATAATTATGCCATTAAAAATATATAACCATTTACCCATAGAGATCAGAAGACTGAACAAAAAGGAACTTTTAAGCAGTGTCCTTACTATTTTAACCCGTTCCGCGACATGTGAGTCTCCGAGACGGAATATTCATTTAGTTGTATTGGCAATACCGATTCTATGACGAACTTCTGAGCCTAATGTAAATTCGCTCTTATAAGTTGTAGTCTATCTGCCGTCCTCCTGATTTCAATCTTCAAGGTAATTCTTATACTTTTTCTATGACAGTCTAATCTACTCACATGGCACAGCCGCTGATCCTATTTGTAAGTCTGCTAGGCTTACATGGCATAGTGGCAGATATTCATGTGAGTTTATTAGACTTGCATGTCACAATGATGGATTTTTGGGTATGTTTCCTTCACATACACCCGGCTTTTTCCAACATTCTGCTTTACCATATCTCCATCATTGCCATAGTCGGACAGTTTACGCTTTATTTTACTTTTCAGAATGAATCCAAATTCATCTGAAGCCAGTTCCTCCCTAAAGGGCGTATACAATTGTAGTTTAGGACAAATGAACCAAACTTTGCCGACAAGATTTTCTTTTGTAAAATAATTTATCTTGTGAACCAAAATTAAAAAGTTCATTACCATTGTAACAATAATTTTTGTTGATAAATTGTTTCTATGTTAGTTATGACATTTTCTTATCCATATATGTATTTAGTTCCAAAAAATAACTATAATTCGCAATTCGGCACCTGGGGAGTAATCTGATAGGATGGGGGTTAAAAAAACATTTATTTTTTGACATTAGAGATTTTTTTAACTGTGATGATTTTTAAATTATATTATTTATGTATTATAGGTAAGTGATTTGTTTTTAGTTTTAAGTTCAATAATAACATTTCATATAGCCTATCTAGCTAGATTTGAATAAATCTAATCTAAGGAATGTGTGAATGTGTCTCTCTAAAGACAAGCTTACCGATAGCTAGTTTTATTTTAGAATGATCAAATTTGACATATACTCGTACTTGTAGCTTAGTATCCCCAAAGAGAAAATATATAGTGAAAAGTTCGAGAAAAAAAAATATCTGCAGGGAGCGGGCGCTGCTTTCGGTCATAGTTGATAGTGTGAATGTGCACCTACGAAACCCTTCATTGTGTGATCTAACCACACTTTTATTATATATATATTTATATATTCCTTACCTATCCGAGGTATTGTTAAAGGTATAAATTATTCCAACTTGAAAAAGCGGGAAAAAAACACAGAACAAATTAGGGAATGTTTGAATAATTCAACATTGCAGAAAGAGGAACTGGGTCACTTTTTCTTGTACTTTTTTGATTTTTGAACTGTCCAAATTAGAACTGAACATGGAATGTGCCTTTTATTAGAAGACTAGCTGTGGTTCACGACGTTATCCGGGAAATTCCAAAACCGCTAGAGGGCGCCGGTAGCTCAAAGGTAGCGTGGATGCCTTTCTGAGCTCAAGTTCGCGGGTACGAAACCCTGCCTAGGGCCCTTCGGTTTTTTTAACTAAGTTAGGGGGTTCAACTCAAACAAATCCAAATAACTGCCGATACATTCGTTATGAAATTTATAACATATTAATTTTTATTTTATTACCTATTAATTTTCGAGGCCCTTAGTTTATTTTATCTGGCAGGTAAAAAAAACGTAAGCACGCCGTCCTTCGGATGGGACGTTAAGCGATGGTCCCGAGCCTGTACGATGTCAGGTACTCGTTAAACACCCCTACCCTAGATGAATAAAAAAATTTAGGGTAGGCAAAATTTAGGACTCCCACAGTACAGTCGGGCTCATGTCCACCAGAGTGACGAAAGAGCGCTCTGGTAGTAGGCGATATGACCTCGTAGTTAAAGCCCGGGCATGATTCATAAAACCTAACCCTATTAATTTTCGGTGAAATCGCTCCAAGGGAACCATTGGCGTAGCTAGCATTATTCTCTGGGGGGGGGGGGGGGGGGGGGGGGGGGGGACAGCCGGTCAACACGACCGAGATAATAAAACAATAGTTTATCAAAATCATATTTTTAGTTTAAGTTCAATTAAACTTAATAATTAACAATCAGGTACCAAACACAAAATATTAGTATGTTATAACGAAATAATCAACACAAATTTATATCAACATTCAATAACGTTTGACTGGGAACTGAAGCTTTCTATATCCTTCTAATGTCTTCACTGTAATGTTTGTCTGTGGTGGAGTTGTTGTATATATTATAATTTTTTTTAATTAGGTACTTTAGATCGCACTTTTTTGGGGGGGCACCGGGCATTCTGGGGGGGCCATGCCCACCCCTGCCCCCCACCCCCCTACCTACGCCAAAGAGGGGCTCGACTTAAATACCCTAATAATTGCCGATGTTCTGAATGTATCGAAAGAAAATTTATTATGATAATTGGGAAGCCACTATGTAAGTCAAATATTGAGTTATAGGGCGCTAAATAGCCGGTGATTCACCGAAGACTTTTCAACACCGCTAAAGATATCTGTTTTGCGTTCACTGAAGCATCCATCAGTACACCCCATGGACTGTAATTTCTACGCATAATTTCTGTAGAATGCAAACGCAATGTTTTCATCATCTTTGGTCCATTGCAAAGAAAAAGGAGAGTAGACGGAGTTCGTGTGGGAACAACTTCGCCCCCCCCCCCCCCCCCCCACCCCCCCTTCTGAACAAAATATAAAATCGGATTTAAATGTCAGATGGCGGCAGTGGGGTGGGATAAAAACGGCGGGGCGGTCCCTTTGATCCCCCCCACCACTACCCCTGCATTCCATTAATTAATGGTTGTCGGTCTCTCTGATCTAACAATGGCCGCTCTTAGCCACTCACACTGCCCCTAGCTGTCCGATGGTCACTGGCAAGGATACGGGCGTCCAGACTGGATTGGACTGTTCTAGTGTACAGCGAGCGAATGACGCACTGCCAACTGAAGCCAGTCGAGTGAGATAATTCATTTCAATATTGAAACTTCAATTGGCATCTTTGTAGATTTTTCAAATTTTCAGTAAAGGGGACGGTATGTAATCTCAGAAATTCGATATTGAGTTTTAACTGGATTTTCATTTTTTTCCCCGAGTCCAAAATAGAAGACAATCTCTGTCCCTAGGGCCTTTGAATACTCATCTGAATTTTGTGTCGATATATTCATTACCCCGGAAGTTATTGAGGTTTTTAAGTCGAGACTCCTCTCTGATCTCCCCCTTCCCTTCCGCTGTAAATTGTTAAGAGTAGTCCTTATAGGGTTTTGAATTTACATTTAAAATTTTGTGTCAATACATTCATTACTTCGCCAGTTCTTGGGGTATTTGAGTTGAGCCCCCATTCTCTGGTCCCCCTTCCCTTCGACCGAATTCGCGGAAAATTAGTAGGTCCCATCCTTATAGAGTTCTGAGTTTAAATATAAAATTTCATGCCGAGAAATTCACTACATCGGCAGTTATTGAGACTTTTGAGTAGAGCCCCCTCCTCTATGGCTGTCGTCTTTATTGAGTTCTGGACTCTTATGAGAATGAAATTCTATCGAGAGTTATCGTGTTCACAGACAAACCTACTTTTTTTTTTTTTTTCGTTTTTGGAATCAGGATGTTGGACATGAAATTCCGTTAAAAACTCTGCATCGAATTTCTTACCAATGACATAACTCCCCTGTACTTCGTACACTTGTGGAAGTAAATTATGTATTGGATACGAAAAAGGTCAGGCGACCTTGAAACGTAAAGTTCCGCTGAAAAGTCGATCTCGAATTTTTCCACGATTACAATCCTTCCTAAAAATATACAACGTTCCAATTAACCTAGATAATTATCCAAAGATAATCATTTGAAATAACAGAAAAAATATGTATAAAAAAGTGCCAGGTTAAAATCCAGGATTGTCCAATCAAAGTGGTCCTATAAGAAGCGGTGCCCCTAATTCTTAGAAGCGTAGGCCCCCTCCTAAGTGCCCCGGCGCCCCCCCTATCAATATTCCAGTGGAATGTCCTCAGAGCAGCTTCTTCAAGTTCCCCCCTCGACTCCTATCTGCTCCTCTCTTCGCGGTATCTTTTTTACACCTCATTGGGGATCGTTATGGCCTTAGATTGTCTTCTTCTTTTTGTCGTCCACTTCTATCCATCTGGAGTAGTTATTCTGGTGGTAGGGACGCATCCCTGCGCAATTTCTGATTTCTCATTATAATCGCACTAAACCTTCTCCCATTTCTCTCATACCTATGACAGACAATCTTGCGAGATGGAAAAGGAAATTGGTAATGGATTTTCCCAGCACGAATCAACTAAGTTTCCCCCTCGGTCCCCCCCCCCCCCCCCCCCCCCCCCCACCCGCCCCCCCCGCAAAACCTGTTAATTGATACCGATTATGAGGTTTTTAATTTACATATGAAATTTCGTGTGAGATAGAGAGAGAGAGGAAACTTAGTTTATTAAAATTCGAGCTGGGGAAGTACATTACCTGTAATCCACTAAGGATTTTTTGAAAACATATATATATATATATATTATAACCATTTTTCCCTCTCGTGTGAGTGCAAATCACGTAATTAATAAAATAAATAAAATTGAGATCGAAAAATTATTAAATTTGAAAATTATTTTAAATCGCGACTTTAATTAAACAATGCCTGAATAGCTGAAAGCACTCCCACGGGAAGAACGGTTACAAGATCCTAACGGTTAGTTGACATCAGTAATTAACAATAATTAATTACTGTTGTCAACCAGAAGAAGCATGAGTGGGGGGGGAATGAAATGAATCAAACCTATAACTTTAACATATTTATTTTAATGAGAACATATTTACAAAACAACAATTGAATATATATAATTTGGCCGTGTGTCTGAAGGACTGAATTATAACTTAATTACGAGGTACCTCGATACGATATCCATGGCGAATGACGGCGTGATCACCCTTTCTGGACTTCCCGTAGAAATCGTCTATTCACATAGTCCCTGAAGATCTGCGTAGTTTCGAGGGCACACCAGAAGTTACACCCCCACTGACTTTGCACCATCCAAAATCAAAGTGTGTCTCTACGACTAATTCACATATTCAAACTAAACTTTACAAAAGAAAGTAACGTGGTAATCCACCAAGACATGAGCAAAGAAAGTTAATTCACATATTTAAACTCAACTGTACAATATAAAAAGAACGTGGTGACCAGCCAAGACATGAGCGACGAAAGTACTTTCACATACTGAAACTAGGCTTTACAAAGAGAGGAACGTGGTGATCCACCAAGATATGAACGAAGAATGAGTAAAACGGGGCGTGGCTTCCGATATCCGACCGTGGTAGGGGACAGTTCTCCAGGCTTGATTGGTCGTCGGACTCCGCCCATTTTATTTCCAGCCAATCGCATATTACCAATTAACATCTGCCTCTAGTTGTGTGAAAACCTGGAGTAAGAAAAAAAACCTTTACTGCTTATTCCTTATACACCGGATGTAGACAATTATCTTGGCTTCCTTTCCATTGTGTCTCTATTATTCTTTATTTTCGCTCCCAGCGATCGCGATTCTCTCGCAGGCATCATTGGTTCCGAGCATTCTCTTCCAAATGCAATTCTCGTTTATTCAAGACCACACAACCCATACTTTGCTCCTAGCGATCGCGATCCTCTCGTAGACATCGCCAGTTCTGAGCATTATCTATAGGGTAGACATGCTACAATATCCGCCGTTCCCGTTAAAATAAAATATGTCGGCTAAATGACCATTGGAAGTCACATATTTTATTAGTTTCACTTAACACTTGCTCGTTCACTGAGCATATACACTTAACCAAATACTCAGGTATCGACCTCATTATCATGCGTGACCAAAACATGATTTTAAATTTCCTTTCGAATCGGCATGGCTTGCCTATGCATGCGTGACCAAAGCATGATTTTACTTTACGCTGTACTTCTTGGAGTTAACCCTCTCCATTGGCAAATAACGATGATTCTATTTCTAGCATACATTCACTGACTAGTTAAAACATCCAAAAAGGCCCCACGCCTCGACAATGTTTCAACTGAATTCCCATATACCTAATCCGCTTCAACAAAAATTTGGGTTGACCAAACCCTAACCATATGCCTCCTTAGGCCTTCGACAGGTATTTACCTTCTGCCGGAACGACGACGAAATATAAAATAGAAAAATAAGCCCACTCAAATCCCATCTCAGTTTCATAAATATATGTAAATTCCGGCATCCGCATTAATCAAGTAGCGAAACCCTTTCTTCAGCTCAAACAGTCAGTTCATGGCATAAAAAATAATTAAGCAACTCCCGCCCCTTTAAATGGATTCTACAAGCATCAATGGAGTGGCCCCTTCTCCGTGTGTACGATAATTAAATATTCAATTCTGGGTATCCCCTCCAGTTTATAATATATCTCCCCCTTTAGTCATGTATGCTTCGGCACCTTGCCCTAGGATTTCTTAAATAAAATAACAAAATTGACATTTGACCTACCGTGGTCGACACTGCATCATAATAAGTAAGGTCCATACCTGAATATATGTTACAAATATATTTACAAGGCTCTCATTGGGTTAACATAGCCCATCATGGTCACTAGATAAAATATGGGTCAATGTGACATTTTCAATAGATACACACGGTCGGATACTAATACAAATATTATTTAAAAATACAAAACACAACAGACAAATACAATTGGAAGTACATTTACCATACGTGACTACCTACAAATGTGTGTGCCATCGCCTCGCTGTCAGCCTACTCAGATCCGCGTCTCCTAATCAAATTTAAATACGTAGGTATATTCCCATGGATGGCCAATCCATATACCGTCTGCCCCGTCCTACAATTATGTCAATTTCAAATGAAGCCACAAACCTATCTAAACTAAATTATCCCAACATCATAAACAAATTGCTAATACTATTTAAAAAAAAATACTCTTACTAAATATATGAACAAAATAAACTTTCCTAACTTATTATCTAAATTACCTACTATTATAAAAAAATGCCCTATTACTAAAGTTATATAAAACATATCCTAACTTATTATCTAGAATAAAAAAAAATAAAACTACCCTAACTTATTATCTAAAATTATATCTACAACCTGGCGATTCACTTTGGAATCTTTGAGCTCGACTAAGGGGGGTATGCTCGATGTTAAGCCCCAGGGGAGTGCCAGAATGTCCCCGTCTGCCTTATCCTATTTACAAAAAAAAAATAACTAAATAATAAATCCCGTGTCCCCAATAAATGTGTATGTGTGATTCTTTGTGTGTTGTTGTATAATGAGGTGTTGGCCGTTAGTGTAAAATAATAAATAATTCCCAAATAATAAAAATAGTGTCTGTTTTATGTGTGTGTGACTTTGTCTAACTGTTCCTGGGATAGCTGGGGATGGACACCCATAGAGACGTCACAAATCTCTTCCCTGACTCTAGGGCCGCGATCTCGTCTGCAATAATCGCCCCCCCTAACTCGGCTGAAGTAAGATCGTTAATCTCAAAGAGAGCCCTAGCGCTTCTCTAGCCTGCTTGTAAATTTATCCGCTAATATACGGCTTGTGTGCTGTCATATAAAATACTCCTCCCTCCGCTACGTCGCTGCCGAGATGTCCTAAAATAAAAATTTGAGGACTTTCCTTGTCTAAAATCTGGTAAGGTCCTTCCCAGAATAGTAAGAATTTAAATACAAAATGGTTGGGCAAATCCAAAACGCTATTACGTAACGCCACCTCACCACGTTCGTAATTTTTCACGTAGACATCTTGGAAGGTGACATTGCTAGGCTGTTCGCGAGCAAAAGTCTGGTTCGTAGGCCAATTCCTATGTCCTTCGGGTACGGTAAATGTCATTCGGTCATCTTGTTTTGGGGTTGAGATCTGAGTTTGACCCGAAACAGTATCTATTCTCTTCGAGATATCGGCGAATCTCTTCTCACAATCGGTACTAATAATATTTTGGTTCGAATTTATTTCTTCGACCTCCTTATCTAGATGCTGTGTTTCTGACACGATCCCACCTGTAACTTCATGATAACTGACACATACCATGTCCCTAACTTTAGAAGTAGGCTTATCATATCTCTCTTCTGAATTGTCCTGCCTAGATTCAGATTGTACGGTACCCATATTACGTTTAATGGATTCGATATTATTTGCCATTGCCGAAATTTGTTCCTTTATCTCCGAAGTCTGCTGTCCTATCTGTTCCTGCATGGCCTTTCCCTGTTGTCCTAGTCCCGAAATCTGTTCCTGCATGTCCGCTTTTAAATCCTTTCCCAAGTTTCCCATCTGTTCCTGCATGGCCTTAAACATCGCCTCTAGGTCAAATTTAGGATTTTCTACCGGGGACTCCGGGGGCGTACGGATAGTTTTCCTAGACCGTGTCCGTATCGGCTCTAAGTCCGACTTCCCTTTCCCTTCCATTCTGATAAGAAATATATATCAAAACAATTAAATGAATTATACGGGAGGTCTGGTGCTAACCTAATTTCTATGGTGACCTGTCAGATGGCATCACAATACAACAATAGTTATAATATGTAAAATAAATGCCTACTAAATCTACATTAAAAAAAAAATCAAAAACAAAAAAAATAAAATTATTTCAATAAATGATGTCATTCATTGTCCCTACCCTCACCCATCCTTCTTCAGTTTTGATTCTAAATACCGACTTTAAGTGAAAATATAACATTGTGGCCTAATAGGCTGGAATCTACGTTAAAAAGCAAAAAAAAAAATTTTTTTTTTTTTTTAATTAAAAAAATTAATTAATTAATAAGGGACCGATTAGTGGGGTTCATTAATTATACTAATTGGCATAATTAATAAACAAATCAAGTCCCTGTTCGGGCGCCAATTATAACCATTTTTCCCTCTCGTGTGAGTGCAAATCACGTAATTAATAAAATAAATAAAATTGAGATCGAAAAATTATTAAATTTGAAAATTATTTAAATCGCGACTTTAATTAAACAATGCCTGAATAGCTGAAAGCACTCCCACGGGAAGAACGGTTACAAGATCCTAACGGTTAGTTGACATCAGTAATTAACAATAATTAATTACTGTTGTCAACCAGAAGAAGCATGAGTGGGGGGGGAATGAAATGAATCAAACCTATAACTTTAACATATTTATTTTAATGAGAACATATTTACAAAACAACAATTGAATATATATAATTTGGCCGTGTGTCTGAAGGACTGAATTATAACTTAATTACGAGGTACCTCGATACGATATCCATGGCGAATGACGGCGTGATCACCCTTTCTGGACTTCCCGTAGAAATCGTCTATTCACATAGTCCCTGAAGATCTGCGTAGTTTCGAGGGCACACCAGAAGTTACACCCCCACTGACTTTGCACCATCCAAAATCAAAGTGTGTCTCTACGACTAATTCACATATTCAAACTAAACTTTACAAAAGAAAGTAACGTGGTAATCCACCAAGACATGAGCAAAGAAAGTTAATTCACATATTTAAACTCAACTGTACAATATAAAAAGAACGTGGTGACCAGCCAAGACATGAGCGACGAAAGTACTTTCACATACTGAAACTAGGCTTTACAAAGAGAGGAACGTGGTGATCCACCAAGATATGAACGAAGAATGAGTAAAACGGGGCGTGGCTTCCGATATCCGACCGTGGTAGGGGACAGTTCTCCAGGCTTGATTGGTCGTCGGACTCCGCCCATTTTATTTCCAGCCAATCGCATATTACCAATTAACATCTGCCTCTAGTTGTGTGAAAACCTGGAGTAAGAAAAAAAACCTTTACTGCTTATTCCTTATACACCGGATGTAGACAATTATCTTGGCTTCCTTTCCATTGTGTCTCTATTATTCTTTATTTTCGCTCCCAGCGATCGCGATTCTCTCGCAGGCATCATTGGTTCCGAGCATTCTCTTCCAAATGCAATTCTCGTTTATTCAAGACCACACAACCCATACTTTGCTCCTAGCGATCGCGATCCTCTCGTAGACATCGCCAGTTCTGAGCATTATCTATAGGGTAGACATGCTACAATATATTGTATATATATATTTTTACAATTTAATAGACAATTTTCAACAGTGAGAACACAATAAGAAAAATTGATCACAAGAGGAATATGATAAAAATACTTGGATCTCTTGATGAGACGGCTGGTCAGCACCACCGCCTCCTCAGGCAGGAGGTCAGGAGGCCAACGACGATTGAGTCGTCGAGGTGGGCTGCCCGGCAAGGAACGGACCGACATTTCTTCCACCAGTGTGTTCGGATGAAGTGTCAACTTTTTGTGCAAAATAGTGCATAACTGTTGTGTAATTTCGTGTAAGAATGGTATATTGAGAAGGCGGTGTAATATTATGTTCGAAACGTAGTTCGGGTATTGTGTCATTGTTCGAAGAATTTTATTTTGAATGGCTTGAATTCTTTTGGTGTGAGATAGTTTAGCAGAACTCCAGAGCTGAACACCATACGTCCAGATGGGTCTGATAACAGTCTTGAAGACATGCAGTGTGTGGTTGAAGCGAAGTTGAGATCTCTTGTTTAGTAGCCAATTGATCAGTCGAAATCGTCGTTTCATTTTCTGACAAGTCTGCGTAACATGTTTATTCCATGTCAGTCGTCTGTCAAGATAGAGTCCTAAGTATCGTACGTCTTTGTCATGTTTCAGAGGGACATTATTCAGCCATACAGTTGGGCAGTCGCCGCGCCTCAAGGCGAATGTAACATGAAGGAATTTGATCTCACTTACTTTTACCTTCCATAGACGCACCCAACCCTATAAAACATAGTTTCCCAAAGTGGTTCCTATGGACCCCTGGGGGTCCTTGTGGCCGCTGAGAGGGTCTGTGACAAATTAAAATTAATTTGGAGGTGCGTGGACAACGTCGGGGGTCCGCGAAAGGTTTAATATAAAGTAAAATAATTGTGATCCATTTTCATTATTATGAAAGTTAAAATAAATTGGTAACGATGTTTACGTCCTGATTAAAATATTATAGATAATGAATGTGAGCATCGCATGGTGGGACTCGAGTCGTCTATCTATATATCTACTATTTAAATAGGAACGGAATCTCACCGCTTAGTGCTCGTGGAGTAAATAAATGTGTTTTTTAAATTTTAAAACAAATGTTATAATTTGAATAAATACTACTTTAAATATCACAATGTTTTATTTATATTTTATTTTTACGTCGCCATTTACCATTCAAAACAACAAAGGTAAATTTGAAATTTTCCTATTATGCAGTTATGTTGAGTTATTTCACTTGGGGGTTCATGGCCACGTTTTTGCTATAAAAAGGGGTCCATGGGCATAGTAAGTTTGGGAACTACTGCTCTAGAAGATCTAATTGCTCCACAATATATTTAATAAATTTTTGACTTCATTTTTGTCACTAAGCATCATTTTATTAGTATTATTGACATTCTTAAAATATTCATCCATTAAAAAATATGTGACGTTTAGATATCACGGAATTACGTGTTATTATAAAATATTAGAGTTAGATCAAAGAGAACCGCTAGGAGCGTGATAGTAGTAGTCACGCAGAAGGCACTTGTTAGTTATCTGAGAGCATATGTTCATATGCCATGATAGTAGTAGTAGGCTAGCTACAGATAACTATATTAATATGGCAAAAACTCAAAAGAAACTATTATTTTTTATTTCCCCTGCGGAATTTCATGTTGTTCAACCCCCTGAATCCAAAAACTTTTTTTTTTCTTTTTTGGAATCAGAAGGTCGCAAAACATGAAATTCTGTTGAAAACTAAGCATCGAATTTCTGATCGATTACATAACTTCCTAACTTCGTATACCTGGGGAAGTAAATTCTCCGGTATTTTTGTGAACATGATAACTCCCGATACAATGAATGTATCGACATGAAATTATATATCTCGGGTGTTTGGGCAAAAGGGCTTAAGTCAGAATAAGTCTTGTCATCCAAAGGATTTAGTGCATTTAAATATATTAAATTATTATATTATAATTAATTATATATACTAAATCCTTTGGATGACAAGTCTTATTCTGACTTAAGCCCTTTTGCCCAAACACCAGAGATATTTGGACCCCCTAAGGATAACTACAATTAATTTTCAGCTAAATCGGCCAAAGAGATGGGGGATCTTAACTCAAAAATCTGAATTACTATCCATGTAATGAATTTATCGATATGAAATTTAGTATGAAGATTTATAAGTACCTATGTAAGTCAATTATTGACTTAAACGCTTGATTGGTGTTAGAGGAAGAGCGAAAACTTATTTGCTTAATTCCTACTAGGGTATATTGCTGGTGATTCACCGACAATTTTTCTGATAAATTATTTGGAAAAGATAATGCAAAATATGTTTATTTATTGGTATTAAAAAAAATGTGACCGGAAAAAAATGTGATGTTTTCAATAGATTGACACCTGTAGAATGTAAGGTAGTTGTTGCAAGGAATGCATTAGACGCTTATTAATATTCATACATTGCAAAAATATTTCAGAAAATTAAGCGATTAAATGGAGGGAGGAAAAAAATATAAATTAGTTGGAAACTAATTGAAAGCATAGTTGATTTGATCCAATCTCTCGAAAAGCTGCATCCATATGTTTTAATTTATGAGTAGAGTACAGACATAAAATCCATAACAAATTTCCCTGGAATTTCATGCTTAACAACCCCTTGAGTACAAACGGGGGGAAGAAATGTCCTGCCTGCCTGTGTGTTAGTTATTATGACCCATGCTCGAATTTTTAACTACAAAGTCATATCGTCCACTACAAGGGCGCTCTTTCGTTATCAAAATGTGTACCAATAAGCGTAAACACACTATCTATTAAAGATAAAAATACTATTATTATGCGTTAAGATTGAGGGGAGAGCCATAAATAAGTTGGCAGAAAGAGAGAATGAAAATGGTGTCTCTTGCACTTAAATTTTACTTGTTAGAATTATGAGAGACAAGGCGCTCTAATTTATAATTATCACTAACAAACACAAAACAAGGTTATTGGCTAAATTTAAAAGGTAATCACTAAATTTCACTCGAAATCTGTTGTTTAATTAAATTCGCGAGAGAAACTGATGCGGCATGGACCATTTTTTGTGACAAATGTCGACAGAAACTGTACAATCGGTTCAGTGGCGTATATAGGAAAAAATTTCGGGGGGGACCCACCAGGCCGATTTTATAAGGAAAAAAGAAAGTATCACCTTGTATTACCAGAGGTAACATCGGTAGCAGATTGGCGGTCCCATAGGGACTTGCACCAGAAAAATTTTATTGTTTTTGTTTTTAACTTTTTTAATTTAATTTAAAGCTTTTTTAAAAAATAAACTAGCTAAGTATATCAGTTATGTAGTTATTTGTATGTATTTGATAAAGATCAAAGAACTGTTTTTATGGGGGTTAAGAAATAAAGTAAGTTTTTACGACAGACAAAAGTCAATATATAATTATAATATTTTGAATTAGGTATAATATTTTTGAGTTATAAAAAATAAGTGAATATATTAAATTAAAAAAATGGTTTCCTTTAGCTTGTTTTCTTTACAAAACAAAGTCCAGGTTTCTTGGGACACCTGCAAACTTATCCAGAACGTCTTCATCGCCTATTTTCACATCTCCATGGATCGATAGTAACGCTAGACCATTGAGCCTACTTTCAAAAACTACTGTATAATAATATCAAACTACTATATACTTTTTTTTAACTTTTATATTAATATTTTTTATTTATTTTTTTAACTTTAATATTAATATTTATTTTATTTCGGGGGGGGGGGGGGGGGCCGGACCCCTTGCCCCCCCCCCCCCCCCCCCCCCCCCCCATATATACGCCACTGAATCGGTTAGTTCCTGGATTTTCTCAGATAATTGGTTTTTTACCACCCTTCGAAGAACGTTGCGAAGCATTTTGGAATTAATCAATGTTAATTTGGTGATCTAATAAATCGCTTTTTACTATTTCAAAAGGAAAGTTAACTTTAAATTGTTTTAAAACATAACGTTAGTTATTATATGCAAGAGATTTAACTCCAAGGTCGTATCACCTACTACCAGAGCAATCTTTCGTCACTCTGGTGGACATGAGCCCGACTGTCTACAGTGGGAGTTTTAAATGTTGCCTCGTGCCCTGTCGCTTAAAGGTTTTCGAACCCGTGATCTTGAGGTCAGTAAGCAAGCAAGCATACCACTGAGCTATCGGCGCCCCCCTGCCATGTGTGTTTGTGAGCACGACAACTCCTAGCTTAATGAATATACTGATACAATTTCTTTTTTTTTCTTCGCTATCCATTCAATGATATCTTTACCGGAAGGGAATATATTTAACTGCATGCTCCATAATATGTTATATGCTTTACCACAACAGAATTTTGAATTCTACACACTTAAATTTAGCTATATGATCAATTAAATGTTCTTCAATATTAATCTTCTTTACTTGTTGTTACAACGCCGCAAAATAATTTTTTTCCATGTCCAAATTTTATCACAAATCTTGCCAGGGAACTTCTTCCCCTTCAGTAGTTCAAAGTTGAAGATTACATGACCGACTGTCTGCTTCTGGGTGCCGCAGAGGATCCTGAACCAGTGAAGGTAGTGCCTCATCTTGCCGTGTCCACTCAGAAAATTTTTGAATTATTAGTAAAAATGGTTCTATTAAAGAATTTTATATATGTATCACATAACTGCGACACCTACCAAATTTCAGTGAGTCAAGTGAAGAGGTGGGATTCAGATGTCATTAAGGCCCCTAATACACTTAACTTTGAATATTCTCAAAACTTTCTCCTTTTGAGAAGGTAAAAATGGGCAAAACTTTCTCACCAATCTAATTTTATTAACCCCCAACGCAAAAGGAGGGGTGTTATAAGTTTAAAGCCTTTGTCTGTCTATGGCATCATAGCTCCAAGACGGCTCAACCTATTTCAAAGCGGTTTTTTTGTTTCAAAAGCTGGTATCTGCGAGATGGTTCGTAGCCATGTTTGGTGGAAATCGGGTTTGCCGTTTCCAAGATCTTCAGGTTTCAGAGCCTGTGTAGGGATCTCGGCCTCTATTACAGCTAGAAACTTGGAATTCTCCGTTCACAAACATATTCACAACAGTTTTGACGTGCGGACCTCGGTGGTGGGGTGGAGAGCACACCTGCCTTCCATCTAAGAGTTCCAGCGTCTGAGTCCCATCGGCATCAATATATCGCCGGACTAAACATGATACCTCGTATGTGCAAAAAGCCAACTTTACAGAAGAGACAAAAAACTGATAAAAAAAATATTCTTTATAGGAAACCTAAATTTTTTCGACATTTGTATTAAGTGAGATGTATATGAATGCCATGAATTGTTTTTAAGCTAGTTTGCAAATCCAAGTAAAGAATTAACGTACTTGACGGAGTTACCAGGTTTCACCACAATTTCATTCCCATTTCTTTTGCAAGGTATCACTTCAAACCATATTTCATGTTTTTTTTTTCGTTTTATGTCGTATACGAGATCCCACTAGATCAATAGTTTTTTTTTTCTTTTTTTTTGGTAAAAAAAAACGATTTTCGGAAAAATGTCGCTTACGAGGTATCACGTTTAGGCCGACGATATGTAATTTGTGTACTTCCCAGCTATACGAAGTATAGGGAAAGTTATGTAAACGGTCAGAAATTCGGTATTGAGTTTTCAACGGAATTTATGTTTTCCCTTATTCGAAAAATGGAAAAAAAAAAAAAAAAAAAAATCCTGCCTATTTGTGTGTATTTGTGTCGCTGTGAACATGATAACTCCCGATAGAATGAATGTATTGACACTAAATTTTATATGTGTATTCAAAATCACATGACTCCTAATGATTTTCAGCCTTCTCGGCCAAAAGGAAGGGGGGGATTAGGGGGGTTGGATTAACACAAAAACTCAAATAACTGCCATGAATGTATCGACAAAAAATTGTATATAATTAAATTCAAAACCCCATAGAATGCACCCCATAGATTGCACCTATACCCCCGATGTAATGAATGTATGGAGACGTTAATTCGAGTAGTGCAAATTGGCGATAACCAAAGTAGTGGTTGGCCCCAATAAATAAACCAACCATTGCCAAATATATCTTCCGACTACTGCAGTTTGGAACAGGATTGTAAACTGTAGATAGCCCGTTGCTATTAACCAACCCCACCCCCTTTTTTTTACGTTTCGATATTGAAAATACTTTACTGTAATATTTTTTCACTTTTTGCAAGCAAAAAAATTTAGAAAAACAAAAAAAAAAAATGAAAAATTGTGATTGAATGAGTCTGAGATTTAGATATAGGTGTTGTTTAACGTGTCAAGGATTAAATTGGTTAAATAGCTGGAGAAGATCCAAACGATAAATTCCATTCTATGTTGGTACAGTGGGGTGGTTATATTTGTACACTTCTGATAGGTCATTCTGACAATTAGACACAAAGTGCAACATGAAACTGCACTTTCAGTTCAATAGTGCCCTAACTACACCCTTGGTAGAAAGCAGAGATTTTCTATTGAGTATGTCTAGTTAAGATAAATTGCTGATCAGTAACTGAAAAGTTATTATCAAGACAAGAACAACTTTTTGAAACTAAAGAAAAAGTAGTAAGATTTTTATGTAACAAACTTGGCTAGTAATAGAAAAGTTGAAAAATTTACTAGATACTAGGATGAGCATAAAAATAAGATAGATATAACATCGAAGAGCACCATCGATAGAAAATATTGATGGTCTCATTTCATTATCATGACGGGAATACTGAAAAGTGAAAAATTATAAATTAGTAAAACAAAATTTATTTTTATAAATGTCTTAATTTATTTTATAAAATTACAGAGAAGAGAAAGTAAAAAAATATTGGTGAGTGAATCACCAGGAATGTACTTCCCCATTCGCGCAAAAAATCAATGGCTGATTTACAAAATGGCTTCTGAATCCTCATATTAAATTTTGTGTCTTAGATATTAAATTATTTTCTCTTCTTAGTTCCCACAATAATCCTCTAGTCCGTGCCCTCCATTCTGCCATACTTCCCCAACTACGGCTTAAGCTTCAATGGCCTAGAGACCTCCTTAGCGGCAGCAGTGACAGTGACTAGTTACAAATGAGAGGAAATCGGTGACTAGGGAGTGTCACCACTGGGTGATTTCTCCCCTAATGACATTTTGACATTGCCATTATCTCTGTATTAGCATATTTGCTTGTTGTATATATTTTTATACAGTTGTAAATATCTCTTTGTAAATTAAAAAAAAAAAAAATCTTTAATTTTATAAAAAATAAAAAAAGAGCGTTACACATCTATTTTTTAAGCACTTTTAGTTTTCCCTAGGCCCCCCAGATTACTCTCAATAAAAATAAATATAATTTGGCTAAACGGTTTCCTCACTGGTAAATGTTTACAGCTGACACAACAGAAATTTGGCTTGTTCGTATAGAAACGCAATATTTGGCGTGAAAAGTCTGTTTTTGACTTTTCTGCAGCTACATTGGCTTAAAATAGGCTTCAGTGCGCCGGTAAGTTAGAGATAGTGTACTTGCTTACTTGACTCAAGTTCGCGGCTTCGAAAAGCGTCCGAGCCCCTTAGATTTTTTATGTAGAAGGTAAAAAACACATGAGCACGCCGTCCTTGGCAATGGAAGCAGAATATAGAAAAAGTTGTCGATAATGTACTTCCCCAGCACGATTTAATCAATTATGTTTTCGCTCTCCCTCCAAAACCAATCGATCGTTTGAATTACAGTTCAATAGTTGACTTACATAGTAGCTTCTGAATCCTTAAACTAAAGATGTCGATACTTTCAGTGCATCCACAGTTATTAGGATTTCTATGTCGAGCCTTAGGCCGGAAGAAAATTTGATAGAAAATCAATAAGTGACGTCTTCAAGCGGTTTTCGACACACACATAAAATTTCGTGTCGATACATTCATTATTTCGGGAGTTGTCTTCAAATTTCAGACACACAGACCGGATTTTTTCCCCCATTTTTGGAATCAAAAGAAAATATGAAATTTCGGTGAAAAATTTCTGGCGTATTACATAACTTCCCTTCATCAAGAGAAGTAAAAAAATAAAGGAATAAACTAGTTATCATTCAAAGAAATAAATTAGATAGATAAACTATAGAATACAAGATTTATGGCAATGAGAGGGATTGGGCAACAAAGTACATAATCTTACATTCCATAAATCATTATAATCTTTAATAGAAAATGGAAAGAAATTGTGCATACAGAAAACAAAAACAATTCA
Source organism: Aradus depressus (assembly GCA_963662175.1). Lineage (NCBI taxonomy): Eukaryota > Metazoa > Arthropoda > Insecta > Hemiptera > Aradidae > Aradus > Aradus depressus. Next base: position 39,288,315 of record OY759219.1, on the reverse strand, counting down.
AAATGATAAAAAATAAAATAAGAACTTTGGAAAAGGAAAATTGTGAAATAGTAGTGTAGCTGCTATAATTTCTCATAACTACTGTTGTTCGGTCCTAACATAAACCTGAAACAAAAAATACAAGAAGGCTGGTTCACCATGAGAGACAACTAGCGGTATTTCAACTGTGAACGTTAAAACGGGTTGTTATCGATCAGTTTATGAACTCACCAGATTAGTAAGACCTACACAAACTATCTATGTACCTACCACTAAATCTTCAGCAAGCAATTATAATAATTTATCTGATTTTGTTAACAGAAAACGTTAGCCATTACAGCAAGGGCTGCAAAAGGTAAAAAGCAGGAAAATGTTTTTGCGAATTTCCAAAAAATTGTAGCATGTGCAAAAATGTTGGGTAGAAAGCTAAATAAATAATTAACATTTTTGCCGATTTTGTAAAAACAAGGGGAAAACATAAGAGCGTTGCGAGTCAAACTCAATAAATAAAACTCAAATTTGCAAGAATAATAAAATAAAATGAACTTGTTTAAGCTTAATTTTTCATAAATTCATTGTAACTTCAATAATTATCATAAATAATATATTATAGGTAATAAATATATATTATAGGTGAGGGCGCCGGTAGCTTAGTGGTAAGCGTGCTTGTCTTCTGAGCTCAAGAACGTGGGTTCGAAACCCGACCGAGGCCAGGGAGGTAAAATAAACGTAAGCACGCCGACCTTCGGATGGGACGTTAAGCGATGGTCCCGAGCCTGTACGATGTCAGGTACTCGTTAAAGACCCCTTCCCTAGGTGAATAAAAATTTAGGGTAGGCAAAATTTAGGACTCCCAGAATAGAGTTGGGCTCATGTCCACCAGAGTGACGAAAGAGCGCTCTTGTAGTAGGTGATATGACCTCGTAGTTAAAACCTAACCTAACCTATATTATAGGTAATAAATTAAATAACATTTTCATTCAGTCCTAAACATTTAGGGAAAAATAAAAATACTTTATTGATTTTTTTTTAACATGTAGGTACGTTATCAAGATTCTCCACAGTTAGGTCGCTGTTTGGTCGATTTGTAAAATATTTGCCTGGGGATACTCAAAGGACAATGAAACAAAAAGTGTAAAAAGTCGTCCTTTTCGTTTAAGGTGCAGCAGCTTCCAGACTCTTTCAAGACAAAACTGATACAAAAAAAAAAAAAATTAATTGTACTTTAAACATATCTACAAAAATAAATTCTCTCATTTGCAATTAAATTGTAAGTAATAAATAAACCTATCTTGAAATTATAATCCCGGGATTGCAAAACTTCAATAAAACAATCGTCGGTGAATCACCGGTTATGCACTTCCCCAGTGCATTAATCAATTACGTTTTCCCTTTCCTTCCGAAGCCAATCGACCGATTGGGCTAAACGATTATTCAACTTTTATACTGGCTCCTAAATCCTCTTTAAAAAACATTAAGGCGTAGTCAACGTCCACGCCGTAGATTTTCCGTGAAAACATCGTGATAAAATCATTTTTCATTTTTCTTTTCGATGCTGCCGTAGCTCTTGCATTTGCTCGGCACTAGACTTTTTAGGTTTTTTAAATTCCTTTTGAGGCGAGCTTTCCTCTGATTTGCGTTTTCTATAATTTTGCGCATATTTACAATTCTTATGAGACATCTTTAATTTTTTTGCAATTTTCAATTTAATACCGATTTTTACATATACTTCGGCGAATATTTTTATTGTTTCACTTTGAGTGCTAGTTGTGCTCCTCAAGCTCTTTATAATGACACCCGAATTTTACACAACGCTAATTCGCAACAATCATCCGCCGGCGCCCACACTAGCCCGATAACGTCACAGGCAAAACAAACACTGCACAACAAACACGCTCTATCTATTGTGACCTCAACCGTTGTTATCGCATTATTAGTCTCATAGTTATTATCGATTGAAATCTGACAGTATTTTGTAACACAAGAAAGTTTGACCGGCTATCACTGTGCTTAAAGAGCGAATAGACGTTTTCACGTCAAAAACTTGTGGATCGATATATTCATTACATCGGCAGTTATTAGCGTTTTTGTGTTCAGCCTCCGCCCTAATCCTCCCCTCTCCCTTTGTCGGATTTGACTGAAAATCGCTAGGTATTGTCCTCAGAGGATTCTGAATATACATATACAATTTCGTGTCGATACATTCATTCTATCGGGAGTTATCGTGGTCAAAAACACACACAGTCAGCATTTTTTTTTTTTCATTTTTGGTATCAGGAGGTCGGAAAACATAAAATTATGTTTAAAACAGCATCGAATTTTTGTCCGATTACATAACTGCCCCTATACTTTATATAGCTGGCGAAATGAAACCTTAGGGATATTTTTTTTATTCATTTTAATGGCTTATTTTTATTACTATACGAGTATGTTGTGACAGCCGGGAGAAATGGTTAATAGCAGACTAGTTAGTTAATAACTCTTTATTTTAAATATTTACAATCGGTATAACCATAAGTAAATTTGATGAATGATACATAGAATATACAACAATAATAATAATAATAATAATAAAATTTAAAAAAATATATATATAAAATAAATACATCGAAAGCATATAGTTATGCACAAAATAATAGGTTAAAAAAATAAAATAATAAACATAAACATAAAACATAATAATAAAGATAAAATAAAATCAATACAAAAGCCCTTCAACTCGAGAGCACTCGAAATAGCAGACTAGGGACAAATCTCTGGTTACCTGAACTTTAAAGAAAACCAACACAAACTTGGAAATGTCTACTAAGAAATATGCTAAACAGCTAACTCAGATATAACCAGGGATATATAAATATCAGATTTAACCAGGGAACGAATTGGTTACATAGAAATATTCAAGAACCATAAAATATGTGTTATAGGAATATCAGATTTAAAATTTTGAGTACTTTGATATTCAAATGTCCAAACTTAAATTAAAGCAAATAGCGAAATAAGTAGGGAAATAGTTCTTTATACTTCGCAAAAATAATTGAAAGGAGCTGTTTCAAGCCAATGTTGCAGAAATATATGGATTGATAGTGAATAAGTGGATAAACAAATTAGAGATGTTTTCGCCAGAGATCTTGTGGAAGTTCATTGTGAATACTAATGAATAAAAAACTTAGAACGAGTCAAAAAATTCCACTTTTTTTATATGAAAAACACATATATTTCGCTCATTAGAGCATTCTCAAGTGTACAGACAGATACAGACTTATGACTCAGAGTTATAAGTCTGTATCTCTCTGTACTTAGAGTCATAAGTCTGTATCTGTCTGTACACTTGAGAATGCTCTAACGAGCGAAATATATTGTGTTTTTCATATAAATAAAGTGGAATTTTTTGACTCGTTCTAAGTTTTTTATTCATTAGGATAAACAAAGTTATTGGAGATCTATCAATGGTTGTCTTATATAGGGACTTCTGAATCTATGAATTTCGCTGAAAATGAATCGTTGTCGTTCATATGGGGGTTTGAGTTTACATATAAAGTTTCGTGTCAATTCATTCATTACAACGGCTATTGTTATAGTTTTTTGTGTGAGTGCGCCCCTCTAATCCCCCCTTCCCTTTGACCGATTTGTCTGAAAATCAATAGGAGTTGCCCTTATGAGCTTCTGGATACACATATAAAATTTCGTGTCAATACATTCATTAAATTTGGAGTTATCAAACATTTGGTTTTTTCGTCCTTTTTTGGATTCAGCACAGAGCAATTCCCGGTGAAAATTTAACTTCGATTTTTTGACCAAAAACATAAATGAAAGAATTCCCACATACAGACAGAATTTTTTTTTTCTTGAAAAACATCGAATTTCCAATCGATTACATTACTTCCCTTATACTTCGTATAGTAATATTATGGGATGTGTCACAAAAAGAAACAAACAAATAATGACTCCCACTAAAACATTGTTATGGTGGAATTTAATTTAAAAATAATAATAATGTGGTACTTTAAAATCAAATAATTATAAGAGCAATGCCTCCTTGAATTTCTAATTCATCAGACCTTTAATTACTCTTATTATTTAAGAGAATATATAATAATAAGAGAATATTATTTACACATCATTTAATTGTATGGAATGAGTTCTTAATTATTATTAAAAATCAAATAAGTAATAAACTTGCATTAAACATATTTTCCTTTTAGTTAACTTTTTCTGTTTTACTGCAATAATTACCAACTTTTTGTGACAGTTTGTATAAAAATAGTAGGGTTTTTGTGTGACCTGTAAAAACTGTTGATAATTGTGTGGTTATGTGAACATGATTAATATGTCTTTTACTTCTGGTTTGTAATTTTGCCAGGGACAAAGCTTATTTGTGTGATAACATAAGTCAAAAGTCAGTTTTAACCGATAAAGTTCTATAGTTTTATCTACGTTATAGAATATTATTACGACAATACATAAAATACATTACAACAATGGCTTTTATTTATTAAAGTTTTATAATATCTTGAACACATTATAGTGTATTATAACAATGCCTTGTCTAATGTCAATGTCTAATAAAGCCACTTAAGTGTATTATTACGACAGCGCATTACAACAATGTCTATTTATGAAGGTTTTATAGTATCTCATATACATTATAGTGTATTATTAAGACAGTATATTATAACAATGGTTTCTATATTGTCTTATATACAGATAGAGTTTCATTACTATGGCTTCTATATCAGTGTCTAATAAAGACACTGTACCTAATGTATTATTACGACAATGCGTTACAACAACGGCTTCTATTTATTAAGTTTTTATAGTATCTCATATACATTATAGTGTATTATTAAGACCGTCTATTATAACATTGACTGGTATACATGAAGGCTACTATAGTGTATTATAACAATGGTTTCTATATTGTCTTATATACAGCTAAACTATCATTACTATGGCTTCTATATGTGTCTAATAAAAACACTGTAGTGTATTATTACGACAATGCATTACAACAACGGCTTCTATTTATTAAGTTTTTATAGTATCTCATATACATTATAGTGTATTATTAAGACAGTGTATTATAACATTGGCTGGCATAAATTAAGGCTTCTATGTCGTATATATACTACAGTGTATTATAACTAATGTACAATTATAATATCATCACTATGGCTTCTATACATTACGACTTCTATATATTATTAAGACAGTGTATTGCAACAATGGCTTATATAGTTTTATAAAGAAAATAGTCTTGTACACATACTCCAGGAGATTATTACGATCAAATAAATTAGGTAATGTTTACAGAATATGAATACATGAAATACAAAATATTCATTGTGATTAGTAGATAAATCACAATTAGCAAATCGTTTCACTGTAATTGAAGAGATCTAGAAGGCATTCGTGTAATGAAGTAAGGTTTGTCTTGCTTGGAGGAAAAGAAACCTGAGATCATTGTTTTGTAGGAGTATGTAATGAGAAGTGAGCATAGAGGGCACTGCACTGTTTCTCTCATCTTTGTGCTTAGTTACTTAAATCCCCATTTCCAAGTATAATTGTGTCACCGGATTAAGACAAAGTTCGGGCAAATCCTTGTTCAAAAGTTCACCGGCGGGGAGAATGAATATACAATTTTGTGAAAGTTCAGCTTGAACAGACATAGATCATTGGAAAGTTTAAATAAGTTTGAGGTATCATTCGACAGCTCATTTAAACGTATTTTGGTAAAAAAAAAAAATTGTATGGGCTCGTTTATAACTAAAAAACTGACAATAACCTAGATTAAAACAAGAGGACTTAGCGTAGCAATGTTTGGAGTAGGCATTAGTCGTTAATAATTATCTGTATTACTGAACGTTTACATAAGAATCATTTGTGAACACTAATCCTCCGTAATTTGTAAAAATACATAACCGTAGGGGTCATGATCTTCGTCAACATTTTAAAAATAAGTCACAAATAAAAGTTTTAATGTATAAACGCGTCCTTATCGGTTACCGGCAGCTGTGTAATACGTGTAGAAACCAGCTGTTTGTTTGTACCTACCAGCTGTTTTAAAGACGTTGACTGCGAATTACAAAACGCCTAATTAACATGGAAATCAAAAACATTTGCTGCATTGTTAAAATTACTTTATAAATTATTTAGTGACCTTTCCGGCCAACGCGACGGGGAGACTTAGTGTGTAAGGATCTATATAATCCGGTCCGTAATATACCACTTTCCGAAAACAAACTGTACGTTCCCCCTCAAATTCGCTCAACTAATAAAACGGTCGGTGTCTCTCCATTCGAGACTTATTAAGTAGTCTCTCATCCTAAGCTCAGTAGAGACCAAGAATGATGCATTAAAAGACATTACTATAGTCCAATGGTAAAGTCATGATTATTTCTTCTATACAAGAGGTATAGTCATATAGGAGAATTTACGTATTGAATTATTATTCCTCAATGAAATTTTTAACAATATTTAAGATGTTGACTTACCCGATCATAGTGAGGATGATGCGCGAAGGGTGGGAAGGGCGGGGGCCGCGCAGCCGAAGTGGTCGGCCTCTGATAGAGGTAGGGATAGTAGGCCTGGTAGACCACCTCAGGGCAGGACATCCCGGCTAGACGATCTATGTTGGGGGAGAGAGGACCACGGGGCCTTTCTCAAACATCCTCCGACAACAGCCACTCACAGACTGAGCCGGCTTCCCTGTGGGAGGGGCCACCCTTGGGAGTGGGGGGATGAGGGCCGCCATCTTGACCCCGCCTATCCCACTCCTATTGGTCAGTTCGAAGGGGTGGGATCGATAGGGAGGGGAGCACCCCCTTTCCCCCACCCTTCTGTCTCTTTAAATGACTCAATTTTTAGGGACTGGTCAGGTTTATCTGACCCAACCATCTCTGATAATACACTTAGCTAACTTAACTAACTTAAATAATAAATACAACATTCTTCTGACAAAAAAAAAGTTATAATATATAAATATATATTTTTTTTTTCCTTTCCATCTTACATCAATACTTCTTGCGGTTATGTAAAACAACTGGCGTAGCCAGACTGTTTTCCAGAAAGTCCAAGTATGAGGGATGGGTGACCTTTTCAGATATTCAGGACAGAAAGAGGCTATTTGCGCAACTATGCCTGACTCGTACATCTTATTTCAACTGTTATCTTCAGCGTACATTTGGGTAAACTCCCCCCCCCCCCCCCCCCCCCCCTCCCCCTCAGGCTTGTCAGCCCTCTCTGCCATTCTCCCCCCTACCCTTACCAAATTTCATATCTCATTTGTCTCAGTATATAATTAGTAAATTATTATTTTGACTCATGTCTGGGCCTACAACAAGATCATATCGCCTACTACCAGAGCGCTCTTTCGTCGCTCTGGAGCCAGCCTCTACTATGGGAATCCCTACCCTACATTTTCATTCAACTGGGATAGGGGTCTTTCTTTAAAGAGTACCAGACATCGCACAAGCTCAAGACCATCACTTGGAGTTGCTCAAGGGTTTTCACCTCTCAGATGATAGAAAAAAAACCCGGCATCAGACATGCTAGCTCTGAGGTACCACACAGAAACTTTTTGTAATCTGAAGAAAAGAAAAAACGTGGTCAACCAGCCCTGGATCTGAGAAATAATGTAACAATTTATAACATAACTCAGTATTTACTAAGTAACATACGCTGGTTGTTTAAAGGCAAGATGAGTTAAGATTTTGAACGGAATTTCTCGGCTACTAATGGACGTTTTACAGTTGAAATAAAAAAAATAAAAAAACGTATAAGCTTATTCGGAAATAACAAATTAGGGGACAATGCGCGAAATTAAAAAAAAATATTTAATTTTCTAATGTCCCTCGTGTATATATGAGCGAATAAGCTGATTTCTTGTAAAAATCCGCTAAAAGACAGGTAGAAGCCACTCAATAACTGTGTGCCTACCAGCTCCATCTTGGATATGCCCACCAGGCATAAGAATGATTGGACTATATATGGGGCGCTATTTATTTGTGTGTATGCCCCCCGCATTTCACTACCAAGGGCATACTGTGGCCCCCAAATTGAAACATATTGGCGATAATACTATTGTAAAGATCTAAAATAGGTCTGCTATTTTAACCAAGTCTTTCTGCTGAAACAGGTCCTCACTTTGTTCCCTGGTTAAATTTAATATTATTGTAAACTTTCTCAATTTTTTTTTAATATCAATTAATGTCTTTTGCGATTTCAGACTTTTATTGACGAGTCAGCTGCCAAAATAAGCCCTTATGGTTAGCATATCCTCAGTTTGACATTTGAATTTGTGTTCAGGGGCGTAGCCAGGATTCTGAGCAAGGGGGGCAAAGTTATGCTCCGAGGTGGGGGGTATAGACTCCCGGAGGGACTTGCGTTGCAGACTTATTGTTATTAATTTGGGAGACTCGGACCTCTAGAAGCTCCCCCTGAGGTAACCACTGACTGTAATACTTCAGTTGACTTTACATGAGCAGCAAAAATGCAAAGCACAGCAGTAGCAAATGACTCACATCCAATAGTGAGCATTTGCTGCTGCTGCGCTTAGCATTTTTACTGCGCATGTAAAATCAGCTGTAAGAGTATAAAGTATAACATAAATGAAGATTTTGAGCGAGGAAATGAAATGATCGAATTCATGTATATTTAAATAAATGTAATATGACTTGTTTTGTACATGTACATTTATGTAACAGCTGATTGCTGATTTAGGAATCAGACGCACGGGTAACTTGCAAGCAATCCATTTTTAATAAAAACTATTTTTTTAGTTAATTTAATTTTTGTCTTGGTTTTTTGCTCTGGCCAGGGGGGGCACGCGCCCCCCTGCCCTCCCTGGCTACGCCCCTGTTTGTGTTTGCTTTCCTTAAACGTTCGGTAATTGTGGACTTGATCCTATTATCAACATTTTCACACAAATAGAATAGTTAAATATTTGACAAAGAATAATAATTTTAAAAAAAACTCTATCAATTTATTTATTTATTTGGGCCGGCACTCCAAGTGCCTTACACAAAGAGATAAAAAAAAAACTGAATAACTATTATAATATAATATATCATATATAATATATTATAATAGTTATATATATATATATATGTGTATATGAGGAGTTTGGAGCCAGAGCGGACCAACCCACAATTTTTCGGAAAATGAGTTATTACCATCCTGATGTTGGCATAGGTTCCCTTTTTTCAAAATCAGTGTGGATCACTTAGTTTCTTCACTTCAGTGATAGATAGCAGCACTTTAAGTTTAGTCCACAAATATTTTGTGCATATATTTTCAAAGTCACAATGGATCATACGGCCTTCAAAAACTTTATAGAACACAAAAAGGGATCACTCATCCAATACTATTCTAAAATTTCAAATATAAATAAATATTTGGGGCCCATTTATGGAGATAAACAAAATGTACTCAATTTTCAATTGCCATTTTCTTCCTGTTCAGTTTAAACCAGTTGGTCCGCTCTGGCTCCAAACTCCTCATATATAACCCTCATAACCGACTCCTCGATATAACCATCCATGTGCCCGACCTGTCCCAACTTGAAAAGTAGACATCACCGCTAGCTTCTGTTCTTCGTCAGAAACAGGAGAACAGAAGGTTTTTTTACTGCACGATAAGAGAATACTTTGTAAATAAATATTTCTTCAATAATAACGAGCTAACCTATAAAAAGTAATAAAAAGTAAGAATAATTAAATATAGATTTTTTCCGTGTGTCGTTTAAACACAGTGCAGTGTACAGTTAAGAGACAGGCCTACCAGATTTCATTTTATGCAATGACCATTGAAAAACGCAAACGTGTTTGTGTTTCGCTCCTACAAAAACTGAATGCACTACAGCGTTTGGACCGTGGTGAGTCTGTAATTAAGTTAGCGTCTGAGTTAGGAGTAGGAGTGACAACAATAAAAGACTGGGGAAAAAAATCGTAAGGATCTTGAAGCGTACTCATTGACAGTAGACACGGATGATGCCTTGAAAAACAGAAAAAGTTGAAAAAACCGAAACGATGCGTTATGAATTTTGTTCTGCCAGGAAAATACTTAAAGGAAAAGGTTATAATTGTTCTACAAGTAAGTAGTGTTATTTGCGTTTTTGTAACAATATAGACATTTTTTACGTGTGTAAACTTTTTTTTTTGTTCCTCTGAGTATCCGAATTTTTTGGGATTCCGACCATGGTTCGGTCCCGTAGGTGACGGATATGAGGTTCTACTATATATATATATTATGTATTATATGTGAGGACGTTCTAACGTACCTATCTCAGGTCACAATGTGCGAATATTGAGGAGCAGACAGTCCATCATATAATCTACAACTGTGAACTACTGGAGGGTCTAAGAAGTTTCTTAGTGAGATTTGTTGTGGTCAATGGTGAAAGTTGGCCTTTGTCAACAATTATTTTAGTGCAACGTTTTTATAAAGAATTTTTAAACTTTGTACAAAAGATAAACTTTTTTTTTTTTTTTTTTTTTTTTTTTTTTTTTTTTTTTTTTTTTTTTTTTTTTTTTTTTTTTTTTTTTTTTTTTTTTTTTTTTTTTTTTTCAGTTATGGCCTTATGCTGAGGCATATCGGCCAGCTACCATGATGATCATTTTGGAAAATTTTTTACAGGTACCTTGGTTTAAGGACAAAGCAATTAAAGAAGAACAATCATAAGAAAAAACTTAAATTTATAGCAATAATTTTGTAAAGAAGCAAGATACGGACGCGCAATGCCCCTGAAGAGGAATGGGGCCACCACACAACACAGTCATGAAGGCGAGCAGGAAGCCAGAAGGCGAGCAGGACGCCAGAAGACAACACAGCAGAGGAGCGGAGGCACCGAACCGGCCGCGACCCACCAGGGTCCCAAACCCGTCGAGCACACAACCCCGAAATACAAAACCATCACTTTCCAACTTGGGTAACATAACTCCATTCAGGTTTTGAGGGAACTTAATCCCGCGCCAGTGACCATCACTCATACACTGATTCAAGTTTTGAGGGAACTTAATCCCGCGCCAGTGACCATCTCTCATACACTGATTCAGGTTTTGAGGGAACTTAATCCCGCGCCAGTGACCATCACTCATACCGTTGTTACCAATACAGTACACCGTTCTCCATGTGTGCCCGACCGACTCGAAACCCCGAGAAGCCCCAGCCGATGCCGGCACCCCAACCCACCCACCGCGCAGCCAACCGGCGCACGGTAGACCGAAGGGCGGCAAAAACATATAAATAGCTAGTGACATATGAATATATACGAAGTTCAGACCCTGCGGCCAGCATAATTTAAAAAAGCTAACAGCGCCTCTCTGACAAGAGGGCTGTTGCAAGCAGATAAAATAGCCAGGTATGTTCGAGGAGCTGCAACTGTTCTCTCTAGGTTCTCCATAAGGAGATCTCTTTCTGCACTGTAATGTGGACACTGCATCACTATATGCTCCAGATCCTCGTAGCCCCCGCAGTGGCGGCAGCTAGAACTCTCACTCAGACCAATCCTATTCAGGTAGGCATTGCACAGTCCGTGGTTGCTTCTTAAACGGCATATGGTCTTACACTCAAATTTAGATGTTGCTTTGTCTCTAAACCACGGTCTGGTTCCTACATGGGGTTGAATCGACTTAAAGAAATTGCCTTTGCGAGAGGCCTGGTACCTGTCCTGCCACATTGTCAGAACGGAGGTCAGGATACCCTCCTTCAGATCGCTAGCCGGGATGTTGCCTATAGGCTCCCCCCTCTCCACCGCCAGTTTTGCCAATCCGTCCACCCTCTCGTTCCCTTTAATTCCCGCGTGAGCTTTCACCCACATTAACACAACTTTTTTCTTTTGGCCAATAACCACGGCATAGTTTTCTAGTATGTCGGCTATTATGTTATCATAGATAGATAACTTGTTTGTGCAACAGGAATTTAACTTAGTTAGGGCACTCAATGAATCTGTAACTAAAAGAAAGTGTTCACTATCGAGTAGGGAGACATACTTCAAAGCTTCATTTATTGCTACTAATTCAGCAGTGTAACTAGAAGCAAATTTCGGAAGTTTGAAACTCCGACTGAAATTTTTGTCGTCATCAAGAAAGGCGCAACCTGTACCATTCGTCGTTTTTGATCCGTCTGTAAATATTGGTACATATGACGACCACCATTTCCTTTTGATCCCTTGGAACACCGCATTAACCATGGAAGGAGGGACACCAGAGAGATCCGGTAAGTATGTTATATTAATGTGATGAAGAAGATTACGAAAATTAATATTGAAATTTGGTAGAATGTGAGAACTGTATACGAAAGGGGCAAACTTAGCGTATTCCGGGAAACTATCAAGCAAAAGAGGATAATAATTCTTTCTAACCCAGTAAGATGAGGTGAGGTTAAGTACAGTTAGTTGCCGAACTTTGCTATAGACAGGACTATCGGAGGCCAGTAACTTGCAGAGGTACCTGCCAGCCAACATTCTCCTTCTAAGGTCTAGCGGCATCTCCCCCGCCTCACACAGTACCACATCTACAGGTGTGCTGTTTAGGAAGCCCAGTGCCAGACGCAGACATTTGTTGTGAAGGACATCCAGCCCATGTAGACTGGTCTTGGCCGCTTCACCATAGAACACTGAGCCGTAGTCCACAACTGCCCTAATTACGTTTCTATAAAATAGTAATGCAATATTAGGATCTGCCCCCCAATTTCTGTTTGTTATTAGTCTAAGGATATTAATATATTTTTCTACTTTCTGGATTATGGAGGAGATATGGCTGTTCCAGTTTAACTTCCGGTCTAGAACCAAGCCTAAGAATTTAACCTTGGCCACGCAAGGGAAGACCAATCCCCCTAAAGCTAAATTCTCCCCGAGTGGGAACCTATGTTGTCGCGAGAAAGGACAAACGGCAGATTTTGACTGAGAGATGCTGAGACCATTGTCGACCAGCCACGGGAGCAGCGATGTTACGGCCTGGTTCAAGCCTGCCTTGCAAGAATCCACGGTCTTGTGTTGGGTATACAGGCAGATATCATCTGCATACTGCAATATACTTATGTTGCGAGGAATACATCGACACAAATCCAAGGAGTAGATAACGAATAGAAGGGGAGAGAGAATTCCCCCCTGCGCCAAACCCAGATTTGTAACCCTGGAACTATGCAGTGAGCTGTTTATCCATAGATGAAGGCGTCTATTCGAGAGTAAGTTAATGATCCTGTGAGTAAAACTGGCTGGCAAGTCCAAATTTAGCATCTTGTTCGCTAGAACAGGAAGTTGAACAGAGTCATAGGCCCCTGTGAGATCCAGGAACAGTCCCAATGTCTGATGACGATTAGTAAACCCAGTGTGGATATCTAAGGTGAGGGATGCTAAACTGTCATAAGTGGACCTGCCCTTCCGAAACCCGAACTGGTAAGATGGGATCTTGTCCTGCGACTCCAGCCACCACTCCAGCCTGTTCTTCACCATTCTTTCGAAGGTCTTCAACATGCAAGATGACAGGGCTATCGGTCTGTATGAAGCTCCATCACTGTGCGATCTACCCGGTTTTAGCAATGGAATAACCAAATAATCCTTCCAATCCTCCGGGAAGACCCCAGAAAGCCAGATCTCATTAAATGCCTGCAACAGGTGGAGTTTGGTTGTGACCAGCAAATTCCTGATCATGTCATAATGGATCCCGTCCATCCCTGGAGCCGTATTCTTACTGTTGGATTTGATCGCCATGTTCAGTTCGGCCAGTTCGAACCTGTCTGTTAGGAAGTGTCTCTCTGATATCCTGTCCATTGCTCCCACCCATGCCGGAACGAAGGGAGGGGCCAAACGTTCCATGAAGTCCACACACCACTCTCCCGTCTCTAAAGGGGGCTTATTACTTTTCTTCCTGTTTGATAGTTTTTTTATTTTGTCCCAAATTTCTTTTACAGGCGTACATCTGTTCAAACTACCACAAAATTCGCGCCAACTATTAATTTTACTTTCTTTTACCGCCTTCTTAAATTCCGCATCCGCTCGTTTATATTTCATGAGATTCCCCAAATCCGAATTCTTTTTATAATTATTGAAGTTGGCTTTCCTTTTGTTTAACAAATCGCTGAGGTTTTCATTCCACCAGGGACGATTAAATTTGGGATTTATATATTTTCTAAATTTCGGGATTGCTTCTGCAGCTGCTTCATTTATAACGTTAATGCAATGGTCATACCCTTCATTTAGATTACTGTCTGAACTCCTGAATTTATCATTCATGGAATAACTAAATTTTTCCCAATCAGCTTTTCTAATGTTCCACCTTCGAAAGGGTGTGACGAGGATTTTGTTAATAGAAATATTATTTAAAGTGATTACAATGGGGAGGTGGTTAGAGCCGTGAGGGTCAGACAATGTCTCCCAATCCACTTTACTGGCCAAACCTGAAGAACAAAAAGTGACATCCACCGCCGAGTTGCATTTCTGGGCAACGTTATTAACATAAGTAGGGCTGCCATCATTAACAACTATCATATTGCTGTTTTCAACAGCCGCTAAAAGATTTTTGCCCTTCTTGTCACATCTATCGCAACCCCAAGAATAGTGGTGAGAATTGAAATCACCTCCAACCAAGGTAGGTTTTGGAATGCCTCGCAACAACCGGTCCCAGTCTGCCTCTGCCACTTGGTTGTTGGGCTCATTGTAAATAGAGATGATACTGATGGCAGAATTGGAGACTAACCTAATCTCCGCTCCTACCATCAGCACATTCCTTACCTTGTAAAAATTGGTGATCTGGGTGTAGGGGATGCTACTCCTAATGAGGAGCGCTACCCCGGACCTGGCGTCTGCCCTGTCCTCTCTCAGCACATTGTACCCCGGGAACCCGACATACACTCCTGGCCTGAACCACGTCTCAGACACAAGGGCCACGTCGATACCGTGCTTGTGCAACATCCACTCCAAACTGGCTTTGTTGGCTACAGCAGAACGAGCGTTCCATTGAAGGAGCTTAAGAGTTCTGTCCATAATAAATATTTAATTTTTTATTAAATCGCCCAACTGGACTGAGAAGAGAACAGACTAAATATGGAAGTATGCAAAGAATGGGAATTCTATTAAATAGTATGTAAATGGATTTGTATGTAAGTACACCCAAAAAGGCGCACGTAAACACGAGAACCAGAGGGAATTCACAACTAAAACCATAAACGCAGGAAATTGAATTATTATTTACAAATAAGAAAAGAGGCTTCAGTGAATTGAGCATTCCTTGAAACGATTTTGGAAATGAACTCATTAAATTAATTGGATACGGACCTATCATCATTTACTTTAAATTTTTCCACATTTTCTGAACCGTCGCTTACCAAATTGTGCAGGGTCATTGCCAGCAACTCAACGATCTGGTCCTTGGACAGTGAGGAGTTCTGGATCTTACTAATTAGGTTAGACAGAGATTCCACGAACCTCTCCATGAAGGAGGCCGCCTGAGGGTTGGACTCGATCGGCTGGAGAGGTAAGGAAGGGGTCGAAAGGACAGGCCACTGCGAGCCTTTAGGTACAGCGTAAGGGGAAAATCGTCTCACTTTAATTTTAGTTTTTTTGCTAAGCATATTAACAGTATTATTTTTGTTTTCGGGGGAACTATTTGAATTACTGTCCAAGACAGGAAATTCCGACATATTTTCTAATAGGTTAAATTTATTTTTAGTAACGGTCGAATAGAGGGTTGTGGAAATAACAGACTGTTTTTTCTTTTCGAGGTTTGCGACATAGACGGGACACTCCCGATAGGTGGCCTTATGGGGACCTTTGCAATGGACACAGACGGGGAGGGTGAAGGTACATTCGGAGGAGGCATGCTTGTCCCCACAGATCTCGCATCGCACAGAGCCTCGGCACTGCGCCTTGACATGACCAAAGTTCAGACATGAGTAACACTGAAGAAGGGGGGGCACGTAGGGGGCCACCGGACACCTAGCTCCGTAGATATAAACGTATTCTGGCAGTCTTTGGCTGTCGAATGTTAGAACGCATGTACCTAGTTTAATGCGCTGAGACGGATCCTCTTTCTTGCCTCTTGTCATTCGTTTAATTTCCACTATTTTTGATGGGGATTTCACAACCTGCAAAATTTCATCATCATCCAAGGAAGTGTCCACCCCGCGAATGACACCCCTCTTATTAATTAAATGGCGCGGAATGAACGCATATGCATGTTTTTCCTTCAAAAATTCCCACGTTATAAAACTATTAGCGGCCACAGATGAACTGAAGGTTACACGGAACCTATTTTTCCCTGCCACCGCTATATTTGAGATGTCTTTCACATATTTAAAGTTATTGGAGAACATCCACTTTCCAAAACCCATCGGGTGAATGGAACCTAGAGTTCCCTGCAAACCTTCCACATAAACACAGAAAGGACCAACATCAGTGTCCTTAAACTTACCTGATTGTAATTTAGATATTTTATTGGCAACCTGTAATTGGTCCGCTGCGCTGCTGGAAGACTCGACCACTCGCTGGCTCACGAGAACCTTGGCCGAGCCCCTGTGGATATCCTCTGCGGCCTGCCTCTTGCCCCCCGCCTTGGGAGCTACCGGGCCCGGGCTCAAGTCCATCCCTGCTCCTCCTGCTGCCTCCTGCTCCATTAATGGACCATCGTCCACTTCACCACTACTCCCCGGGGGCTCCTCACCCCCGCTTGAAGCGTTCATCCCTAACTCACTAAATAATACTTACGAAAAAGTTGAAGATTTAAAGGAAATTAATGATAAGAATAAATGATTTTAAAGGAATGAAGATATAAGGACACAAACTAACGAAAGAACCAACTGAACTCCAAATTTAAATTGAACTAGTAAAATATTTGAATATTATTTAGAATGAAAAAAAAAAAAAAAAAATTTTTGTTTTGTTTTTTCTAACCTTAACACAACTGTACTCGTTGAAAGTTAGACACCATATATGAACTTTAATGTCTATCTAAATTATTGTATGTAAAATTCAAAATTAAGTTATGTTAAAGCATGTAATATACATATGGCGCAGACAGAGGTGGCTGGGCAAACGTACCTTAGAGAGAGGGGAACTCATCGCTTTAATGAATGGGCCTAACTTCAATCGGATATATAACTATGCAATGGCAGTATCCAAATATAGAAACATGCTCATTCGGAAATTTAATTTCTAGGACTCAAACAAACCTCCTTCCTTCATGTAACTTGTGATTATTACCATTTACCCGCCATGTTGTTTAGTTAATTTTATTTGGTTTCCAGCCAACAAACTCTTTATTTTTGATTGTATTATTATTTGTAGTTTTATATTATATTCCCATCCACGTATGTTTATCTATCTTATTTCGTTTTCAGCCTTAATACATGTCTTTATTTTATTTTCTCATTATTCGCATTATTATTTTTATGTTTTATGTTTACATATTTTTTAAAGAATTTAACGATGGTTATTTGTTATGTTCATTTATTTATATAAGCTAATATTTTTTGTTATCCATTATCAAATATCTGTAATGCCAACTCCGACTGACGGCCAAAAAGGCTATAGTGTAAGTGTTTTTTTCTTTGTATATTTCTTGGAATGATTTTATTTTTCTTCTTTTAATAAAAACCATTCTATTCTATTCTATAAAATATATTCCCTTCCAGTAGGGATACCTACTACTGGATGGAAACCGAGGAAAAAAAAAAAAAAAAAAAAAAAAAAAAAAAAAAAAAAAAAAGTGCGAATATAAAAAAGAAAAAAATATATACAGAAAGAAGATTGTGCTAAAAATCGATTAATCACCAGAAGATATTGAAGTTTTTGAATTGAGCCCCCCCCCCCCCCCCCCCCTTCCCTTCGGCTAATTCTGCTGAATATTAATACATGTTGTCCTTAAGAAATTTTAAATCCACATATGAAATTGTGTGTCAATAAATTCAATATAACAGCAGTTATTGAAGTTCTGTGTTAATCCCCCTTATAATACATAAAATTCCATCGATTTTCTGACCGATTACATAACTTACCCTATACTTCGTAAAGAGTTGGGGAAATAATAAACTAAACAAGGGAGAAATATAAAATCAACAGGTGGATTTAAATCTCATGGGTGGAGAGGGAGGGGGCCGAATAAGGAGGGGGGGGGGGGGGGGGGGGGGGCTACATTCCGTTTTATTCTCATTCAAGGAATAAAATGGACCGAATGTTTGCCATTCTATTCCTTCTAAATTGTGGTATTTTTGTTTTCATGAAAACAAATACCATACGTTTCAATATATGTATAGTGTTCATCAGAGAGCGCCATTAGCTCAGTGGTATGAGTGTTTGCTTACTGAGAGCTCATCAAGATTGCGGGTTCATAACCCGGCCTAGGCCCTTAGTTTATTTTATCTGAGAGGTTCGAACAACAATTCAAACGATCCCCCCAACCCCCCTACCTTTCAAAATTTTGGAACGCCACATAGCCTTGATTTAATTTTTATGATTTTCAGCGCTTAAATTACAAAAAACAAAGTGCGTTTTTATATAATGTCTTATTATATAAATATATATCCTTATTTTTGTTTCTAAACTCTAATTTTCATTAAGTGTATATTATTATTTCGCCAGCTATACAAAGTATAGGGGAAGTCATATAATCAGACAGAAATTCGATAGGTACTGATTTTACAATGGAATTTCATGTTATATTATCTCCCGATTCCAAAAATGTCTTACACAATAACTCCCGATAGAATAAATGTATCATTTTGTATAAGGACAGTAATTAATTTCAGCGAAGTCAGCCGAAGGGATGGGGGATCAACTTAAAAATGCCAATAAGTGTGCCATATAATGAATGTATCTACCAAAAAATACAAATTTTTCTTGAATATAATATATTTTATATAATATATATATTATTATAACGAATTGTTATACTTTGAAGAGGCAATTCAAATTGAACACGTATTCCGCATGGCAACACTGATTGTTTACAATAGGAGGTTGTGTTGAGGTTATATTAAAGTGTCTTCTTGGAGGTATTGTTATTTCGTGTTTTTTCCTGTAACTTAAATAATTCAACATGTCTTTGGCTGATGAACTGTTAGCCGATTTGGAAGATGACACAGATGAACCACTTTTACTCGTGGAACCAACAATTGCCGACGTTCCAAATGAAATACCACCCATACAAGAAGGTGAAATTAAATAATATATTTTGAATTTATTATTATTTTCATTTATAGAGTTACAAAATGTATAAATTATTTTTTATTTTTAGAGCTTAAAGCGACATCCTTGGATCAGTTAGTTACATTATTTCATTCAGACCGGCTAAAAAGAATATTGACTGAAATGGAGAAATATCAACATTTTCAAAAGCCCACTTCGGGAATACAGAGACAAATAATGGGCCCTGTTGAAGCAGATCCGGAATATCAACTTATAGTTGAGGCTAATAATTTAGCTGCAGAAACAGATAATGAAATAAGTGAGTAAAATTGGTTTTTATATAGACGCCTTATGAGGGCAGGCCGTTAGACTTGGTATTGGTCGAAATGTATTTATTTGTTTTATAATCTGTTATGTGTGTCTTTGAATTAATAATAATAATGTTTTTTTTATAGTTGTTATACACCGATTTGTTCGAGAAAGATATTCAAAAAGATTTCCGGAGTTGGAGTCGCTTGTGGTGGATCCGTTGGAGTATTTGAAAACAGTGAAAGAAGTTGGAAATGACTTGGGACAGGCGAAAAACAACGAAGTGCTACAACAGTTTTTGACACAAGCCACCATTATGGTCGTCTCTGTCACTGCATCTACCACTCAGGGGTATGTATTATTTTATATCTGTACTAGCAGGATACCAGGCGTTGCTTGATTGTAACTCTATATTATGAGTCTAGCTGATACTTTGCCACACGTCTTTGTTGTAATAGAACAAGTAGTTGAATCACTCGCAATGTTCTTCCCCAGCACGAATTACTAGATTTTTGCTCTCCGTGCTAAACCAATCGACAATTTGAATGCAGATTATATTCTCTATGGTTTTTTTTTTTTTTTCCGCATGTTTCCTGGACAAAAAAAACAAACTTATTTTTAACTAATCATTCTTACCACATCCCTCACTCCAAAAATACTTATATTTTTAATCTCGACTTGTCTTTGGCTTTCCGGTGGAGGCTTTATGTCACACATTCGTCGAGTCATCGGGAATAAAGGGTCTAATTGTATTTATTTGAAATCAAAGACAAATATCTATTTGTGTGGTTGGCTGGGAGCGACTAATCCGCGATTGTCCACAGCTTATTTTCTTTCTTTTACGTTGCTCGGGAACAAGGCGCTGGCTGGTTCTACGGTAGGACGTCGGCATGCCTAGCTGCGGCCGGCGCAGGTTTAGACTGCTTTCTTCTTTCTCCGCCAGGATGCAACAGAGGGTAGCCGGTCTGACAGCCACGATCCTGTCTTTGTTCCTCCTCTTCTCCCTTATAACTCTCCCCCATCATCACTCTTCTCTCATTACTCTCCCTCTCTCTCTCATCACTCTTCTTCTCTCCCATTTTACTCTCTATCTCTCTCTCTCTCTCTCGCATAACTCTCTTCCTTTCTCTTTCTCTCATCACTCTTATACTCTCCCTTTCCCCATCACTCTTCTCTCTACGAGTCTTTCTCTCATCATTCTTCTTCTCCCCCATCACTCTCTCTCGTCACTTTTCTCTCCACGAGTCACGTGCAGCCATAGATCGGCTTCCTCAAGGCATCTCATCTATTCCATAAGCTGTAGTTCATGGAGATGTCTTTAATTCTGTCTGGAAAGTGTCGTCTATCTTTCACTTTACTTCGTTGTTTTTCTTCATTTTCTCATCTTATTATTCATCTCGATACTTTTATTGTTTATTTTGTCTTATATCTTGTGTAAGTGTACCTATTTTTTTTTGTAAATAATTAGTTTTTTGTTCGGGCGATGATAACCATGGCAGTTTTTCGCCCTAAAACCACAATCTCTCTCTCTCCACGAATCTTTCTCTCATCACTCTTCTTCTCCCCCATCACTCTTCTTCTCTCTCATCACTCTTTTCTCTCTCCTCACTCTTCTTCTCCCCCATTGCTCTTCTTCTCTCCCATTACTCTCTCTCTCTCCCATTACTCTCTCTCTCTCCCATTACTCTCTCTCTCTCATTATTCTCCCCTCTCTCTCTACTCAGAACATTTAACTTGTGATCTCTTCTACTATAGTTTATTTATTCACTCTACATCTTCTCCAAGTAGAGTTACATTTATGATAATTATTCCATGTACTTTCCTTTATAGGGAGCTCCTGACCGACAAAGAGCTGTCTGAGATCCGAGAAGCCTGCGATATGGCTATAGATCTCAACAGTATCAAACTACGTATCTATGAGTACGTTGAGAGTCGAATGTCCTTCATTGCGCCAAATTTGTCCACCATCATTGGAGCCTCCACTGCTGCCAAAATTATGGGTTTGTTTAATCTTTAAACGATATTTTACCATATTTGATAGATGTGTGTGTGTGGATAAGTTAAAATTGTCTTATTGTTAGAAGCTTGTGTTAAATTTGAGATTTCCTTATCCTACTTATATTCTTGGAAGGTAATGTTTTCTTCCGTTATTTGAACCACAACAAACTTAATTCTTCAGACAAAATATTATTTAAATAGGTTTTTTTTAAAAAATGTTTACTTGTTAATTAATAATCATTTTTTCTTTGGAAATATCAATGTTATAAGAAGAGGTACCGGTAGCTCAGAGATAGGTTGCCTACAGAGCTCAAAATCGTGGCTGAGGCAACATTTAAAACTCCCACTGTTGACAGTCGGGCTCATGTTTACCAGAGTGACGAAAGAGCGCTTTGGTAGTAGGCGATATGAACACTGGTTAAAGTCCGGGGATGAGCCACAATAAATAACTCAATGTTATAATTGACGGGGTTAGAATCAAAATGGTCTAAGTGACATTTTTAAAACTTTGAAGAAACTCTGCATTAAGTTCTTAACTGATTTTAAAAAATCTATAATTTATCGAAACCGGAAATATTCACTTCTGCTTTTATGGTGAAAGTTGCTGTTAGCAAACCATAAATTTGAATAAAAATCTTAATTTCAAGGTCACGATTGATATGTTTAAGTCACTTGTTCATGTCATCAAAATGGTATAAGTGATTTGCCACTAGATCTCAGCACTGACTAGGATTTCACTTGTACAACTTTTTTCCTGAATAGAACTGTCATTTTTGTAACCGATTATGCGTAAATGTCACTTAGACCATTTTGATTCTAACCCCTTCATATATAAAAAATACAAATATATATAAACAAATATTACTTAAAGTTAGTTTACTTGAAGTGGGCATCCGATTATCCGGAAAGGAGCTGATAATGATTATTGAGGGTATTGGAGGCTCTTCTGGTAGTTCTTTGATGGCTCTCCTTCCCTATTTCCAGGTGTGGCTGGAGGCCTAACCAACCTCTCCAAGATGCCAGCCTGTAATGTCCTTCTGTTGGGAAATCAGAAGAAGGTTCTTGGAGGATTCTCACAGGTCACTGCACTTCCTCACACCGGTTTCATTTATTATTCAGATCTTGTCCAAGAAACACCCCCTGTAAGTAATTAATTCATATTCAATATATTTAAGATATAGAATCAATATATTAGAAGGGAAATATCTGATGTGGTCATAACAGGACTTTTTTTTACCAACCTAATTTTTACAGATTTTTTCCTTTTCATATTCATTTCATTCTGGAATTACTAGGTATATGAAAGTGCATCACTTTGTTTTATTGCATGCGTAATTCTGAGAGTTATTTTCTTATATCCAGTAATTCCAGTATGAAATGAGAGAGAGATTAATTTGGAATATGGGAGGGGGATAGTGATCTATAAAAACGTGGTTGGTATAACAAAGACCTGTTATGGCCAAATTAGATATTTTGTTTTTACTTTATATTTAACAATTTTTAATTTATAAAATACAAATAATGAAAACATTTTAAAATGCCTGCCATATGTTACAATTCAAACAGTATTTTGAATTACATTAAACCCTCGTTGCAACGAACTCGGTTACAACGAACCTCTCGTTAAAGCGAACCAAAATAGAATCCCCTAGAAAAACGCATTGGTTTTCTCATAGCACCTTCGTTATAACCACATAACTCGGTTAATACGAACTACTTCTGGATTCCCAAGTGAGAAAAAACTCGGTTACAACGAACTCGAAAGGCATAATACAAACACAAACCCTCGGAAAATGGTTGATTCTGTCTCCCCTTTCCAGCTGGCATTGTCGGTTTTCCGCAAAAGTCATTAAGTTGTTTTGTTTTGCTATTTCTTCTTTTCTTATTGTATTTTTTTTTTATACTTGTTGGACTTTTCATATGTGATATTTTTTATTTATGTGATTGATTCTGTGTAATCTTTCTGTAACTGGAATAGGTCCTCTCATGTTTTAATATAATATACATAGGTTAGGTTAGGTTTTATGACTCATGCCCGGGCTTTAACTGCGAGGTCATATCGCCTACTACCAGAGCGCTCTTTCGTCACTCTGGTGGACATGAGCCCGACTCTACTGTGGGAGTCCTAAATTTTGCCTACCCTAAATTTTTATTCACTTAGGGTAGGAGTTTTTAACGAGTACCTGACATTGTACAGACTCGAGACCATCGCTTAGCGTCCCATCCGAAGGACGGCGTGCTTAAGTTTATTTTACCTCCCAGATAAAATAAACTAATGGCTTCGGTCGGGTTTCGAACCCACGATCTTGAGCTCAGAAGGCAAGCACGCATACCACTGAGCTACCGGCGCCCTATAATATAATATATTTCTTTGTTTTAAAAATTTGTTTTTATGTGCATATTAACCTACTCATTTGTTTGTTTTTAATTTGGATATTACGAACTTCGTTGTAACGAGGGTTTACTGTATTGCCTGCAGAATTGTATTGTACATTCCTTAGAACACTGTAACTTGTTTCGTATTAAATCTAACTCAAATCCGACAGTATTTTGATAGTTGGAAATTTAATAAGGAACATTTTTTGTAAGTATAAATTTTTTTTTATAGGGCCAACCGTTTTCGCGTTAATCACGCAAACGTCTAAAAAAATGGGGTTCAAAACGACATTTGAGGACGGTCTTTGGCGTGTATCTCGCAAGCCGGGTGACATGCGAAAAATGTTTTTTATATATAATGTGGCTTACAGTATTCTCTACAACTTTTATTTGAAGAGATTTTTGATTGTCGTAAATATAAGCGATATCTTGTAGAATGTACTTAGGACGTGAAGTGAATTTGTCTCAATTTTCGTCCGATTTCAGCCAAAATCTAATCACATCTCAGTTAGAGCATGTCGTATCTTTATTGCAAGTCCATTGCTACAATCGTTTTTTTTTGTTAGAACGCTCACAAAGTCACGTATACTAAGGTATAAGAAATTTAGAAAAATTGAGGCTTTGTGTTCCCATTATAACCTCTCCTATCGAACATAATTTCATGAAACTTTATATTTATGAGGATGATCTCTTCCGTTGTTTAGGACCTACGGCGGAAAGCAGCTCGGCTGGTGGCAGCCAAGTGCACTATGGCAGCTCGGGTGGACGCGTGCCATGAACACAAAGCAGGCACTATCGGGATCTTGTTGAGGCAGGAGATAGAGAAGAAACTCGACAAACTTCAGGTATAAAATCATCATTGCAATTATTTCTACTCAGTAGTAATATGTTTTTCAACGGCTATATTCTTCTCTCATTTTATACTTATTGTTAGTTATTATGACTCTCGGGCTTTAACTACGAGGTCATATTGCCTACTACCAGAGTGCTCTTTTGTCGCCCTGTTTTACATGAGGCTGACTCTACTATTGAAGTCATAAATTTGGCCTATCCAGGTTTCGTGGATGAATGCAGAATGCACACTAATCTTACCAACTATTTATAGGGACATTTTGAACTTTCACCCTTTATACAGGGTGATTCCCTCGTAACTTAAAAAAATTGGATGAAACTAGACCGAAAATGCAGTAGAATGCCGCCAACCGCACCTTTTTATCTCAATCCGTTGCCGAAATATGATTTTTTAAAGTTTTTTTCGAGAAAACCACGTTTTTTGCCATTGAGTCCCACATTTCTCCCCTTTAAATAAACTTTTCTCAACTTTTGACCACATTTTCGGAATCAGCGTTATAATATTTCCTATCAGACTACCAATAGAAATCTGATTAAATTTGCAAGTTTTCTAGCCACCTGGGCGGTCCTTGAGCGGGAAAGTAGTTGACGTGGAAGTATTTCCCGAAATTTTAATTTTTCTAAAATGTTAATGTTTTAGCTGTTATCTCGGTTCCAAGTTGGTGATTTTCAAAGTTGAAAGTACACTAGTCTGATAGGAAATTTAACGCTGATTCAGAAAATGTGGTCAAAAGTTGAGAATTGTTGATTTAAAGGGGAGAAATGTGGGACTTGATGGCAAAAAACGTGGTTTTCTCGAAAAAAAAAACCATTAAAAAATCATATCTCGGCAACGGATTGAGATAGAAAGGTGCGGTTGGCGGCATTCTACTCCATTTTCGATCTAGTTTCATCATTTTTTTTTTAAGTTACGAGGGAATCACCCTGTATATTTAGTATAAATTGTAGAACCACATTCTTATTTGGAAGAACAAAGCCAACTTACTCGAACGCTCCGATGCTACATACGAATGTAAGTCACCCTCTGTCTTGTTAATGTCTACATTTTCCAAATACTCAATATCCAGACTTTTTATTCACAAGTTTACCTCGTCCTTACTTTTATGTCTGTTTCCTTGGGTCTAAGGATCTTTATATTGCTCATACAGTTATATTAACTATACTCCATTCAGAGCATCCAACTTGACCCTCAGATGGAACTGTAACTTCTTGTATCTCTTCTCTGTTCTTAGATTCACTACCTGATGATGGCAGATAATTGCCGAACTAGTGGTTAATAAAATATATTGTTCGACTGGATATCTCAGTATTATTTATGATTTTATAAATTGAACATCATCCGATATTTTAATCGTAGAATATGAACACATATGTTATGAATAATAATAATAATATAAAAATAATTGCTCTAGTAGACATGTAGACTCTACTGTGGGAGTTCAAAATGTTGCCAAACCCAGGTTTAGTTATGTAGTTTAGCGGGTCTTTAACGAGTACCTGAAATCGCAGAGGCTCGGGACATTCGCACAAGATAAGAGCTCTCTGAACATAACTCTTCATTTTATTTCTCTCCATCGCTAACTAAATATTGAACTAAATGTAGATAATTCAGTAAAATCAAATATTCTAAACGACATACTTTATGTAGGATATACTCATAGATTACCTCAGCGTTCAGCCTGTTTTCTTAAAAAAATTTTATGTTTCCCAGTAAACAAAATATTTTATTCTAATTTTTAAGACGTCTTATACCTGGATTTTGTTTTGTTTTTTTCCTAGGAGCCACCCCCAGTGAAATTTGTGAAACCTTTACCAAAGCCGATCGACCCTCCGAGAAAGAAGCGAGGCGGGAAGCGGGTGAGAAAGATGAAGGAGCGTTACGCCATGACAGAACTGCGGAAACAGGCCAATCGAACCAACTTCGCCGAGGTAACCAACTGATTTTAGTTCACCCGCTCTTAATAATAACTTTGTATGCAATAAAAACAGTGAAATATGCACATATATATGCAAATATATTTGGCAAAATACGGAATAAAAAACTAAAAATATGCGAAAGGCTGATAAAGAAAAAAGTGCCTATAGAATAAATAATAGAAGTATATTAATATACATAATAGATAAAATGACATTAACATTGTTCTTGTTGATTTCTTTCAGATTGAAGACGATGCTTACCAAGAAGACTTGGGCTACACCCGTGGTACTATTGGTAAGACTGGGACAGGACGGATCCGAATGGCGCAGGTTGACGAAAAGACCAAAGTTCGAATTTCGAAAACTCTACAGAGGAATCTTCAGAAACAGCAAGGCTGGGGTGGGAGTTCAACGGTGCGGAAACAAGTCTCCGGTACAGCCTCCAGTGTGGCATTCACTCCTCTCCAGGTCATTATGTTTTATAATAATTATAGTTATATCTGTTAATCCATAACATGATAATATACGCCATAAGAATGTATTCATTATAAGAGACGAGGGCGCCGGTAGCTCAGAAGTAGGATACTAGTCTACTGAGCTCAACATCGCGGGTTTGGAACCCGGTCGAAGCCCTTAGATTTTTTATCTGGGAGGTGAAAAAAATTTTGAGCATGCTGTCCCTCGGATGGGACATTAGGCGATGGTCCCGAGTCTGTATAATGTCAGGTACTCATTAAAGACCCTAACCCTTGGTGAATAAACTTAGGTAGGCAAAATTTAGCACTCCCTTAGTAGAATCATGATCATGTCCACTAGAGCGACGAAAGTGCCCTAGTAGGCGATAGAAAGAGAACTCTGGACCAGCCCACCTCACTCAGTATCACTTGAGACAGAATAAAACAAAACATTTTATGCATAAAGATACAGCAAATACATTGGAGATACTGATGATGGGGGTTCTTTCGGAAACGTTGATATTTATTAGGTTGTTAACACCAAAAAATAAATGGGGATACAAATATATTTATTATTCAGAATCTTAAACAACCCAAAAGTAATACTATTTATTTCAGTTATACAACAACATGGTAATTGGATACGTTATACAATTTTATAATCAAAATGGCTTATAAATAGTGTACGTCAAACACTTGATGAAATGGATAATAATAATAATTTTAAAAATCATGTAAATAAATAACAGAAAATTTCTAATATTAATAAATGAATGGAAAATTCTTAATATTATTAAATACAATAGATATTATTTTTATTAAGTTTTTAAGGTTAGGTGAGGTTTTATGACTTACGCCCGGGCTTTAACTACGAGGTCATATCGCCTACTACCAGAGCGCTCTCTCGTCACTCTGGTGGGCATGAGCCCGACTCTACTGTGAGAGTCCTAAATTTTGTCTACCCTAAATTTTTATTCACCTAGGGCACGAGTCTTTAACGAGTACCTGACATCGTACAGGCTCGGGACCATCGCTTAACGTTCCATCCGAAGGACGGCGTGCTTAAGTTTATTTTACTTCCCATATAAAATAAACTAAGGGCCTCGGTTGCATTTCGAACCCATGATCTGGAGCTCAGAAGGCAAACACGCATACCACTGAGCTACCGGCGCCCTCTTACTTCTTTAGGTATACAAAAAGTAAAGAATAACGGAATTATCTAACCGGTCAAAAATTCGATGCGGATTATGAACGGAATTTCATGGTTTCCGACCTCCTGATCCCAAAAATGAAAAAAAAAAAAAGTGCGTGTGTTTTTGAACACAAAAACTGCTGTTCTAATGAATATATTGACACGAAATGTCATATGTAAATTCAAAACATCATAAGGACGACACCTATTAGTTTTCAGCGGAATCAGCCGAAGGGGAGGGGGTAGAGGAGCTAAACTCTTAAATTCCTGCCGGCGCGCCGGCATTACGCCGCGGCGTAATGAATGTATCGACATGAAATTTTATATTTCAATTCAAAATATACAAGGACGTTATCTATTAATTTTCCACGAAATTCATGGAAGGGGGAGGGATCAGAGAAGAGGATTTCGACTCAAATACATAAATAACTGCCGATGAAATGAATGTATCGTCGCAAAATCTAGTACGAGGATTCAGAAGCCACTATGTAAGACAAATATTGCTTTAGAGGGAGAGCGAAAACGTAATTAATTCGTACTGGGGATGTACATAGCCGATGATTCACTGACGACTTTTTTGTTATAAATTTCTGTTTTGTACTATGAAAAGAAGTTACAAATAATTCTTTATAAAAGTCCATTTCATTATAACGAAGTAGTGACTAAACGCTTTGAGTTTTCTATATATATTGTGAAATAGACAATATTTCAAAAATAAGTTAGTTTTATTTATTTTTTTAAATAATGATAATGGCAAAAGCGTTTCCATAACCTGTGTTGTACGAAACATTGTAACAATAGTCTGGAGGTAACAAGATTCATTTGTAATTGTGTACTGTAGTAATGTGAATATTCTGTTGACAGGGCCTGGAAATAGTGAATCCACAAGCAGCCGAGAAGAGTGGTATAGAAACCAACAAATATTTCTCAAATACTGCTGGTTTCGTGAAACTGCAAAAAACTTGAGCAGTTTTGTGTTCCTATTTGTGTTTATCTATTAATAAGATAATGGATTGTAAGATATTTTATGCAATGTAAACTATAGAAAACAAATAATTAGTTATATTCTATAAGTTATATGTAAAAGTCAGTTATAATAAAAAGTTATATTGTTCAAGACCATTTGATCAGTAAAAATCCTAGTTTGTGTTCTTCAATCATTTTGGGTATCCTTAATCCTCGCAAATCAATCTATTAGATACCCAGCAAAGATTGTGGTTGCGGGTTGTCCTGGGTCCCCGGTCCTTCGGGGAAACGAAGAAGCAGACTGACCGGTCAAGCAAAGCTCAACCATCGGCTAAAGTTGAATATAATTGGGTAAAGAAAGTCCAACATCTCTCTCAGTTTCATATCAGCAATATCTTTTCCTTCCTCACTCCTAACTCTTGACTTTTTGCTTAGCAAGGAGTTATAAGGCGTGGAGATCAGTCCCTTTCTATATGAGTTACTTGAGGCTGGGGGGGCATTCATTTACATTTTTTGAATTCTGAGTGGCAGTTAGGGATCGTTGAGCGGGCTGGGAGAGGGGAGCGCTCCCCACCCCACCTCTCTCACGTCACTCTCCCGCTTCACTCACCCCGTTGGTAAACCCTAAAATCATAACACGCAATGATAGACTGTATATGAGAATTATGGTCCAGGACCGTCGTCCAAAAAGAGGAAATTAAGTTCAGAAATTACAAGTGTTGCTGCTGGCGTCATAAACACTTTTCTTTTTCTTTCTCGATTCTCATTCTCTATTCTCTCGCGTTCAAAAACCTACATTTCTTATTTCTCTTACCATAAGGCCTATTGTCTCTACTTTGGAATCAAATGTGTGATTTCTGATATTCCTAACAACGAAAATAATGTTGATTTAACAAATGAATAAAAGTAAAGTAAGCCATTTGCTCTATTTGCTCCTAAGATGTTGAGTTAATTGAGAAATCCCATACAACATAAAAATAATATTTACGAATCAAAAAACAAAAAAATTGAAGTTTCGCTTCTGCGTGTGTTCCAAGCACACTATTTTGTATTTATTATGTATATATATCAGGGATTGAATTTGAGAATTAATTTTTTTGTAAAATCAAGAAATAACAGTTATTTTTTTATTGAAAAAGTAAAAATCATTGATGATTCTTAAATAAAAGTCAAAAGTTAATTGGTAAGATTTATACATCTAGTTAAAAAATAACTGTTAACATTTGACTTATATTTTTTAAGTTAAATGTCAAGAATTGCTTATTGAGTGAAAAATGTTAGAATCAAAAAGAAAAATTACTTTTTGAGCTATATTTTTTAGATCAGAAATAACTCTTATTACTTGAGCGATATTTTTTTCCCTCAAAATAAAACTCAAAACGCTGTATCTCTCTTAATACTGAAGTTATCGTCTTGCAGTTGGTCTTATTCGAATCAGCTTGTAAAAATCTTTAAGAATCAATCACTTAACTTTCTCATAAAGGAAACTTTTGTCAAAAACTGTCTTCAAAAGTAGGAAATAGTTGTAACCAGTCGTTTACAAGGCCTGACAAAACTATTAGGTGTAAATTCAAAAAGAAAAGTATACAAAGACAAAATTAAATTTTGGTGTCCCATTTTGGCACAATGATATATCATTAATTAATTAAATCAGAATCTTAAACACCACACTCAGATGTACTGTTTGAACAGTTCAATGGTAACTGAATTATACAGGGTGGGATTAATGGCTGATGTAATACAAAAACGAAACTCCTCTTGAAAACTGAATATTGAACGTTGATCTTGTTTATAAAAACATCAATACGTAAACAGCTGTTTAGAGCATAGAAAAAGAGATTTATCGCTATCTCCCTCACCAACTTTGCATTTATCTCATTGGTTAGTGAGCAAATTCGTCTTTTCGTTCTTCATCCAGATATAAAAGTAGAATATAACAGTAGGATGCAGTTGTCGTTAGTCATATTATGACTGTATCCTACTTTTTAGAAAGAATTTTTGAAAAAATTTACTTTTGAAGAAACCGCAGAGATTGATTGTTATACTTATTTTCAAGCTGAATCAAATAAGACTAACCACAAGTAGATAGCTTTAATCGTAAGCGAGATAGAGCGTTTTGAGTGAAAAAAATATCACTCAAGTAATAAGTGTTATTTCTGATCTAAAAAATTTCGCTCAGAAATAATTATGGCAGGGTGATTTTTGATTTATTGACAGAAAAATAAGAATTAATTTTTGAGGGAAATCATAAAATGAATTTTAAAAGCTATAAATAAAAATCAAGTTATGATTTAATTTATCAGTCATAAAAAATAATTTTCAATTTCAAACTCTGATATATATACTTACATATTTCCCATTTTTGTGATTAATATATTCTAATGTACGTTTGGCTGGTTGTATACTTCACTCCATTGTATCGGGCATGATCCTCTGTCTTATTTCAATTTAAATATTTCAGACAGAACAAATATCTAAATTAGGACGCATGGAAATAATTAAAAAATACAACAGAGAGACAAGATAACAACAAAATGCTTTATTATTTTAATGGTAAGCAACAAAAATTATAATAAATAAAATAAAATTTTAAAAATGAATGTTTTTAGAAAAATAGACATTTATTTAACTTGAGCAACTGAAATTAAAAAGAAAAAAATAACTCATACAACAGTTTGAACAGACTGAACGAAAGTGATTATTAACACAGAATATATATATATATTTTTTCGACTTTGATTCTTTTTAAATACATATGTAGATAGCATTTTCAAAATACACATTCCGTTTTGAGATATCTGTGACTACTTTTGACATTCCGAGAGGGGGACATCATTTATTTACTGACAATTTAGTAGATTTGGAGAGGATCAAAATTCGTTAAAAGGAACAAAAAAAAAAAAAAAAAGACAAACCTTTCTTAGCAAATTCCGCAGATGAATTTATAAAAATTACAATTTGAATATTCTAGAAAAGCTTCAATCCAAAAATGGAA
This sequence comes from Aradus depressus, assembly GCA_963662175.1. Lineage (NCBI taxonomy): Eukaryota > Metazoa > Arthropoda > Insecta > Hemiptera > Aradidae > Aradus > Aradus depressus. Next base: position 39,256,159 of record OY759219.1, on the reverse strand, counting down.
ACTTAGTTAATAAACGTTGCTATTGTGCAAGTTATCATAAAATGATCATAGTAAAACAAAAAGAAAAAATCTATAATATTACAGTTAACAATTTAAACTAAATCACAATTTCATTGGAAAAAAAAAATAATAATAATAAAGAATAAATCATTATGTGACATTTTGACTAGGATTTAATTTTTTAAATATACAAAATAAGGTTTAAAAAAAATATGTTGGCAGTTCCAAGTATTCCATTTTTTTTTGTTCAAATGTTAATCCAAAAATTATTTATACACAAATAGTATAAAAAAAAAAAAAATAGCCACATCAAATAGCTCTTTTTTTAAATGTAATATTAACGTTAACATTTTTCTTTTCTCATTGAACGTAATAATATCCAAATTGGAGTTTAAGTAATAGTGAATCAATCGGACTTTGGCAAATATAGCAACCTCTTATAATAATCAAGAATCAGCTGTACATATAAGTCGATATGATTTCACCCTATTTATTTGATTATTGTTATTATTATATTTGATTATGAAAAATGTGAAAATAGTTTACAAAAAGAAAGTTATTTTAAAATCTTTAAAATATTACTATGCCAAGTTTAATCTGTCAACGTACGATATGTAAAATACACCATACTACATTTAATATACATATATTTTCTATTTCTTTTTAAATTACTTTTATTAACAACCAATTAAAACAAATCACATTCCAAATGCTAGAATATTCGGCATTATATTTTCCCTGTTTTTTACGAGTATACGTCATATAAAACAATATGACAAAATACGTGTCAAATTTGAACTAATTTAAAAGCTCCGCCGATACAGTTTGGAAATATTATAGTACATTTATACAACAAGATGAACACAAACATTATTATTATTTTTGAGTTATGAAATTTCAGTTCTAAGTGTGCGAAATTTTGCATAATTAATTCTAACATCCAACAATACAAGTTTGTTCAGAAAAAAAAATTTTAAATTACATGGAATATACACTTGTATTTTCTAAACTTTTATTTATTTACTTTCAAAATCAATAAATATATTTTAAAATTCTTTTAACACTCCTCAAAAGTTCCTAATATACACTCCGATATATTTTTTTAAATTTTTTAGATAATATTAAAATAAAAATAAGAAATAGAAAAATTGTTTTTATATTTGTGCACAAAATTATGAATACAATTTCGGTCGCCTCAAAATGGAACCTTTCTTGTATTTTTGTTTTTCAAAATTAGCACATAAAACGTATTACCCGTAATTTTAATTTTTACTATTATTCTTATTTTATTTATGTATTCATTATTTAAATGTTTGATTGTCCCTGAGAGAATGAATTCTTGGACCGTCTATAATGAAAAAAAAAAAAAATGCTCTATTGTTTATATATTTTTCAAAAAATGTTTAACTTAATTTATTTTACGTAATATGTGCTAATTGTTTTATTAACTTGTGTGCTATTATTTATTTTTCTCATTTAATTTTATTTTTAATAATTTGAAAGATAACAATAAAAATTGTTAATGAAAAATGTTTAAATTAATATAACAAATTTTTTTTAATACATATAATAAATTCCTCCCTGTCTGTTAACGCTATTATTGTTGTTCATCTACAGAACCTTTCAATGATCTGATCACATGATCACATTAACAAATTTATTTCCATCACATTATTCTTGGGAATAGTAATTTATTTATTATTATTTTATAATTCACTAACATAACTGAGATTTTCCTATTATAACAATCAGTCTTTCCTCAATTCTTTTGCGACATGCAATATTAAAAACTGTTTAATAGTTGTTAATAATAATAATAATGCAAAAAATATGTGCACAAATATAAATGTCAACAATAAATAATACAGTTTTATGGAGCAATAAATTGAATTAAAAAAAAAAAAAAGTTGACCATAAGTTTGTCACAATTCAATGTGAATAATAGAGGCCGTTATTATTAAAATAATAAAAATTAAATTGATTTCTTATATATGATAGATAAAATATATAGTGCACATCGGTGCAATTCTTTAAATCTTTTAATTATAAATTTGATCATTACTTTTTGTTGCTAATGTGATCAAAAATGTTGCAATTTGATTTAACGCGCAGATGGGCATACATTTACTTATGTTAAAATTAAATGACTACTTACATAAGAAATGATGTAAATAAGTTGGTCAAGGGACTTTATTAAAAACTACTTATGTACACATAAGACATACGTTATACTTCATGAAGAGAGGGGGTCAACATTTCAGTTTGTGTGCGTGGTTCGGTGATATACGTGTATAATTACACATCTATAATACACCATAGATATTGTGTGATATTGCCACTTATTATCGTATGTGTGCGTGAAAATATGACATCGTATTTTATATATATATATATATATATTTTTTTTGCGATGAGTATACTGAATGTCAGTGTGAAATGAATATTCCATTATGTGATACGAGATGTCACACATATATATATATATAGGCCCCGGCGTCAAACTAAAAACTTGTTCCGTGGGAAGACCATGCGACCAAAGCTCTACGCTCCAGCCCGCACGTCCAGGACGCCCTTCTTAAGTAACTATTAAACTCTTTTTAAAAATACATTATTCATTACGAAATATATATATATATACTAATACTAATATAAGTATATATATATATATATATATATATATTATCTAGATATTATATATATATATATATATATATATATATATATATATATATATTATCTAGATAAATAAGGATTATTTTTTTGGCAACACTAGTTCAATAGGACTCTTTTTTACATGTATTAAATTTGATTCCTTGCTCCTTGTTCAAAATTTTACGTTCATTTACAAAAATAAATATGTGCCGTTTAAGAATTTCAAAAAAACAAAAACACAATGAGACGGATGGAAGCGTAATTAGTGTTCTGTGTTCAGTTTTTTACCTGAGACAGTACAATATACTACTTTTCACTATGCCGTACTAGAATGCGAGTGGTAGAGGTAGCACCACTGTAAAAAAAAAAATTGCCAAAAAATTGGTAAATATTCTTTATTTCACCCACATTATTAAAAAAAAAAAAAAAAATGTATTTTTTACAGTAGGTACGTCAGAATAAAAAATAATAACATTTACCAACTGAAGAAGAAAAACATTTTATTTGGACCAGTACTAAAATGTACTTTACACAAAATGGGCAAATAAACAAGAAAATTATAATTAAAACAAAAAGTCTTGGTACAGTCTTGGTTGCAGCCTGCGAGCTACAGGCTGGCCGAGACTGTAGTGAACCGCACCAGAGCAGGCTGGCAGACCTTGATAAGCTTCGGGTGAGTTTCTCAATGTGGGCTGCAAAAGGAGCAACTCCCAGTTCCTGATGGATTTGGGTGTTCCTGATAAACCAGGGTGCGTTCATCGCTATCCGGAGGACTTTGTTTTGGAATGTTTGTAATCGTGTTATGTTAGTGTGGCTAGTGCAGAACCATACGGGGCAAGCGTAGGTTAAGAGTGGAAGTATTAGTGTTTTGTAAAGTAAGGATGTGCATGTGTGTCTGAATGGTGTATTCCTGTTTATGAGTGGGTAGATGAGCCTGAGTCGTGTGTGTACTTGTTGGAGTTTTATGTTGATATGTAGGCGCCATGTTAGTCTTGTGTCAAGGTGCACTCCAAGATAGCGCACACCTTGGTCTTTAGGATTCCATGGAATTGGGAGTTTGTCGATTTGCAGCCTTCTGAGGTGTTCTATCGAGAAGCGGCGTAATGCGAACACCTTCGCCTCCGTCTTCCCACCGTTCAACTCAAGCTTCCATTTTCCAAACCACTGGCCGATTTCATCCCATTTACCAACTAAAATGTAACCATGTGATATTGAAAAATAATAGTAATAAAAATAAACGTAAATTATCTAAAACATATATATTTTTTTATTGTCACAATAAACATTCAGCATAATAAACACTCCGTACAATTCATAATATAATAATCATATTTATAAATATGTTTTATCGTAAATAGATTATTAAAACACCGATATATGAAAGTGTTCCCCATATATCATTGTTGTCAGAATATATTTCTGTCTTCTATGTCGATATTGGAAAGCTAATAAAATAAAGAACCTGTTTATTATATTCTCTAATTCCTCAAAAATATATAGATAAAGTGCACCAGTTTCGGTTGTCATATTACCAGGTTACCTCTGATTACCTAAGGCTGTGACACCCTGACCTCTGAGAAAGTCCCTGGGCTAAGAGAGGATGTAATATATTTTGTAATTTCATTATAAAGATGGTTTATCTTATAAAGCAATTATACAATATATTACACTCTATCCTAGCCCAGGGAAATATATATATTTATATATATAATATTATAATATGTATTTACCATTACATTTTTATTTAGTTTATATATCTAATATTATATGTTCTTTATTTTATTATATAATTGAATACAAAAGTTAAACAAGTTCTTTGTTTTATTTATCTTATATATCATTGTATTTAAAATTAAAATTGGGTTTGCTCAGCCAGTCTAGCATAAAAATTGTTTATGCATTAAATATTCTCAGTTTACAATTTTATTCTCAAATGCAGAATTGACATGAACCATGTAAGGTACAATATTATTAATTAAAAAATAAATAAAAATTGCTATCAGAAAATAAGACAGATTTTTTTTTTAAAGTCCATTATTTAATGAAATGTCGAGGTTTCTCATGGAGTGCTACTAGACAATTTAATAGAGATTCGCAATAGCGCAAGCAAATAGTGTAGATTTTTCAGTAGACTCGCACATATCCGGATTTACTTGCCTAGCTATACGAAATGAAGGGGAAGTTTCATAACCGGCTAGAAATTCAACGTCGAATTTTCATCTAAATTTCAAAATATCCAAACCCCATGATCCCAAAATGAAAAGAAAAAAACCTGTCGACATCCGACAACTCCCTATCCATGTAACGAAACAAAAGTTTATGTGTATCCAAAACCCTATGAAGGGCAAATCCTTTTGTTTTTCAGCCGAATTGGCTAAAAGGAAGGAATCAGAGTATGGGGTTCTGCCCAAACCTCTAATAACTGTCGGAGAAGATCCGGAAAACTTCGGATGGGATGTTAAACGGATGGCTTCCCAGGGATGATTGTTGCTCAATTCAAGAACCCCAATCACTGCCGAAGAATGTATTCGCACGCATTTTAGTATGTAAATCTAGAATCCCTATTAGGACGATATGTATTAACTTCGAATCGGCCGAAAAGAAGGGGGGGGGGGGGGGGGGACTAGTGGAGAAATTAATGTCTATTACAACTGTACATTGAAATGAAACCAAAAACGAAAGAGAGCTGATGGGTACATTAACAAATTCAAAGTAAAATCTCTACACTAGCATCCAATTACCGAAAACCAGTAACTGAAATTCCTACTGCTCCCGTCCTCATTGTGGCTGTTTTCAAATAGTAGAAAAATCTTATATAAATTGTTTGTTTATTCCTGTTAATCCGGATATGGGAGAGCCGGATATAGGAGAGTCAAATTCATTTACAATTTATATGATTCTTGTCAGTTTAAAAAAAAATGATATCAATCAGTACGGTTTTAAAGAACCATTCAGAAAACAGTTATTTAAAATCATTACTGGATCACACTTTAGGGTATATCGCTTTATAAAAAAAAAAAAAAAAAGTTGGACCAAATCTGCCCAAAGACCAACTTACATAGACACCATCTGTTATACGATCATATATATATACTTTTTAAATTATTGATCGTATCTTTAAAATATATATAATACGTATACATATATATTGATTTATTTTTGAGACATATACACCCCGTATAAAAACTACAAGGACACGTAAAAATGATGTAAAATGTCTTATTTTGTTCAAATATTCATTAAATGTTTAGCACAAATATATTATAGATAATAAACCCGAAGTCATTCAAATAATGATTTATTATTATTTAATAACAATATTCAAGAAATTTACTTCCTCAGCGTTTATAATCGATCGATAGAATGAATACGCCAACAAGAAAATTCATATGTCGTTTCAAAAACGACGAAACTCGTCAAAGAGAAGTGGGATAAGTGGGACATTACTCAAAAGTTCCTGAGAAAAGACACCAATTGATTTTCAGCTAAATCTGACGAACATGCGAATGATTAAGGAAGAGTCCGAACTGGAGAAGTGAATTAAATTATTTTTAAAATATCAGTGTCCTTACAGTATTAATACGATGTGTACATGAGAGATGAGGGTGAGTTCCTGTACAATCTTATTCGTGTCTCACAGCACACAATGATATGAAAGTATTGGGATGATTAAGTTGACAGACTGGGACAAGTGTGGCCGAAATGTTGAAGTCAGTTAGTCGATCAATCGACTCTTGGATGAGTCGAGGGGGTGGAGCTCTTCCTGCTCGATAGAAGAGAATCAGAGAGCAGGGGGGCGGGAGAGGCAAGCCACCACCCACCTCGGGAGTGGCAGGGACGGCTCCTCTGAAGAGACGGGAGACAGCATAGCGGAGCACCTCACTCAGTTGAGGATCTGGGAGATAGTCGCAGCCCCCACTCCAGTCAGAGATGACAGGATTTGACACCGAGGAGGCTGAGAACAGACAAATCAATTATCAGAAGGCTGGACAATGACTTTCAATACCCTGATTACATTTTTCATTTATACCCTCAATCACCAAATTAATATATAATAATACATTTATAATTAGGTATACCAGGATAAAATTATATTAAATAAACTAGAAATCATGATAAAAACAAGTTTTTTTAAAAATATGAGCAAATTGTTGGTCAGCAATTTCATAAGTATCATTTTTTGTAATAGGCTATTTTCCCATAGAACCAAACGTTCTATCATATATCAAGCAAACATCTGAAACAATAACATGACGTAAAACATGCAACGGAAATTTTAATATAATGCAGTCACCGGAATGAGGCAAATGTACCTACTTTTTACTTTTATTTCTAATAGAAGTGACTGAAGGGGCGATCGGCAGATGTAACGCCACCAAACCGAATCAATAAAATGTATATAAAAAAAGAGAGAAGGCAACTGAGCTGAGTAAAACAGATATTATATCCAATTGAGAGCGCTGGTAGTATGCTTGCTTACTGAGCTCAAAATCGTGGGTTCTAAACCCGGTCGAGACGTTATGCGAAGGTCCCAAGCCTGCAAGATGCCAGGAACTCGTTAAAGACCCCTACCCTAGGTAACAAAATTTGAGCAGGCAACATTTAGGATTCCCACAGTTGAGAGCGCTCTGGTAGTAAGAGATATGACCTCGTAACTAAAGCCCGAACTTGTACCCCAATAAGTAAAATAATTACCTCGGCTGAGGCTCTTAAGTATTTTTTTTTCTGGGAGGTAATAAATCTCGAGCAGTTGGTCAAGAGATGGTCCCGAGCCTGTGTGATGTCAGAAAATCGTTAAAAGTTCCCCTAGATTTTTTCACTTACCCATTGAAATGCAACAGACAACAGCAGAAACAGTATTTTCATAGTTCCATCGACGCTTGATTGAAACTCGATTTTCACCAACTACGCAGCCGGTTTCTTCGTCTGTAAATAAAAAAAAAACTTTGTTACACATCAGTGGAAATAATTAATTATTGTTTTAAAATATATAATTATGTAGGCGGATAGGAATCATTAAGGTCGATTCATATTTTCGGCCTTGGCCAGGAGAAATATTTGAGCATGTGTTTTGTATTGAATTTCATTAAGCAATTCACAGTAAGAAGCACGGTCAGATCACATTCAAGTGACCGCGGTCATACTACAGATCAAAGTAATGAAAATATAGACTGGACATTTATGTAGATTCAGAAGTGGTAAGCCCCTAGATAACTAAACCTATATATGTAAATTTAGGACTTTCACAGTAGGGTCGGTTTCATGTCCACAATGGCGATACAACCTCGTACTTAAGCCCGGACAGGAATAACAAAAAAACAATTTAAACTTCAACTAAAAATGTTTATGTTAGAGGAAACCCTTTACACGGAAACGGAATTTTATTCTCACTGTTCAAAAAGAATAATATAATCACAATAAAGAATCGTGGTTCATATCCAAAAACATTATTTGATACAAAGCTTTCATTTTTATTTTTTGGGCAGAGTTCCGCCACACCTTAAAGCTCAGTCGAATGTACATTATTGTTTTATTTATTCATTTATAATTGAATAATATATATATTTATTTGTTTATATATTGTTATAGTTACATTGTTTTCTTTTTCTTTTCTATATCTCGCACATTGGGACCTGATGAAGGAACGTAAACGCGTCCCGAAACATCGTTGGGATAAAGACACTTCCGAGATTTTTTGAAAAATAGTTATCTTAATTTTTATTAAATTGAAAAATGAGTCTACTTATTGTAAATGTATCTATGTTTTATTTATTTTTTTATATTCATACATTTTTAAGTATTTATTTATTCAGTTTTAATTAATTTAATTTTAATTTTTTTAATAGTTTTGTTATTACTACTAATCATAGATGTGTTAGACTCAATTAGTTATAAATCTAATTTATAAGCTATCTTAATATATAAATTCTTCTGACGTATCCTATCTATTACCATGTACTGAAATAAATCTATTATTATTATTAAAACAAACTTGGACTCTGTAGTTCTGAAGTTGGCCAATGAATGCCAGTGAAGAACACAAAAACCAATTATCAAATGTATAAATATCTTCCGTATGTGTTGCAACACTGTGTTTATTCAGCAGTAGAAGCCCATGAATTTCAAAATTGTGTTATTTTTCTATGAAACAAGTTGCGAGAGCCGACCACACCCCCAAGAAGACGGCAGGCCTCACGTAGATGCCGTTCCGTCCTCTCTCTCAGTAGTCACAAAATTCTCGCTCTCAGCATTCAGTTTAGACAATTTGGTAGTCCATAGAAGTCTGTGATCAACCTCCAAGTATGTGGATCAGAACTAAGTTCCCAAAAATTGGTTGCTCAGAACCGTAACACAAGGGTAATAACTCAGTTTTTAGTTTTAGGGAGTTGCATTTTTCAGTATTTAATAACAATTGTGGGTTTGTGGCGTTTCAATCGTACAATATCCTGGAGTATCACTTGGTGTCGTGTGGGAAACGATACCGAACACCACATAACAATAATATTGAAAAATGTTTCAATAATTCAATATTCTACACATTTTTGTTATGTAAAAACGTATTAAAAAGATATTTAAGAGAAAATGTTGAAAAATTAACTTTAATTAAATATAAAATTAAAGAGAGAGAGAAAGAGAAAGATAGAGAGTGAAAAAAAAAAGATGTTACATTCAAATCGTGTGTTTCCACGATGTGCCCAAACCTGCCATTCGACCAGTGCTGAGCGTGGCAGCTCCGGCACTACCACGTACTCCACTATGGCGTTGTTGGTCCGCCGCTCCCACTCCTTCCGAGCGTCACTGATGTAGCACGCCTTCGTCACATAACACACTCCCTGTGATAGTAAAACAAAAAAAAACTTTTATTAGAACAAAATTCATTTAGAATAATAAATAAAAAGGCGATTTCTTGAGAAACTTCAAATATTATTTAAACAGGTAATGAAATGGTAAAACCTTGTTCTTTTTAGCTTCATATATTTTGCGCGATCTGTTGTTTATCCTGAATTACTTATACAACCTATTGGACCCATGATGAACTCTAATGCTGTCATAATGAATGTCCATACAACATTTTATATATAAATTCAAAACCCTTAAGACGACACCTTGGGAGCCATGGACTCACCATGGTTTGCGGGTTCGAATCCCGTCCAGGAGTGAGTTTTATTTCGTAGATAGAACTCCCTCCCGGGGCCATGGATATCGTAAATAACTAGATAACAGAGTGACATGGCCAATATGCATCGAACATGAGACAAAAATAAATAATGTAATAGGTTGGATGTTTGAAACAAACCTGTACGACATCTCTGAGTTGTGTGTCTTTGTCCATAGCTTTGACGAGACGGCCGACATGTCTTAGGGCCAGTCGACACTCTCTCCTGATGCCACCACTGACCAGACTTAAGGAGCCAGGCACCAGACCGATCTGACCTGCCACGTAGATAAAATCACCAACCTGGACAGTCAAGGCAAACATATCAAGAGGAGCTGCACGGAACTTTCCCAAAGGGACATTTTTGAAAGGTTTGAGTAATCCTGTCAATTACAGAGAAATAATTACTAGTTAGTTATTATGCCTCTTGCCCGGGCTTCAACTATATATCGCCTACTATCAGAGCGCTCTTTCGTCACTCTGGTGGACATGAGGCCGCTCTATTATGGGAGTCATACCTTTTTATTCACCTAGGGTAGGTGACAACGAGTCCATCGCTTAATGTCCCATCCGAAGGGCGGCGTCCTTAAGATTTTATTCCCTCCCAGATAAAATAAACTAAGGGCCTTGGCCGGGTTTCGAACCCGCGATCTTGAGCTCGGTGAGCACGCACACCAACCACTGAGCTACCGGCGCCCTCTTATTACCTACTTGTCAAAAATAATTTCTATAAATCATAAGTTAGGCTAGTTGCCATGGTTAGCAGATCACTCCTTCACTAGGCTTCTAACAATAATTTTAAAAATAAAAATAAATAAATGGATTTACACGAGCGTTCATGCTTTTTTTTTTTTTTTTTTTTTTTAAAAGAGAACAATCGAAAAGTTTCCAAAAGATTCGTTGTTCTATTAGGCATAGCACGGGACTGTGAGTGCACGGAACCCTAATAAAATTCACCATTTTGACGGTATACAAGTGATAACACTCTGATTATTCTAGAAAAATGAAAAAAAAAAAAAAAAATCAGTGAACCTTCCGATTGTTCTCTATATTTAAATTTTTTTTTCAGAATTGTCCCATGAGGACATAAGAAGGGATGAACACGCATGCAAATGCGTTCATTCAAGATGAAACCAACAGGTATATAAATTTGTGAAATCTTCATAAGAATACCTATTTTTTACGATACCTCCTCAAAAGGTTTAAAAAACTTTTTATTTTCGGGAGGTTTATTAATAGACGGAGTTGGAATCAAAATAGTCTAAGTGACATTTTGAAAAGTTTTCGTCAACTGCATAATCGGGTACAAAAATGATAGTTCTGTTCAGGAAAAAAGTTGTATGAATGAAATCCTAGCCAGGGCTGAGATCAAGTGGCAAATAAATCACTTACTACCATTTTGGTGACATGAACAAGTAACTTAAACATTTCAATAGTGACATTGAAATTAAGATTTTTATTCAATTTTATGGTTTGCTAACAGCAATTTCACCATAAAAGCAAAAGACAAAATATTTCCGGTTTCGATAAATTATAGATTTTTTAAATAAGTTAAGCACTTAATACACAGTTTCTTCAAAGTTTTAAAAATGTCACTTAGACCATTTTGATTCTAACCCCGTCAATTACTAATAACATCCCCTATTTTGTTATTTTTTCAGGAATATTTTTGAGGGGGCAGATATGACCTACCTACTATATGATGTTAAGTATTATCTTTCTAGATTAAACAGGGTTCAAAAGGAAGAACACCTGAGACACTATTTTTGATGTAGATATCCTCTACCTAGCCTGGGACCCAACGCTGGTCCCAGCAATCAAGCTGTGACACAACGACGGACGGACAGACACCAAGGGTTTTATTCTTACCATTTGTATTATGGTAATCCTAAAAACAACAACAAAATAGACAACTTACCCGAATAGCCTGACTGTAGGGTCCAATGTTGGCAGGAGCCCAGTGGGAGAGTGACTGGACGTGCATGGTGTGCTTCTGATGTGCATAAGCAAGTGCAGTGAGCACCACCGGGGTCTCAGCACTCAGTCCTGTTCCAAGACACACTCTGACGGGGGGATTGGGTCCACAGATTACACTGTTGTACGCCTCATTGATCTCCTTGTACTGGGACATATCACGAATGTACAAGAGGACACAGACCAGGTCGGACAGGTTTAGGCCTTTTTCAATCATCAAACCTAAAAACCGCAACAGGAAAAACTATGTTAGATGAACTACAGATCAGATTTGTTGGAACTAAATTGAAGAATCACTTCTAAAGGCTGTTTCATACTCATTCTGTCATTGAAAATTTGCAAGAAAAATGATTATTTTAAAATCAATAGTTGCAGTCAAAAGTCGATAGTGAATCACTGGCTATGTACATCCTCAACACAAATTAATCAAGTAAATTTTTGCTCTCCCTTCAAAACCATCGGATTGTATGGGATAAAAATCTATAGGTGCCTTACATAGGGACGTTTGAACCTTCATACAAAACGTTGTGTCGAGCCCAACTCCTCTGAACCCCCCTTCCCTTCGACGGATTATGCGGAAAATTAATAAATGTCGTCCTTATAAGATTCTGGATATACATATAATATGACGATACATTCATTCTATCGGGAGTTATCGTGTTCACACACAAACAGACGTTTTTTCGAGATATTGTTGAGGATGGCTTTGTAGACCGAAAAATTTATGTCGAAAAAATAAATTTTTAAAATAAAGTGGGGGAAAAAAGAGCTGAAATTAATTATAGAATAAAATTTTATAAGAAATCTCAAACTTAAAAAACGTTGGTGAGTCTGTGCGCACCCACCGACAAGACGCATCATAATAATATAGACAAAGACAACTACACCTCATACAGATAATTACACGATATTTGTAGAAGCATGTTTGTACGCAATTTTAATTTTATTTTGTACAAGGTTAACATAATCCAAAATACCAGGACTTTAAAAATTTCCAAAAGAGGGCTCGTTTTTGAAAAGCTAGTAATCCACAGTTTCTAACTAGAATTTAACTCAATGTCAGTCTTTCATCTTCTGTGGATGGGTATATTCAGATTGCATATCACACAATAGAAACTGTTCGGGTCAGTAGTGGTCATGAAATGCAACTTTCCTTGCAACTCCTAAAGTTTTCTTACTCTTCAAAAGTCGTTATTTAAATTCAGTGAAAATGGAGAAACATACTTCATAAAATTCTACCTCAGAATTAGCTTCTAGTTAATTATTGTGAGTCACACGGGCTTAAACTACGAGGTCATATCGCCTGCTACCAGAGCGCTCTTTTGTCGTCGAGCCTACTTAAGTTTAGTTACCGAAGGTAGGGGGGGTTAACGAGTACTTGACATTGCACATGCTCGGGAACATCCCTCTATGCCCCATCCGAAGTGGTGGTCAATGCTCAAGTTTTTTTATTTCCCCGATAAAATAAACTAAGGGCCTCGACTGGGTTTCTAACCCGCGATCTTGAGCTCAGTAGACTATCATCGTTAACGTTACCTTTGAGCTACCGACGCCCTCGAATTTGCTTCTATATCTACTTAACATACTTTCCAACTTCCTGAGAGCATCCGTCATGGCGAGGGGGATGTCCTGACTGACGCCGACAATCTCTCCGAACCAGGTCCATCCAGCCCCGTTGGTGGCTGAAGAAGACTTGGAGGGGGCCGGCTCATCTTCCCTGATCTCTAGCAGAGGAGAGGATCCATCCTGAAGAAATAGAAACAAATCATTATTTAAAAAAAAACTTTGTTCAACTTGTGGGGCTACACCTCTCCAGGTGTTGGCTACACCTCTCCAGTGTAGGCACTAACAGACTTTAAAGGAGCTCAGAGTTGCCTCTCAACTATAAATTGTTTCATCCCTATTTTACATATGAATTATATAATGTAGAGAGGAGAGGAGAACTTTCCACAAACATCTCAAACATAGACGTTAGATGATGAAGGTTAGTTGGACAACATACAAAGCTAATAACAATGGTCCCTAAGAAAAAAGTAGTTATTCAGAATGCGCGTCAATAACATACCCTATTCGAATAGTTAGTTAATAAAGTCGTTATTCGCAAACCGCGTCAATAACAAACCCTATTCGAATAGTTAGTTAATAAAGTCGTTATTCGCAAACCACGTCAATAACATACCCTATTCGAATAGTTAGTTAATAAAGTCGTTATTCGCAAACCACGTCAATAACATACCCTATTCGAATAGTTAGTTAATAAAGTCGTTATTCGCAAACCACGTCAATAACATACCCTATTCGAATAGTTAGTGAATAAAGTCGTTATTCGCCAACCACGTCAATAACAAACCCTATTCGAATAGTTAGTTAATAAAGTCGTTATTCGCAAACCGCGTCAATAACATACCCTATTCGAATAGTTAGTTAATAAAGTCGTTATTCGCAAACCACGTCAATAACATACCCTATTCGAATAGTTAGTTAATAAAGTCGTTATTCGCAAACCGCGTCAATAAATGAAAGAAGATCTGGAGAGCCAGCTGAAGAAAGAAATGAGTCATAGAAATAAAAGATGTTGTCTTCCCACTGTTTTATTTTTGACCAGAACCAGTTTTCGACGCAACAGCGTCATCATCAGTGATTCATCCCACCAACACAGCACACCGGTTGAACCACTGATGATGACGATGTTGCATCGAAAACAGATTCTGGTCTAAAATAAAACAGTGGGAAGACAACATCTTTTATTTCTATGATAAATCTCGTCCCACAACATCTTACTATCACATATTAAAGAAATGAGTATTTTCGAAAACAGTGGTAAAAGAGGATTGTACTTAAACTTTTGTTTTTTTTTTTGTGTACAGATCATTGCTAACAATTCCACCGACCAGTACAGAGGCCGAAATTGCCTTTTGTGCAGCTGGGTACTTTTGTACCAAGCTGAGGTCAAGATTAGGCGATAACTCTTTGGAAATATTATGCTTTTCAAGGGCATATGTTTCAGCATAAATATGTTAACTGTAAAATTGAGTTGTATTTATTATTTTATTTTTTATCATAAATCATTTTTTCAAACACACATATTTAAATGACATTTTCATCAATCCCGGAATTGAATTCCAAAATTTTGGGATCAAGTTCCAATCCCGGGATTGCAATCCCTAAATATAGCAGATAGAGATAGGAATGCTAACCTGTTCCCGAGGATGGTCCCCATCCGCAGCATCTCCATCCGTTTCAGTATCTGTTAGCTCCGCCTGGTCGATATCTGTTATATAATCCTCGGCCGTTTTAATATGATACTTCTCCAAACGTTCCACCAATGTGGAATTCTCATCAACACCCTATAAAAACAAATTTATAAACGCAATATTTATTATAGGTAGGTTAGGAACTCACAAACTCCAATAACTGCCGATGTTATGAATGTATCGACACAACATTTTTTTAGAATTCAGAAGTCTCTATGTGAATCAACTTAACACTTGGTTTTGGAGGGAGAGCGGTAACCTTAATCGATTAATTCAAGCTTTTGAATTTTGAAACTAAATATAGAATTTCGGATAGATTACATAACTTCCCCTATACATCGTATAGCTGTAAACAAAAAACAAGGTCAATAACCTTTTGAATGAGGGACGCAAAAGCACAAAACATAAAATGAAATCTATTTTAAAAAACAAATAAAAATTACAAAAACAAAATAGAAAAAATAAATTGTTTCTATCAATTTAAATCTTATCACAATTTTATTTATAAATTAAGATGAATTCTGCCAACTGGTCAACATTTTTTTTTTATCTACGACAGAAAAAATAAATAAAAACAGTTCTGATCCATGAATGTACGTTTGTATATTTAAATTGATTAATGAGATTGCAGTTTTAACTTTCTGAATGAGCCAGATATGAGTACACAAAAATAGTGTAGACATAGAACATAGAGGAAATTTATATAAACGGAATTATACTGAAGGACATAATTAGCCTACTTTCCATTGGTAGAGGAAATATTGAAGCAATCGAAAATATTGTTCAAGAAATGCAAAATATATTAAGAGAAGTTAATTTCGAATGGAAAGATACTGAAATAAAAGCTAAAATAAAAAAAATAATAAAAAGCCTACTTTCTACTGGTACAGAAACCAAAGTACAATTCTGTAACTGCCTTCTTTCGATATTTCTTCCTCAGCGTTACATAATGGAGGGGAAGCATCAACACTTTAATATCGAATTTTCATGAGTATAATACACTTTATTGGTAATACTCAGGCAAATAAAGTAAAGTAGGAGTGTTTGGAGGGAGAGCGAAACGTTTTAAAAACAAATAAATACGAGCTGGTGAATTAAAAAAAAAATAATAATAATAATTCCATTTATTTATTGTACTAATTGAGGGTAAAAAAAGGCTTCAAAGTTGAATTAGTTAGTTATTATGACTCATGCCCGGGCTTTAACTACGAGGTCATATCGCCTACTACCAGTGCCGGATTAAGCCAGCGAGGGGCCTGTAGCAAATTCTGTCAAGAGGTCCTTGGTTTGCTTTAGGTTCTCAAGTTTAGGGTATTAAATAAAACAAAACTGTTACAAATAAACTTTTCTGGATTTAATATGGGCAAATTTAGAGATAACACTTTCAATATCGACTTCTTTAAGTAAATCATGCTCTATATTCATCAAAGTGAGATGATTAAGACGTTCTTGGCCCATCGTGTTCCTTAACTCATTTTTAATACGTTTTAATGTTGAAAAAGAACGTTCGCCACTGCAGTTAGTGATCATGAGAGATAAGTAAATGCTACGTTTGGGAAACACGATTCTAAAGAAATATTTAATAAAAGTTTATAAAATTGCAGTTCCAGCGGCAATTTTCAAAAGGGATCTGCTCAAGAGTATTACGAAAAATTAAAAAAAAAAAGCTGAAAAAAAATGTATTTATCGGGAGTTGCAGTGTTTCCAACACCATAAACATTAGGACATTAACGTTAAAAAGTTAGTAAAATACTTATTTTTACATGAACGTGTTAATTGATAGACTTAAAAATCTATCAAATCTGTTAATTAATTAATTTCCTATCTAATAGATATATTTTTATACCATATAAATGTAAATGATTAATTTCAGATAAGATTTAACGTGACGAAATCTAGTTTTAGATTTTCAGGTGAGAGTATTTTTACGCTCCTATATCAATTGATATTTTTTACGGTCAGACAGGCGTTGGAGCGCGGGGCCCCCAATTCGCGAGGCCCGTAGCGTTTGCTACTCTTGCTACGTGGCTAATCCGGCCCAGCCTACTACCAGAGCGCTCTTTCGTCACTCTGGTGGACATGAGCCCAACTCTATAGTTTTGGTGATTGCAAGTCAAAAGGAAGTAGTATAAAATAATTACTTTTTAGCTCCATCCCCAGTAAAAAAAATAAAAAAAAATATAGGTGAATTTTTAGCTCTTCCTTCAAAAGCAATCGACAATTTGAGCTAACGCTAAAAATCAATAGTTGACTTACACGGGGGCTTGCGAATCCACATACTAAATTTTGTGTCGATATATTCATTACATCAGCAGTTGTTAGGATTTTTGTGTTAAGCTTCCCCCTAATACCCCCCTTGCCTAAGGGCAATTCGGATGAAAATCAATAGTTATCGTCCTTAGAGGGCTTTGAATTTATATATAAAATTTCGCGTTAATATATTCATTACAACGGCAATTAGAGTTTTTGTGTTGTCCCCTCCGCTTCTTTAGGCCGATTTGACTGAAAAACAATAGGTCCTTATGGGATTCTGGATACATAAATAAAATTTAATTTCGATACATTCATTCCATTGGTAGCAAAGGATGAAGGAGGAAGGCATACTACAAGCGAGAAACCAATAAACTGTTGAAAGGCAAGGAACCCTTTGAGATCGCCTTGATCTACGGATCAACTAGTTTACATAACTGTCGATGGAGGGATTCCAACCCGGAACCCTTGTCTATAAAAGAAAGTTGTTACCCTCTCCACAATCAAGTATACACAGTTTTATGAAAATGAGTTCAAGGAGAACTGCCGGTTTCTGGGAAACGTTTGATAATGATGAAAATACTCATACAGAGATAATATACACTATATCCAGAGATAACATAAAATATGTTGTTACGATATACAAAAGCCAATGAGGTTTATAGCTGCTATATATTCATTATGTATTTAAATTTCAGAAGGTCCATAATGGTACAATTACAGCTAGAAGGCCGACCATAAATTATGTAACGCAATTGTTTTTCAAATTGCAATTTCAGTTTCATACAGAACATGTTTTGTAGGACCAGTTTTCCTAGAGTATTAATAGTTTTCTTATAAACCAATAAAACAACAAAATAAAAAATGGATTCCGAGTTGTCATTTTAAGACGATTTTCGGAATATATCATTGAAACCTTCGATACCTCGGCCTTCTCACACTACATCGTATTTTGCCATCTTTTCTACAACTTTTATTTGAGAAGTTTAATTAATTAGATAAAAAGTATAGTACAACCCTGTAATATTAAATTTCATGTAATTATGACTCATGCCCGGGCTTTAACTACGAGATCATATCGCCTACTACCAGAGCGCTCTTTCGTCACTCGGGTGGGCATTAGCCCGACTCTAGGACATTTTGCCTACCCTAAATTTTTATTCACCTAGGGCAGGGGTCTTTAACGAGTACCTGACATCGTACAGGCTCGGGACCATCGCTTAACGTCCCATCCGAAGGACGGCGTGCTTAAATTTATTTTACCTCCCAGTTAAAATAAACTAAGGACCTCGGGTTTCGAACCCACGATCTTGAGCTCAGAAGGCAAGCACCCATACCACTTGAGCAACTGGCGCCCTCTAAATTTTACATACTAGAAAAATATCTGAGTTAGAGAGCTATCAATATTCCAGTCAAAACAAAATGGTCAAATATTGTACAGAGGATCTTGAAAATTGATTTTTCCATTGAAAACTCTTTCTCAATGGTTTGCACGATTGTTATGCTTCTGTGTATGGTATCAGAAAGTAAAAATGTAATTATATTGAAATGCAATAAAAAAAAAATAAATAAAAAAATTAATAACAATTTTCTTTAAAACATAACGAGTGAAATTATAAAAACTTATATTGAGTTTAATCCCCCCCATTAGATTATGGACCCCCAAACCTTGCATTTTTTATTTTTATTTTCGTATGATCTCTTCATAATGAAGCTGTTAATTTTTATTATTTTGTATTATTATTTTATTTATTTATTTATTTACTTATTTCATCATTATTTATTTTATTGTATTTCCTTATTTAGTTATATTCATTTTGTTCTTGTTTCTATGCACTGTAGCACTTTTATCTCATTACTGATATTTTATTTTATTTGTATTTGTTGCTCTGTTCAGTGACTTTCATGTATTTATTTTTAGGGGACCTCGGTCCCAGAACAAAATTTATCTTCATTTTATTTCATTTCAAACTAAAATCTAATAATGCACAACAGATGTTAATTCATAACGATGATTAATTAAAAACAAATATGACCATGAATTGAGGGGGTTAGAAGCAAAGGGATGTAAATGACCAAAATGTAATTTCGAGATAATTACCTTCAAAGGTATAGTACCATCGTAAATTCAGGTATTACCCAGGTATTTTCCACTAGTAACAGCATTACTGGTACTAACAATCGTTCTGATCATTAGCCAGTAGTCAGGGTAGGTGTCAAGGAAGATGTTAACACACATATCTCAATTTCAGCCGATTTGTCACTTACATCCCTTTGCTTCTAACCCCTCCAATTAATGTAATTATGTTCGTTACAAATGTATTCAAAAATAATTCTGGATTTGAAATCAGGAAACGAAATTTTATTTAGTGAGCCATTCCTCTTAACTTCCCCACACTCCCCATTGGACTAGTTTGAATAAGTTCCGTTCTTATGAATTTCTGGATCCTGTATCGATAAATTCATTTTACAGGAAGTTATCGTGTTTACTGGCACATAGGAGACACATAAAATTCCGGTGAACATAGAATGAATGAACACATATTATGCAATTCCTACGTACAGCTGGAGATGTAAAATAAAATAGCCACCCAGCCTTTCAACAGGCTGCCAATCACAGACCGACATTAGAAATTATCAATTAAAAATTATTATTATTAATATTGAGAATTTATTCATGCAGAATATTTATAAAATTTTAGTGACATACAAACCTCTTTAGGAACAAGCTTGAGACGAGTGAAGTTCAAATATCCAACAGGGGCGATAACATCATTGGAGTGGATAACAGTCTCATAGTCTTCTCTGGAGCAAAGGAACAAATATATTATTAGAAAAAGAAATATAAATATAATATATAAAATAATATTTACGAGGACCAGATTCTCCCATCTGCGAGCATTGACAGAGTCGAGCTGTCAACTCCTGAAGAAGAGGACTCCAACATTACTCCATTATAGGAAGAACAAGAAGAGCGGATAAGTATACATCTCTAACCAGTGTTGACAACGCATAAATCTATGAATAATGAGTTTTTTTTATTCAATTTATTTATAATTTTAATATATATATATTTTTTTTTGACTCTGAAGACTTTCATTAGTTCTCAAGGGTCGAAAAGAAGTAAACATGGCGTTAAATGTTTAAATAAATAAATTTAAAGTTTCAGGAAAAATAAATCATGAATAAAGAATAAAATGACTTTCTCTATTTTTCCTCTATTTATTTACGCACTCAACACTTTAATCCCCCACACTTAACCCTTAGAATTGATGCAAATCTTAAATGACAACAAGATTAATTAAAAGTAAAAATAATTTAAAAAAATGATTATTCATGGATTTATTTTCGCCTAACAATATTGAGAGAGATTAAGAAAAATGAAAAAAAAAAATATATATATAAATCTAATAAAGAAGAAAAACACTTTCCTATTAAATTAGGTCCATTTCCCATAATTAAAGTAAAACGTTCAAAAATTTCGTGTGCCTCCACTTCGGGCCCAATTTGTTTGGAAATCTTCAAAACAAATTTCATGAAATAAGGCACTATATTATTTTATTAATTTTCTTCTAAAATATTTTTAGCATCAATAGAGACCGAATGTAGTTCTTCCGGTAGTCCTGAAGCGAACTTGTTTATCGAAAAAAATTTCGTTCTCAGCTTTTGGACACATTATGACTTGAAACAAGACGGTAACTCTAAGAAATAAAATTAGTAATTTTTCTTGTTTCATGTTACAGTAGAGTCCCGCTAATCCGGACTAGATGGGATCGGACCCCCTCCGGATCACCGAAAGTCCGGATTAAACGGAATTTGCTGTAAAATGCACATGTGAAATATATTTCAAAATATTTCTTTAAATATTAGAGTAAATATTTAGCCGTCTGCTTTGTCGGCACTTTTTCATCGTAGCCAACTGAGAAAGTCAAGTCAAACCCTCTATTTGAATTATTTGCGTACTTACCGCTCGCTATATTAAATTTTATTAGTTTTTTTAAAATCCCGTCCGGATTAACCGGATGTCCAGATTAGCGGGACTCTACTGTATTTTTAATATAGGTTGTCTATATGTTTGTATTTTAATTTTTTCTATTTTAACTTGTAGTCAATAAGTATTAAAGAAAAGTGAGGTCGCAGGTAGCTCAGGTTCGCACCCGGCCGAGGCCGGGAAGGTAAAAAAAAATTGAGCACGCCGTCCTTCAGCTGGAACGTTATTATAGACGGTAAAGACCCCTCTATCCTAGGTAACAAAACCTGAGTAGACTTTTTAGGACTACCCATAGAAGAGCGATGAAAGAGCGCTCTGCTTGTAGGCGATATAATCTCATAGTTAAAGGCCGGGCATGAATAACAATAACTTAACCAAAAAGAACAAACAAAAATAATGAAATACTAAATATATATAATATAAAAGACAATAAGTGAGAACAATTTTACAAAATTTACTAACATATTAACTGATAATAGGGAAAAAACAAAACAAAAAAAAACATGAAAAATAGATAATTATAAAAATATTGTGTAAAAGAAAAAAAGGAAAAAAAAAAAAAAAGAAAAATATAAATACTTACATAAGAAGAGATTTGATAAACAAAGGACAGTCGAGAGTGAAGGTCTCGTACTCTCCACCTTCACCACATATATTTAATCCATATTTTTCATTCTGTAAAGCAATTTGTACAAGTCAAGAAAAAAGGGATCATCTCACCTCATTTCTTCTACTTATTTACCATTTTACCTACTTTTTTTATTTTATTTCCATTAAAAACAAAATTAAAGATAACTTGTGTTAAGAACAAACAAGGCTGTTATAAAAAAAAAACGTTAAATATTTGGTTTTACAGAATTTTTTTTATAAAAGAAATTCCTTCACTTTATTTTATTTATTTGAATAATCTTTTGAAAAAAATCAAGTGCAAACTATACTTGCACAATTAGTTTTCCGTGCCATCAGCCCCCACTTAATTTATTTTTTATTTTTATTTACAAACAGATATTTTACAACTGTATAAAAATAAATACAACAAGCAAATGTGCTAATAGAGAGATAATGGCAATGTCAAAATGTCAAGAGGGGAGAAATCACCCAGTGGTGACACTCTCCAGTCACTGATTTCCTCTCATTTGTAACTAATCACTGTCACTGCTGTTGGTAAGGAGGTCTCTAGGCGTTTAAGTCGTCGTTGGTGAAGTATGGCAGAATGGAGGGCACGGACTAGAGGATTATTGTGGGAATTATAATAATTTTTTATACTTGGATTTAGCGGTTTGAAAGAATTGGATGCGCTGGAGATTTGAAGCCTTGGAAGAACCCATAAGTCCACAGGTTTGAGTTCTGCGTTGTACATAAGTCGCATTGTTTTCAAAGTTAATTTGGATCTTTTGTCCTGTCTAAGACTACTACAAATTGACTAAATGTATAAAATATGGAATTTTCAAAATGCGTCGAAGAGTGGAAAAAATCACCCAGTAGTGACACTCTCACAACTAGTTACTGTCTCTTCTGCTGTTACTAAGGAGGTCTCGAGGCCGTTGGGGCTTAAGACGTCGTTGAAGAAGTCTGGCTGAATTACTGCAACTAAGGGAGGAAAATAACTTTTTGTCCCTGGATTTAGCTACTTTGGTGATGTAGGAAATGCTGAGGTCAGTATGTTGGGTCTTTTTGGAAACATAGTAAAGGAGCATTGGCTATTATAAGAAGGATTTTGGATTGAAAGGATTGTAGACGCTGGAGATTGGAAGCCTTGGCAGAATCCCAGAGTTCAAGTCCGTAAGTCCATATATAGGTTTCAGCATTGCGTTGTATATAAGTAGTTTTATTTTCAAAGTTAATTTAGATCTATTGTCTAGTCGTCTTATTAACAGTTTATAACTTCTGTTCATTCATTGTCTTTTCGTCTGAGGATTCCAAGTTAGTCGTTTGTCGAGTATGAGGCCTAAATAGCGGACTTCATTCCCATTTAAATTAAACGTGTAAGGACAAAAGTTGTTCCTTACATCGTGAGAAATATTTTTTGTCGAAAAACGTTTTCTCTAAAATCAATGAATGGTTCAGCAGTTATAAGGAAATAATTAAATTGTTTATAGCAATTAATCGCGCTAGAATGTTTCAATCTACACCTAATTCTCAATGTTCATGATTTTTCAGATTTTTCTGTGAGATCCTTCTGGTAATAAGGATGGGGGACAACAATTTTTAGGCGTTTTTCCCGAAAAATGTTTGAAAAAAAAGATAGAAAGAATAAATCATACATATTGTTGAATTCGTGCTTCAATAAGCTTCAATTTGACACTCTATACGATGCCCTTGAAAACATTTTTTTTTTTCCATTTTCCAATTTACCCCCTGAAATTGACCCCCAGAATCAAAATTCAACTTTTTATACTTTACGTCTATAATTGGGCCACCACACTCGTATCTCTGTGCTAAATTTCAAATTTTTAAGTCGAATAGTTTCAAGAGAAAATCGCTTGTGACAGACAGACGTACGGACATTGAAGTGATTCCATAAATGTTCCGTTTTGCTAATTTTGGCTCGGAACACTAAAAATGGAGTGTAAAGCATTAAGCCTAGTACGCAATGGGATTCATTGTTCGGACTCTTTGTCGCGGAGCTGCGTCTCGGATTCATTTTTTTGCATCCGGGACGCTCCGCGACAATGAATCTTGCATCTCGTGTGTTGCGTTTTAGTATTTTTTGAATCCCATCCGGAATGGGATTCTTTACACAATGTCGCGCAACATTGAGTCAGTGCGTACGTGAATCTCGAACAGAGTGGGCCTCTCACCGTTCTCGCCCATTCATCTTTGTTGCTATCGCTTATCTGTTGATAATGTGGACCACAGATTCAACTTTGCAGTTGATAGAGGATTTGCAAATGCGGCGATGCTTGTGGGATGTTTCGGCTGCTGAATATAAAAACCGGGGGAAAAAAGCAGAAACTGGCTCCCTAAAATTGGGCTTCGTTTTCGAAATACTTGGTCCAACCATTTTCAGGAGACATTCAAAATCGACTGGACTCATACGAACGAAATTGCGAAAACCCATTCCATCCTCCAATCTCAGTGTGTCAAGAAGATCGTGCCCATGGTTATTCCGATCCTTGAATAAATCACGCATCCACCAACGCGGTGGTTTTTTTTTAGTAGCATTTTTTTTACTCCGTAGACCTATGTAAAGTGCTACTGCAATTCCCGAAAGCGCGACCTCGTTCGACATTGCTCAGATTCAAACTAGATGCGTACACGATTTCCAGAGCGACAATGTTGCGGGGCAAAGAGTCTGCGACATGAATCCGAGCGTCTGCAACAAAGAGTCCGAACAAAGAATCTCAGTGCGTACTAGCCTTAAGAGAATCTCCAGGAATGTAATTCCAGAGCTTGAATTATTCATAATCAACAATTACTTTGATTGAATAATTAGATTCTTAATTCATGTATAATATATTATTCTTTATAATTTAAATCCGCAGAATTCAATAGGGAACGAGCACGCTAGCCAAGTGACCCCTGCTGAGATTCCTTCGGAGAATTGTCGGGAAGACCTGGAGGGACCGGGTGAGGAACGAAACTACCAGAATAGCTAGGGATACACCCTTTGAACCACTTGATGGAGAAGAGGCAGGTCGACTGGTTGAAGAGTCAGAAACAAACATCATTGTAACTTGAATAATATAGATTTTAAAACTAAAATACACATTTAAATACAATATTAGGAACAAAACGTGGAAATATTGAAGAAAAAAGGAGGGAGTCTTCAAAATATAGGTAAAGTTATTATTTCTCCAAGAAGTTTTATCGTCCTCTGCCAGCAATGATATTCAACATAGATGTAGCAACGCTTTATAGGATCGACGATATTTTAATGAAAATAAGGCAGCTACAAAAATATTTATTACAAAGCATATAACGGCTGTGCTATCATTGGGGTTCTGCCTCCGATTTCAGAATCAGGCCATAAGGATAATCAACAGCTGTTCGCTCTGGTTTGTCAGAAACAAAACAATCCATACTGATCTTCAGAGGTGAAAGAATATCTGCCTATTTGTTACGTCAGTCTGTTGCGGATCATGTAACAACATGAAAACCCTCAGCTACGAATCACCTGCCTCCGCCAAGACCAGAACATCGACTGAAGAGGAAGCACCATAGCGACCTTAACCAAGAGGACTGACGTTGTCCAGGCGCCTCATTAAGTGTCAAGTACTTTTGTTTTTTTAAATTTATTTTTACCCGACTTGAATGTATAATGTACAAAAATAGTCAATAAATGAGAGAAAAAAAAATCTTAATTTTTATTAGGGAATCTAAAATTCATCATTAACTTTCATAGGATTTATACAGGATTTTGAACTTTCAAATAGAATGAAATGTCTTTATAGATGAATTCGGAAACGTTTTATAAAATGAGAAAAGAACATTGAAGGAGAACAATCCGTTTGATTCTCGCTGAGATATTCAATGTTGAAGTTCGCATCTTCCGTCCTCTTTTTCTGTTTTTTTAATATTGAAGATAGTTTTGATTGATACCACCCCACTTATCCGTTTATTGATCTGCTGTTTTACACAAAAAACGGGTCGTTTAAATAGAACAAAATGTTCTCTTTTAAAAAGAGAGAAAACACTTTTTTTTTTGTAGAAAAATAATGACATTTAAATTAGGTTAATCCGTTGTTTTGAAAATATAATGTGTGATAAAATAAAATGCTATTAGAAAAAATGATGATTTAGTTGTCGAATTTGAGTATCTGAGTGAGTAGCCTACAGATTGTTTTCATTAAAAACTAATTCTTTTGATTATTCATCAGAATTCGCCTAGAATAAGCGTCCCCATTTGAAATAGGAAATTTGAGTTTGGAGTGATACACCCTGATAATTGAAAAACGAATTACGAATGACTCGCATATTTTCAGGGAAAACTCGAATGTTCACTAAAAGCAATACTATGTTTCTGAATACAATGAAAATACAATTGACATTTAAGGTTAGCTGAGTTTAAACTATAATTCATTAAATCTCAGTAAGTTGAAAGTCTTAAATATCATTATTATAAACTTTGAGCAAAACCCACTATATCGAAGAAAACAAATTGTTAATCAGGCCTTCTGACAAAATTCTATTCACTATTCCACTAATATCATGCGGACAGAATAAATAATAAAGCTTTATTTTTATTTTTTCAATAAAATCAAATTATACAAATCGCTTCAAAAAAAAAAAGAAAGAAAAAGAAAACAAATGAAAGAAAATAAAAAGGCTTAGAAGCAAAACAAAATAATAATAAAAAGAAATAGCTTACCATTTTCCTGAGATGTGGCTGAATTTCAGATATCCTTAGGCCTAAATGTTTACAGGGATCTAACCCAAGTGCAGCAACTTTAATAATAATTGCATCGATATTGCAGTCGATCATTTCTTGCAATAATTCGTCTTGATCCCGTCTCCATAAATAGGCTAAAGCAACTAAACCAAGTCGACTGCATCTAAAAAAAAAACTATAACAATTAGATAAGGTATATTGATAACATCATTGGAAAATATAATTATAAATATTAAAGAATCGAACATTAAACCGTTTTAAGAATCTGTTAGTCGATGCACGAATAATTTTAAGAATCTCCTATTTGATATTCGAGTACTTCGAATTGAATATTTCTGACAATCTGTCTGGAACAAACAGATAAAAGCGGCTGGGACAAAGAAAATAATCAAACAATAAGAACCACAGCAAAGATTAATTACATTTTGTGCTGTAAGTATAAACGTTTTTCAGTTTGGAGACATCCCCAGAAATTTTTGATTGTGTTTTCAAAACAAGGGGATGAGAAAACAGCGCTGTCTGTATGTTGGTCACTTAACGTCCCATCTGAAAGCGTTCTCCACTTTTTTTTACACTCTTAAATACAAAATCCATGGAGCTCGACTTGGTTGAGTCCAGATATTGAGTACAGTAAGCACACATCTCTGTGCTACCGACGCCCTGTAGAGTACTAGAATACTCCGATCAGTACTTCCAGTATTCTGGATTCGATTCCGTCTATCTTTAGTAAATATTAAAAATTAGGAAATTAATTATTACACATTTTCAACACGAAGTCTTTGATAATCGGATAAAACTGCTCCTACGGAAACTGCATCAATTTGAATCTCCTCCTGAAACATTAAAATTTATTATAATTATTTATTTTACAAACATTTCAACTCTTAATAAAAAAATATAAATGACATATTTACTTTGACTTTAAGAAGAAGTTGATACAAATCTTCAACTTCATCTTCCGGTGTGGGAGTATACAATTTTTCATTTTGCAGGGCAACTCCCAATGTTGGCTGCCGAAATAACGGTATATTCAAAGCTTCGGCATACAATTCAACACCCTGATGACCAACAGTCTGATACATATAACTGTCCAGTTCATCTAAAACAAATAAATAATAAAAATAAGCCTTTAAAAAAGTTTGAATGGTCGGTTTACCGGATTTGTTTAAGAAATAACTTTATGCTCTTAAATGGTTGGAGGGACCTATGAAAAAATCACCAAATTTAATCGAAAATACCCCTCCTGAACGCGATTTGGGTGATAGTTTAAAATTCTTATGTATTGTACATTGTGTCACAACACTTTTCCCATTTTATGTGTTACAACTTCGCACAAAATTCATTCTTGTAAATATATCTTGAATTAATCATTATTATCAATCAGAAACCGATTATACCATTTTTTTTCTCAAATCGCACTATAAAACGTTGGTCCAACTCCATGTTTAATTAGTAAATAATGATTTGCCATGAGGAAATACAAGCAGTCATCTTATATGTACTTATCATAGGTAAACACAAATGCAATTTTATGCAACTTCTGGGTGCACGGAATAGTCTAATAGCCCGCAGAACTAAAATCCTATGAAATTTATGGTACTCATTTCGTGTAATGTATATTTACATAAACATAAAATAACGTAAACAGCCAACACATACAATTTTATATACCTAATTCACTCCTCAAAGTATACAATTTCTAGTTATTTTAGGTTGTCAACTTGAGAAAAAATAAAAACAGATATTATGGAAAAACAAAAAAATGTGGTTATGACCCTTCCAGATTTTACAATTTGAGACAAAATTGCCAGAATAAACTACGCGGTAGAGATTCATTTTTTGGAAATTCGAGCAGTGTATTTCTTTTTTTTTGGGACGGAGAAAAATTAATTACCTTAATATGTACTTACACAGTAATAAAAAGGTAAGATGTAATTATTATGAAAAAGATAATAATAAATACACTAAAACGCTTTTCAAAAATTAGTTTCAATATTGTTTATTGACAGTTTGTCCAGCCAAGTTGATTTGCAGTGCAATGAGGATCACTTTTTTCATGAGAAAACGTTGCAAGTTAACACAGCAGCCGTCGCACCAAAACCTTAAAAACTCTGGTCCATAGATAACAAAAAAAAAAGTATTTCACTTACCTTTACTCTCTGGTTTTAAATTAGCCAAAGCAACAATTTCATGGCCAGCCTTAACACACTGGAGCATGTTATAACAACTGTCTTTCCCACCGCTTATCAATGCCACAACTCTCATTTTAGCTATTTTTCCGATTCACTAAATAATAACCAACATACTTCGATCTAATAAAAAAAAAAAATAATAAAGCATTAATATATAGTGAAGTGAAACGGTCGTATTTAGAAAATAAAATTCTTATCATTGGGAAACAGCCAAAAATACTCCCCAGAATCTTTACAGTTTATATAATATAAAAACTAATAACATGTAATAAGTTAAATCTTCTGAACGTTGAATTTTCCTCCACTAGTTAAAATTACTTAATAATAAATGACAAACCATTTTTTAACAGTTAGTGAGTAAAATATTACTTACGAATAAGAAAAAAAATAAAAACTATCCAACTCGATTGAGAGGATTCGTAATGGTGTCGGCAATATTCCAACATATCACATAGTTTTAAAAGGTAGGAACTTTAATATAGATCTTAACAATACCGCCATCAGAAGCGCTCTCTATGCACGAACTATGAACTATTGTGTTTCCGAAATTAATTAACCTTCTTATTGTTAAATTCTTATAATTGAAGTAACAAATAACTTATTTATGGCAAGATTAGTTTCATTTATAGTCTGATAAGTAATGTTATTCTTTCCTGAGTCTTATTAATTTCAAAATTAGTATAAACAGTATACACTACAGATAGCCATGATTCACGTTCAGGCTACCGTAAGATCTTCGAGGCCAAAGAATCAGCTGTTCGATGCCTTTTAAACAAGCAGTATATTTTATCTCAAATTTACAATACAATTAAAATATTTGATTTTAAAAACTGTATATTTCTTCACTAAAGTTTTTTAAAATTATTTTCCAAGAAGATAACAATTCATTTAAAGCTGTCGTTTTTTTTCTGATAATAATATTTTTTAAATGTAAATTCAAGGGAATACCAAATTGAATAAGCGATTAATAGCCTATTAAAAAATAAATAAATGAAGGGTTTATGTTCAATTTCTTAATTTTTAGAAGTGAAGTTAACTCATCTCTGATTGATTGTGATCAAGCAGTGGAGTAATGGGTACTGTTGTACGGTGGGCTGAATCGACTGGTTTGGGCGATCTTCAAACGGTCGCATCACATTTTATTCTGTTAATTATTTTGGACATCGTTTTAGTGTTTTAACCGTTTATATTTATTTTCAAAACGACGTGTAGGATGGTACTTGCCGAAAGAAATTCTGAAAATCTGAGAAATGGTCGCCGATCGAGAGGTCCAAGCCCAAGTGATCATTCAGACATCAGCACAGATGAGGAATCAGGTAGTTGTATTCGCTAAGAGTATGTTATAGTTTTCATTATTTTTCTAAGAGACTTGGTTCCTGGCAACAACCAAACGTGCATGATTTCACTTCCAGTTTGCTAATGTTAGAACACTATTCCTAACTTAAACTAAGTTGTCTTCAGAGTCCACTACTTATTGACTGGATACGTATGGTCTTAATGTACAAAACGTGTCACTCAAGTATCATACTTAAATTTATGTTGGTGGATCTAAAATACTTACATTATTTGACTTTACAGAACATGTTTGTTCTCTGCTCTGAGTATTTGGAGTTAATTCAATTCTCATGTATTCAATTTTATTACATAATGGTTTGAATCAGCCGCAAGCCTGTGTTTTGAAATTATATATTAACGTATCTTTGGTTTTACTCAAGTCATGCTCTTCATTATGTTGTGTTAAAGAGTAATTACAAACCTATTTGTTTTTGAAGTGAATGGGACGATTGCACCACAAGGTTTGTGGGAGGCCTTC
Source organism: Aradus depressus (assembly GCA_963662175.1). Taxonomy (NCBI): domain Eukaryota; kingdom Metazoa; phylum Arthropoda; class Insecta; order Hemiptera; family Aradidae; genus Aradus; species Aradus depressus. The sequence continues at coordinate 39,225,545 of OY759219.1, read as the reverse complement.
TGATGTCATCTTGGTATTGATTTGAAAGATGACATTCAAATTAATAGATTTTGAAATTCATTATTCATAAAGCGTATTGTTTTCTTTAAATTGTAGCGAATTTATGTAAAAAATAGCCCATGCGGTCAACCAGTTGGTGAAACCTACGAAATCTGCCACCATATTTCCTTCCCTTCGAACATTGTTTTGGTTGTTCGAAGTCTTTGTTATGCCGCCATATGTAGCGGTGTACAATTTTTTTTTTTTCTTGGCATTTCTCATTATTGCATCTGCTTGAAGAGAAGTCGGTGAATCACCAGCAATGTACTTCCCCGAAACGAATTAATCAATTACTTGTCCACGAAAATTAGTCCACCGTTTCGTCTAATAATCAATATTTGACTTACTTAAAGGTCTTCTAAATCCTCATACTAAATTTTCAATTATATATTATTTATATAATTATAAATTCATTCTATCGGTAGTTATGTAAGGTTGTGGAGAGTGAGGATTGGTACCACGACTACAGGTCAAACTCCCCCTCTCGGCCGTGAACTTCGGAAGAGTTCCTCTGTAAGGGTATGTCTACATTGGTGCGCTTTCGTCTTCCCCTTTCAATTCAACATGCGTTTCAACTTGCGTTTTCATTTTTCAACATTGCATGCCCTTGTTGAACAGAGGTTGACGCATGCTTCGAAGTGTCCACATTGATTCGACACTTTTCGTTGTTTTCGTTCAATATTAATAAATTATCAATACCTATTTTTTAACAACTTAGTTAATAGTACGTTTTGTAGGTACCTAATACATTTTTTTCAACTCTAGTCTTGTACTTTTAGAAAATGTCAGTTAATGCGGAGTTATTAATGGGAGTTAGTGCAGCGTTTGTCGTAATTAAAAAAAGGAAAATCCAAAGTAAGAAAAAACGACGTTGGGTGAAGGATTTTTTATATGCACGCAACTTTAATTTCATAAATGAACTGGAATATGTTGATGATGGAGTTCTCTTTAAAAATTTTTGCCATGTGACCTGATATTTGGCAGACTGCCAGAAGCATCTCAACATCAGATTTCTGACATATTACATAACTCCCCCTATACTTCATGATATAGCTAGAGGAGTATAATAATAGAGAAGATAAACACTATGAAAATTGACTAAATTTACGCAGATTTTGTAAAAGATACTGATTGATTTTCAACCAAATCGGTATCCGAGAGAGAGAGCGATAACTTTGTTGATTAATCCGTGCTGGGAAAGCATATTGTAATTCACCAACGATCCTTTTCATACTTTTCGGCTAAAAGGAATCAATCCTAGTCTGAAGTGGATCACCGACAATGTACGGCTCCATCGTTTTGAATTTAAATATGAATACATTCATTACATTGGCATTTTTTTGCCAGGTTTTTGAGTTGAGCCATCGTCTGATCCCCTTTCCTTTAGGCTGATGCCGCTGAAAATAATAGAAATATTTCGTGTGGATAGATATATTTTATGGAGAGTTACCGTGTCTGCAGACACACATAGACAGTTTAGATTTTTTTTCATTTTTGGGAATTATGAAATTCTGGTGAGAACTCGACATCGAATTTCTGACCGATTACATAACTTCCTCTATACTTAAGGTGACCAGATTATGAGATTCTCAAAACGGGACCCACAATATCGAGGAAGTTAGAGACACCCTTAAAAAAATACTATTTACCAATATATATATATATGAAATACTATTTTATTCAATAAAATATCATCAGACTACATTTAGAAATAAATTTGATACCACTTGAAAAAAATATTGTCGAAAAAACTGACTTCAATGTTTATTTTTCATATTTTTGAGATGAGTGAATTTTTTTCAAAATATCAGGCTTTTTTTTGATAAAATCTAAAAACTGTACACAACCCATTGCAAAGTTACATTTTACTAGCATCATTGCTTTAAGGGTCGACATTTTCATTTGAGATTTTTCTAGTGACCAAATGTCATTAATAATTGAGAAAACTCGTCCCACTGGAGCGTTTGTTCCTGGTAAGGACGAGAAAAATGAAACCATCAGTGCAATATTCTTGATAGGGACATTTTGATTTGCAAAATGAAGAAATTTTTCAACCCATCTCTGATCCAGAGAAGTTTTCTCTTCGGTTCACTTGAAAATCTTTTCCTGTGTCACGTACTTCTTTAGATAAGTCACTTCGTCAAAAAGCTCACTATCGGAAATCTTCAGCATGGTAAATTTACTAGCAATCACGTCAACCCTCCTCGATCCTTTCCCACTCAGGAACTTCCTTTAGAGTTATCCATTGGTATTTCTTCATGTCATCATGTTGTGAATTGTGTTTTCTGGTGGTAGGGGGATGTGGGATGTGGGATGTTTGACCATGCGCGAGACATCACGGAGTTAAACGATTTCGCCCGAGTAACGCCGGGAACGGCCGATGCTATCAATCTCTCATGCCTTATTAGTTATTACTTATTAGTGGTGGGTTTTGATTCATTTTTTAAAGATTTAATTCAGTTGATTCATTCATCACCAATGAATGGAATTTAGGAAGCAAACTCGATGTTGTCAAAAGTACATATGGGACCAAATATTTGTAAAACGGGACTGTCCCGTTCAAAACGGGACGTCTGGTCACCTTATCTATACTGCATAAAGCCGGAGAAGTAAAAAAAAAAATTTAATCGTTGGTTTAGTGGTCTAACTCTGAAAAGAAGAATAATTTTTCCATTGAACTGCACCGGAATATATTGAAAAAAGTGATGAGGTTCCTAACAGGTCAGCATAATGTTAGAAAATATATCTTTACAATAGGTCTTATTCCTGATCCATCCTCCAGAAGATGTTAAGTGTTGGACGAAACCACGCTACAAATCTTACTGGGTAGTTGTGATACATCTCCGAGAGAGAATGTTCAGCATGTAACTGAGCTAATATAACTTCGGAAACTTCCTGGGTTTCATTAAATGGATGTACTAGGCAGAGTGGCTGGCCTTCAGGCTTTGAATAACATGGGTAACAAACCCACCCCTGCAAACAATCAAAGTTCAAAATATATTGGACAACTAGTAGTATTAGACATCGCCAATTATCCTTATACACCGAAATTCACAATGGGTCTATTAAAGTAATTTGTTAGTGTTAGGTGTTCATTGTGCAGCGAGGTTCTGAGAGTGACTTTCTAATACCCAGTAACTCAAGTGTGAATTTGAGATAGGGATGGGGGTGGGAGAGTGTGAGCTGTACAAAAGTGGTTGGTATAAGAAAGAGTTTTATTCTATTAGGCGTTGTATTAAAATACGTTGCTGTATGATACAATTTCAAAATTATTTTGTAATATTTCATATGGAAAAAGTATTTCTTACGGCCCTATTATACTCGTATTGGTCTTATCCCAAATCTGAGGTAGGTGATTGGGAATTAAATATGGAACATTTTTTATAAGAACAAATTTCTCGCTAGGACTAACTGTTTTTGCTAGTCTTAAATTTTGCCTACCCTAAATTTTTTAATTTACCTAGGGTTGAGGACTTCAACGAGTTCCTGACATCGTACAGGCTCGGGACCTCAGCTTAACATCCCGTCTCAAGGACGGCATGCTTAAGTTTATTTGACCTCCCAGATAAAATAAACTAAGGGTCTCGGCCGGGTTTTGAATTGCGATTTTGAATTCAGTAAGCAAGCACGCATACCATTGAGTTACCGGCGCCCTCAAAAAAATATACAATTAAACATATGTTTTTTTATTAATTTATTACTTTTTTTATTGTTTACTGATTACTTATAATTTCGCCCAAATAATCAAAATGGATTAAATAAAAGAATGAGAGGAAACAAGTAAGTTTTTTATTACTATTTTTCGTTGTATTTATGAGAATATTCATAAGAACATACTATAATATCGGCAGTTTGTAGACGTTTATATCTCTTCATCTTCTCTTTATATAATACATATCAGTGTCCATAAATATAAACAGTTTCGTTTTTATATTAAACAATTAACTAGCACATTATTGGCAATTTTTTAAACAATCTAAAAAAAAAATGTTTAAAACAAAACGGAATTTATATAATATATGAGGTTATTTGTCAAATCTATTGTTGTAAAAGTCGATAGTAAATTGATCGATTGATCATCTTGGTAAGCTAAATTTTTTTTTTTGCCAATTTTGAACTATTTTCAGTGGCTGCTTTAAATCAATCTTGCCTACTTCATTTGACAAAATGTCTGTCATGAAGAATCCCAGTACAGGTTTATTCTCCAATATTTCTTTAAACTATAATATTTATTTTTAAAAATGTATTTTTCTAATTGTATTCTCTCATTTTTTTCACTTATGTATATCCCATCAAAGTGTGATAATTCTTTCTCTTTTGCTTTATTCATTGTATTTAAATTTTAAATTGGTTATAGTAGTTTTATTAATTTTTTACAATTATATATTTTGATAATATAAGTATGTATGTATTTAAATGGAATTTAAAACAACATCTTAGTGAATAACGCTTCAGATATTTTATTATTTCTTTAAATATTATTGTTATTTAAACAGTATTCTTTCATTCAACATCGGACAGTCATAAATAAAATGAACCACACAAGAAATAATAATCTAGAAGAAGATACTGTTTTATAATAATTTATTCTTTTTATTGAGTTCAAATTACGGTTTATGCGACTTTTTACTAATGTTCTTATATTACCCATACTTTCATTTTGCGTCCTTCTATATGTCATTTCTTTTTCTTTTCCAGCTCTATACGATGTTATGCTGTCGATCAGAAATTCGAAGGGGAAAATACAATTTTTAGATCGAATATTGAATAAGAATAATTTATTTGTTCTTCGGGAACAATAAATTAAAATAAAAAACAAAATAATTATTTATGAATAACGAACAATTAGATTATTTTTTCATCATGAGAGAAAAAATTGGTGCAACACTACAGTAATTATAAATGTTTAATTGTTTTTCTCTGTATTTTTTTTTTCAGGGGAAAAAATTCGGGTTGGTCGAGAATACCAAGCAGTCATCCCATCTCTGATACCTGTAAATGGTAAGAAAGTACCTAACAAATAGTATTTGTTTAAACTATATATTTGTACCGTTTGTATTTAAATTGATACTTAACATTTTCTGTAAAGATATTGTGAAACAATTATATATCAAGATTACTTTAGTGTTTGTTAAATCGTGGCTGAAGATGATCGCAATACCGAAAGTACTCTTGTATATTATACGTATATATTTTGTGAAATAAACAATATTAAAAAAAACATTAGTTTTTGTTTATTTTGTTTGTATTTCACATAAAATGTTTGTAGAGATATTGTAAAACAATACAATTTAAAAAAAATAAAAACTTTTTTTTTTAGATCTTGTCTATTTTACGAAATAGATAGAATACATGGGTGTACTTTCGGAATTTCTACTTGAGCCACGACTTAACAAATTTTAAAGTGAAAGTTGAACAGGTTGACATTCCGATCTGTCCCTTCTCCAGACCTTTGTCCCTTTATGTACAGTAGACTCTTAAAAAAATTGGGATACATATAGTGCACTACAAAAATGAAATTGTATGTCAAACCAATCTGGACTCGTTATTACACGTACTTCTTTTCTCAATATTCTGTACTTTTATTTATATATTTATTTTTATCTTTAATTTATTTTTTATATATTTTATTTACTGTTATTTATTGAATATTTATTTTATTATTCAAATAAAATTGATAAAATGTTGTCTATTTCATAAAATTGTATATACAATATAATGTAAAGACAAACTTTATGTACTTGACAGCAAGTTAAGTAAAGTATTAATGTTAAATTATAGTGATTACTTTCCTATAAGATTTTAATAAAATGTTGTCTATTTCATAAAATTGTACAAACTATTTTTTTTTTTTAATTTTATAAAGAAATAGAAAATATTTCATTAAAATCATATAGGAAAGTATTAATCGCTATAATTTTACGTTAATACTTTACGTACCATGCTGTTAAGTACATACTGACTGTACTATATAATATATATATATTTTATGTATGTATTATTTTATAAAGTACATATATATACAGCCAGTAACAAAAATGTTCGGACGGTTTGATTTTTCAATAAAAAATTATAATAATTAAATGCAAAAGTAATAAAAAATAATTTAAAAAAATAATTAAAGCCATTTTTCAATCAAGAATAAGAATTCAAAAGAGGGTTAGGATAAAGGAAAAACAGCTTTGATTAGAACAAATAAATATTTTAATTTAATAAATTTTATAACAAGTAATGTAGGTAACAAAAATTTTCGGACAAAAATGTAAACAACTATAAATAAATTCAATGTTTTTTTTACGATTTCACAAATTCAAAAACCATAATGTTAATTAATATTTGGTTGGGTACCCTTTTTGTGTAATAACATCTTTCATTCGATTCGGTATTGATGATGAAACTAATTTTTTGGTGACATTTGGAGATATTTTATCCCACTCTTCTAATAACTTTTGTTTCAATTCGTTTTTTGAAGCAATGGGTGTTAATCGAATTTTCCTGTCGAGCTCACCCCATACGTGTTCAATTGGGTTGAGATCGGGCGATTGGGGGGGGGTTTCATAACTTTAGGGCAGTTATACAAAAGCCAAGTACGTACCAATTCACAGGTGTGTTTCGGATCGTTGTTTTGGTAAAAATGAAAAGTCCGTAAAATCCCAAGTTTTTCAGCACTCTTTTTCAAATTGCTCCTTAGTAATTCGGCATAAACTTTTCCAGTCATGGTGGTTTCAATGAAAACCAGTTCACCAATTCCACTAGACGCCATACACCCCCACACCATCACTGAGCCACCCCCATGTTTTACTATTGGTTTAAAATTTTTTGGATTCAGCTCCTCATTACGCTTTCTCCAAATTTTGTCGCGACTGTCGGGACTAAATATATTAAACTTACATTCAAAAGTATTTGCTTGCAATAGAACAAACCGCAATAATAAAATATTCTTGTATCTTGTAACTCTTCACAACATAAAAAGAAATCTCAGGTCATGTAATGTCAGAAAACTAGATTTTTGTGATATGACGTTGGAAGAGAGCGACAGCAGCGCTGACCCTCGGCAGAAACCGTCCCTTCCCCCTACTCTATCCCCTCCACCTTCCCTCTAAAGAAACTAAGTACCTAATTTTTCTAATTTAAACGTTTTTTCTCCGATATTTCGACAAATAAATGTTTCCAGATCATGTCCGTTTACTTCCGTATAATATATGTATACATATACTATTACTTTACTTTTGTTTACTTCCCTATACATATAATATATGTATACATAATAATATGTACTAAAAATTTTGTAATCGTGTAAACATCAGAGATCAATTGCATGTGTGTGTTTATGTGAGAGCTCAAACGCTTTGACCTGACATCGTACAGGCTCATGACCATCGCTTAACATCCCATCCGAAGGACGGAGTGCTTAAGTTTATTTTACCTCGCAGATGAATGACATTACTCCAAACAATTTCTGAATGATTCTGGAACTCTTTTGCGAAGCTCAATCTTCTTTTTATATTTTTTTCACTCACAAACGGTTTTTGGTACTCTCCCATTATATCCTGCTTCTTTTAGAATTCTTCGAACATTTTGTGGGTGAACTTTCTTTCCCGTTTCTCTGTATACCTCGGCGACGATCTGAGGTGCACTCCTCGAGGGCTTGTTTTTAATTTTCCGGACAACGCTACACCTTTCTCGATCGTTTAATACTCTTGGACGGCCAGAGGAAGATTTCAAATCTATCCGATCCTCGTGCTTATACCTTCGAATTACATCGGCTACGGTGCTTTTACTTCGGCCTACCATACCACCGATTTTGCGGACACTTAATCCTTTTTCATAATTAAAAATTATTATCTGTTGAACTTCAAAAGATGTTCGACCCATCTTGACAGCAGGAAATACAAATAACTACTGAATGCAGTAATAGAAGGATATAAACACATTTCATTTGTTCGGTATTAGCGGTTGGTTGAGAAGGGATTAAAGATCATGATCAGAGTCGCATTTGTTTACAAAACAAACAACAGGTGTCCAGAAAATTTTGTTACGTGAATTTCTTGTCTTCAATTATTAATGCAAAATTTCCTATTAGCTGTAAATGTTTAATTAATTGTTTTACGGCGTTTTGAAATGATTGATGATCTCGAAATTTAAAACTTTGCTTGAATTAAATATTTTGCCATATAACTATGTGTAAGTGCAAAAGAAAAACAAAATTATAAATTGTCCGAAAATTTTTGTTACTGATTGTATATATATATGAGTATATATATATATAATACATGGAAATACTTTCGGTATTGCTACCATCCAACAGGTTTACATCCCAGTCTATCCTTTCCCCACCGCATGGGACTACCCCTGTCTCTGTACAGTAGAGTCTTAAAAAATTTGGAATGCATTGAAAATAGAATTTCGTCTCTAAATAGAGGCTAACTCCAAAAACCGCCGATCTAATGAATCTTATCGACACAAAATTTAGTATGACGATTCACAAAAGCCCCTATATAAGTCTGCTGATTTTTAGTCCAAAAGTAGATTGGTTTTGGATGGAGAGCGAAATCTTAATATAATATTTAAATGTTCTTATTTTATTTTTCAAACTTAGTTGAAGGAAGCTTTTGAATGATATGCTACATTGCCTAATATCGGAAAGGTTGATAACTAGTTACCACTCTTCCACACCCAAAACTTAATTGAGTTACATCGAGACAGATATATTATTGTTCTGAATATATGTTTTTATGATTATTTAATATTATATTTTGTTATTGTTATTTAGAACGACGATTGGACCAGTGTCCGGACAGAGCTCTCCTCGTTTGGTCGCCTACGACCAATATATCTGACAGTTGTTGTGAGTAGTCAGTTTTTATTAATATAAATATTGTTATTAATTAAATCGATTTATTTTTATCAGTAGGTTATTTCATGTATCTACTACGATGGTCGAGTTCCATTTTACAACCTTAATATATCATTTATTCTTTTGATTAGTTATTGTGACTCGTGCCTGGGCTTTAACTACGAGGTCATATCGCCTCCTACTAGCGCGCTTTTTCATATGGAATTCCTAAATTTTCATTCAAGTAGTGTTAGGGATCTTTAACGACGAGTACCATTAATTGAACTGTCTCGGGACGAGTCCCATCCGGAGAACGGCGTGTTCGTGTTTTTTTTTTTTTTTTTTTTTTTTTTCTCAATTCATCACAATTTAAAACTAACTGATCGAGCTATCTAAAGAGAAGACAAAACTTTAAAAAACCTTATTGAATCGGTGTTTTGCTTAATGTATTAGCGGTTAATGTTATCAACCGCTAATTGTGATCAAAATGGCTTGAAACCGCCGCACGCAATACCAATATATTGAATTGTTTCCGTTTATTGTTATCAATATTTCGTTTATTGTGATCAATGTCGAGATCGTAATGAGGAATTATTTTTTGACTGGTTTTCAAAAATGACAAAAAACAGTTATTGCTGTAAACCAGCTATATGTATATGTATATTACATACTTTGTCAGGGTCCCAAAGTGATCACATTAAGCGGCCAATCTATTGTTTGTTTCAAACCACCTTCATCAAATGAACATTACACTGGTCTCAAATCAAGGATATTCTTACTCAATTTCAAAATTATTATTATTATACATTTCTATTTTCTTATTGCTGGGGACGGTCTGATATTATTTATAATTATTACTTTATTACTAATAGATTTTGTCATTTTTTCCAGTGGATACGTATATAAATGTTGCCAAAGAGAAGTATGGCTACAACGGGGAGCAGGCTCTGGGAATGTTATTCTGGCATAAGCACATCCTACAGAACGCCATTAACGACCTGCCCAACTTCACCCCTTTTCCTGACGAGTGGACCGTTGAAGACAAGGTCCTCTTCGAGCAAGCCTTTCAATTCCATGGAAAGAGTTTTCATCGGATCCGACAAATGGTATGTATTATGTTTTCTGTTGAATGTTATACTTAGATAACAATACCCTTGTGACTGAAGCTCTCTCTGCAACCATTGTCACATATAAACATAAACAAACATAATTCAAATGGGACAACTTCCCTGATATTTTTTTGAACTTATTTAAAGAAAAGTATGAACAATAATAAGATTTATGAAATTTATTTCACCTCAAAATTTCAAAAATAAGAGATTAATAGAATAACGAACGTTTTGATTACTGACAACAACAACAAATGAAATGATAACAGTCGGCAATATGAGTGTTATCATTAAATGAATTACTATGAATTCGTAGCTAATTAGTAGTGATTATTTTTTGCAACTAGAAAATAAGTTTTCGCCCTTTCTCTAAAAACAATCGACCGTTCGGGCTAAAAATCGATTGACATACATTTGATGAATTATCATAATGAAATTTGTTGTGTCGATTAATTGGGGAGTTTTGAATTTGTATATCAAATTTCATGCCCTTATATTCATTACATTAGCAGTTATTGGAGTTTTTGATTTAAGCTCTCCCCCTCTCTTTCCTTTGACATATTTGGCTGAAAATTGATAGGTGTCATTCTACATTTCGTGTTAATAAGGTGAAAGAGCGAGTGCTCGGGATCAAAAAAAAAATAAGTTTTTGTAAATAGTAGTAGTAATTATAATTCATTACACTTACCTTGAAAAGTGATCTCCATGTTTAAAACAATAAAAGAATTAAAAATATTGGATTTTAACACGGTATAAATATAGACTGAGACAATGTAGAGGGTATTAAAAGGCTGCAATGGTCTTGTTTATCTTTGTACAGCTGTATGCAAGTAAACCCACCTTCACTCCCTCCTTAAAATTTGCGTCTGTTTTTTTGTATTTTGGCCAGCTTTTGAGCCCTCTTGCCCCAGTATGCGGCGCCCTATTTCATACAGCTAAGATAGTAAAAAAAAAAAGCGAAACAGAACTTAAATGTGTTTTATGGTTATAAGTTTATTTTCCACGATGTTTATTTTCCACGATGTTTATTTTCCACGATGTTTATTTTCCACGATGTTTATTTTCCATGATGTTTATTTTCTTTGATGTTTATTTTCCACGAATGGAAATTTGCTAATGAAAGATATGAGATTGATTGCATTCCCGCCAATTTTTTGTTTGTGCTTAGTAAACAACCTTTACTTATTAAATTATATTTCTAGTTAGAATATTTTTTTAGGAATTTAGGAGCGTAGGGGTATAACAAAAGTGAAGGCTATGAGATATGCATTTTGGCAGGAATTAGTCCTTCACTAACAGATTACTCGGGTAACTTCTCGTTGTATTACTTTACCTGAAGATAAACTACTATGTACACTAATACATGTAAATAGACGAAGTAATACGTATATTAGTATGTCAACTACCCAAATATAATCCACCCCCTATATAGTAGTAATTAATAATCTTGGATTATAATAAAATGATATATCAGTCCTTTTCATCAATTGAAGATAAGTTGATTATTGTATTGTTATGTTTAGTTGCCAGACAAATCGATAGCTACTCTGGTGAAGCACTACTACTCGTGGAAGAAGACCCGGTTTCGCACGAGTCTAATGGACAAGCACGCTAGAAAGTTGGCCCGGACCACCAACAACGGAGAAGAGGGAGGAGCCGCCTCGGATCCCGGTTCTGAAGTTGGATCTAATACAGATTCCGATTCTGAAGATAAGGTAATTTCTTTCTATTCTTTTTCTTTCCATCAAGTTGATAACATTATATTTACAAATAAGTTAAGGAACTAGATATTCTATTCTAGCTATGGAGCTGTGCGCACTATAATACTACCGAATACGTACTTTCTCGTACAAATATAATATACAGTTTCTTTTCTTTCTGCTATTTTAAGTTGAGGAACGTCGGACATATTGTGGAAACATTAATAAATAAAACAAACTTCTTTTTGAAATATTGTCTATTTCACGTATGCAAGTTTTTAGTGTGATTATAAGTCTTATTTCATGTACCATATTTCTTAATCAATAAGTATTATCACAGTTTGGTTATTTTCTTTATATTATTTTCATTTCAGTTTATATTTTTATTGTTATTTATTTTAAAGATAAAAAAAGGAAAATGATGAGTATCATTTTGTTAAATGTACACACATCATTTTACCTATATCAAATGTAAAACTTATTTTTTTTTTAAACTTATTTTATTTAATTAATTAACTTTTCGTTCCCCCTCCCAAACCAGTCGATTGTTTGCGCTAATATTCAACAGTTGACTTACATATGGGCTTCTAAATCTTCATACTATATTTCATGTCGATACATTCATTACATCGGCAGTTATTGGGGTTTGAGCCCCCCTCCCCTTCGAACGAATCCTCTAAAAATTAATAAGTGTCGCTCTTATGGTATTTAGAATTGACATATGAAATTTTGTGTCGTCACGTGTTCATTATAACGGCAGTTATGAGATTTGAGTTAAGCCTCTTCCCTTTGACCGATTTCGCTGAATATTGATAGTTTTTGTCTTTATGGGGTTTGGGTCACACATATAAAATTTCGTGACGATACAGCCAGCCCATTACAACCAGCCCATTCCTGCATCCGACACTGTACGATATCTAGGACTTCATTTAGACAGACGTTTAACTTGGACAACTCATATCGGACTGAAACGCACAGACCTCAAAAGACGATTTGGACGACTGAAATCCATCATCGGACGACGATCGACATTATCGCTTGAAAATAAACTTCACATTTACAACACTATACTAAAACCCATCTGGACTTACGGCATCGAGATATGGGGATCAGCCAAAAAATCAAACATACAACGCCTTCAGTCAATACAATCCATCATACTACGCCACATTGCCAATGCACCATTTTACGTTTCCAATCTCACATTACATAATGACCTCAATATCCCATTTGTACCTTCTGTTATCAAGACACGATATCAAAATTTTCACGACAAACTCCATCATCACGCCAATCCACTTATACAAGAATTATCTACAAACACTCTCCCCACAAATCCACCACGACGCCTCAAGCTGATATGGCAGAGGGACCTGCTCCAGGACTAGCCTGGACTCCTCTTCGGTCACGTACCTCAGCAGTACAGCCACGCACCTGACACTGCTCTATTTATCACAATTGCTAATGGCAAATGTTATTATGCCGTTGTAAATATATAAATAAATAAAAAAAACAAAACAAATATTTAGTGAAGGGGATTTCCAAATTGAAATTCCTATACCTTTCCTTACCTGATGTACGTATAAGAAGAGTTCGCACTCAGGTAACTGTGTATAACTAAAACTGACGATGGTGTAATACCGAAACCGGGGTATAAATATCTTGTGAAATAGGCAATATTTCAAAAATACCTTTGTTTTATTTACTCTACAAAGTGTTGTAGTGCTGATGATGGTTTGTCAAAACTCGATTCTACATTTGAGCAATATATATTTAACGTAGAAATCAACTAAAAAGACCTTGAGCACGTCATCCTACGGATGGGACGTTAAGACATGGTCCCGAGTCTCTACGATGTCAGGTACTGTACCCTAAGTGAATAAACCTAGGTATACTACCTCCTCTCCACCTCTTCCTCTTTAGACTATTACACGAAGAGAAAGAGAGAGGACATACAACACTAAGATTATCTGTCATTATCAGATTCCATAAGATGCTAAGAGCAATGTTGCTCAAAGATTCCGAACACTACTTTTTAATTGCAGACATTGTCAATTATCCCTCCTTTTTTGTCTTCATATTCATATTCTCGTTTTTGCTGCATTAATGTTTGAATGACATTTATATTAATCTAATCTGTGATAATGTTTTGTTGCTGCTCTTTCATTCTTCCTCTTTATTTAAACTTATTTTTTCTATATAGATGTTTCGGGCTGCGAGCCCATCCTCAGTATCGATAAAATTAAAACATCATTGATATAGTAACTCAGTTCAGGCTATGAACACCAGATGGAATGTGACTCCATTTTGGACGACAATCTTGGTGCTTGGTAATTTTTAGAACTCTCTCTTATTTATTATACGATAGTCGTAATGTTAGATGCTGAAAATGAAGAGCAAAATCGTCCTCATCGTCTTTTCAGTTTGTATAAGATGTTAAAAAAAAGAAAGAGATCCATAAAATATTAATTCTTCTTTTTTTTTTTAATCTCGGGACTATGTTGTCTCCATTTTGAATGTTCTATGTATATGCTACATGTAGAAAGGCAATTTTAAAAATAATTTGGGTAAGGGGGTCAAAATAGAATTTAAATATTCAGGGGTTGCGCGAAAATGTTTGGAACATGCAATTTTGTCGCGAGCTACACCAAATTAAAGATATAATCAACAGTTTTAAAATAGTATATCCAAGTAAAACTTATTGTATCTGGCGAAGTCTTTGAACCCTAATATCCTTGAAACTATTTGACGTAAGAGGCTGAAAATTGATGAAGTTTCAGTTCGTGTTTATATACAATTTTATCGGAATCAAACATGAGATTCATGTTTGCTGTTTTTTTATTTTATTTTTTTTATGGTGAATTGACTTGAATTGATCCCATAATCCTTCGCAACGTTTGTGATATCATATTTGTGTGAGATTTTGAAGTTCGCTGCGTGGAGTTCTAATTTTGACTCTCATCGTGCATAAACATAACCTATCTCTAATTTGAACATGGCTGATGTAATGAGATGTGATTATTTTGCGATCTGACCTCTCACAGATGTTATTATTTTATTTTATGCTAACCAGCTGTCGAGGTTGTTCTCATCATCTGTCTGTCTGATAAAACATTCAAAAAAACATAACTGTATAATTTCATGAATGGGGACAGAAACATTTTTTGAATTATGTTCTTTTGAATGTTTTGTCAGACCGCTTGATGGTAAGGGCAACCTCGAAAGCCGGCTAGCCTAAATTAAAATAATAAAATCTGTGAGAGAGGTGACACTATACTTTTATTCTGCAACCTGTGAAATAAATGTCTTTGTTTCATAATAATATTATCTTTCAAGTGAATATAAATGGACATTTTATTTTATTTTTAGAGGATGAGCAGTTAAATAGATACTAAAAGTATACAAAACAATTATTAAAATAAAAAAAGTATAAAGAAAAACGTATGTTTTTTAAAAAATATTGTCTATTTCACAAAATATATGGGAGTACGTTCAGTATTGTTACCATCTTCAACGAAGACTTAACCAATACTAAATGGAAGTTCAACCAGTTTACAATCCAAACTGTCCCTTTTTCCGCGCCCACGGGGTTTTCCCCTGTCCCTCCTGTACAGTTAGGTTTTAAAATATGGAAAACGTCAATTATTAAAATGTATTTGTATGTAGGATTGTAATACTCTACGACAGGAACAATCTTAGAGCTATCCAAGGACAGCAATCTATAAAGAGCTTCATCTTTCGGCCCCAATTGGGAGTACATGAGAAACTTAATCAAAATCGTAACTCATTACAAAGGGTCGTATTAACTACCCTAACTATTCATTACCACCATCATACGACTAAGACTCAACCACAACCTGCTCCCATCCCACCTCTACAAGATAGGACTGGTAGAGAGTGGATGGTGTGGCTGTGACGGAGCCTCCCTCGCAGACCCCAACCATGTTCTCCTAGGCTGCCCCCTCACCTCCAAAGACAGACAAATAGTGAGCCAAGGACTTTCCCTTCCCTCAGACATCACCCGGCTACTCATGTTTCCATACAAGAGGATAGATCTTATGCAAGGCCTCTACGACTACATAAAGATCAATAATATAAAAATTTAAATTCATCAAGCGTAACCATAAGAATGGCTTTTCAATTATTAAAATAATAATCTCAATAAAAATAAATATATATATATCAAATTAATTAAATGAGTTTTTAATTTTTTATGGCCAATATGCACGGAACATCAGGCCAAGAGGAGAAAAAAAAACTACCCTTCCGTATTATTTAAAAAAATTACCGTTACTTTTTATTTATTTATTTACTTTTTTCAAAAACATACAAAATTAAAAATTTTGTTTAGAAGTGGAACCTAGCTGGGGGAAAAGGCAGTTTGTCTCCGAGCAGGCCTCAGTCAAGCCAAGAAAATACTAACGATGTGAGTTCTTAAAGAAAAAAAAAACATCAAGTAAAATATAGTAAATAAAATATAAAAAATACATAGAGAAATAATAGAAATATACATATATTATTTTTGAAATGTCATATTATAGTGCATGTTTTTTTTTTTTTTTTCGTTAAATTTTAATTTTATTATTAACCACAAATAAAATGGGATATTGTAGCTTCACCTAACCACTGCTTTTAAAATTAAAATATTTTTAAGTTGTTTAACAATGGGATTTTATATTTGTATATATCACATGTTTTTTTTATTTATTATTCACACGGCTGATAAATCATAATCACAAATTATATTTATCACGGTTCACTATTTAAGCTTGATTTTGAATCAATATGCATTAGTTTTTGATTTCTCTAATTTTTTTTGCAAGTAATGCGAAAAATTAAATGTAGTAGTGATTATTTATTTGCTCTTGTGATAGGCTCACTAAAAGTTTGACTATATTATTTATCGTCCTCGAGACACTGGAAGAGAATTGTCTCACTCAGAACATTGGATGCATTCAGTTGTTTACTTCTCCAACTAAACCAAGTATAGGGGAAGTTATGTAATCGGTCAGAAATTAGATGCGGAGTTTTCAACGGAATTTCCTGTATTCCGACCTCCAGATTCCAATAACGAAAAAAAAAAGAAAAAAAAAATATGTGTGTGAACACTATAATGAATGTATCATCACAAAATTTCATATGTGTGTCCAGAACCCCATAAGGACAACACCTATTAATTTTCAGCCAATTCGGGCAAAGGGATGAGATTGATTAGAGGGAGGCTTAACTCAAAAAAATAATAATAACCGTTGTAATGAATGTATGTACAAGCATTCATTCTATCGGGAGTAATCGTGTTCACATACATTTTTTTTTTTGGTTTTGGACCAGGGGGTTGGAAAACATGAAATCCCGGTGAAAAATGAACATATAATTTCTGACAGATTACTTTACTTTCTCTATACTTTGTATATCTGGGGAAATAAAGCAGTCTGTCTCTTATCTTATTCCGTTTTTCAGATGCTCGAATTTATAAGACATGGATAATCCAGTATGTACAGTCATGATTTCTGTCTTTTTCTTTGGTGGTAGCTGGAGTGTAAAACATTGGAATAAATAATTATATTGAGACAATTTAAACAAAAAGTAAATAATATTATTTATGAATAATAATTGAAGAGTGTTGCTTTGGTAAGTTATCTACACCAATGGCTGGTAGGTGATACATTTGAAGTTTTGGTCATAACTATGGTCATCTCACTGTAGTTTTTATTTATTGATCATTAAATGATAATACATACATTTTATTATGTATTTTGACAAATTGAATCATTTTCCTTTTATTTATTTTTACATGAAATCAGTTTTTATAACCTCACCACGACATTTTCATCAAATTTGCTCCCCTGAACACAATTTGGAGTGTTCAGGGCTCTTACTACATATATAAGTTTAGTTAAAAAAATTATAATTTCGTGATATATGATGGAAACTGTCAGAAACATGATTATATTGGGTATTTTCCCTTAATTTGAGGCTACAAAATGTTCTTCTAGGCTGACTAGATGTCAAGAAATGGAGCGCCTTAACTCCAAACAGTCTATTAATTTGTGCATACTGAGTTTTGAATTTCCTTTCTTTATCTAGTCAATATGGATGGCTTTAGGAAAAAACAAAATAATTATGAATACCTACTATAGAAATCCAGTAACTGTACAGTTTCTTAATGCTTGCACTTTTTTAAAAATAAGATGAGAAATCACATCAACCGAAATATTTTCTTAAAAAATGAAAATGCTATAGTAGAGGAATGAACGAATTTGGTATATAGGTATCGCTCATTTCCTGCAACTGCGACATAACTCAAAAGCTGTGATTTTCCAGGAGGAACAATTCAAACTTTTGACGTGTAATAACTTGGTGCATTCATCCAAAAATAACTTATCTGCATGTTTTATTGAAATAATACAATATAAAAGAAGAGAAAATGTACAATAACAGCTGGGTTTCTCCCTTAACCTCTTAACTACCCTCACTTTGAATTATGACATTCTTGCAGCAATAATTGTAATCTCGGCGAGCAGTTGAAGCTCAGATGTGTCGTTCTACCCGCGATCTTGAGCTCAGTAAGCAAGCACGCATGCCACTGAGCTATCGGCGCCCTCAAAAAACTGTTGACTCATTTACATATCTCTGTAATGACTAGAATATAGCTGGTTTGATCTATATAATGGTAATATTATTGGTAATTTCAGAGAAATAAAATATAAAAAATTAGTATGTGCTAAGCACCAATGTTTCACGTCAGCAAGTTTATGATGAAGTTGTTTTATAATTTTTGTATAAGTATATAAATATGTAGGTATAATATAACTAATATTTTTGGGTTACCTAGCTATAAACATTTTCAATGTTAAAAGATAGAACAAACTTTGTTCTCAATTACTTGTTTCAATAAAAATACATTTTGACAGTGAAGACGAGTTGAGGTTTACTCAACAGAATGAAAAGCAGGAAGTTCTTACAGTTGAATCCTTTGAATCTACTAAGTCCCCAAGGACGCGCTATATGAGAATGGTTCTTCCTATGGCCATAACTCAGAAACGCCCATTTTTTAGTCATGTCGTTGTTGCAGCAAATGAGCGATATATACATTGTTCTATACAATTATCATTGTATAATTCCACAAGAATATTTACATATATAGGGTAATTGTTTCTGCATATGCCATCATGAGTACAGGTTCAACCATTTATGTTGGGGTAATGATGGTTACGGGTTCGAATCCCGTCTGGGAGTGAGTTTTATTTCATAGATGCACTCCCTCCCGGGGCCATGGATGTTGTGTAAAATGACAAATAAATAACCCCTACACAGTAGTTTGACTAATGTGCAAATGTATTAGAAACTAAAATCGTTGGTGAATCGCCGGCTATGTACTTCCCCAGCATGAATTAATCAATTATGTTTCCGCTCTCCCTCCAAATCCCAATCGACCGTATGGACTAAAACTCGTAAAGGTTTTGACTTAAATAGTAGTTTCTGAAACGTCATACTTTTGTATCGGTACATTTATTACATCGGCAGTTATTTAGGGTATTTGAGTCGACCCTTCTCTGGTTCCCCCCTACTCTTCGACCGATTTCGCAAAAATTAATAGGTGCCATCCTTATTAGGTTTTGAATTTAAATCTAAAATTTCATGATACATTCATTCTATCGGGAGTTATCCTGTTGACACACATATACCGATTTTTTTTTTTTTCTATTTTTGGAATCGGGAGTACGCTAAACATGAAATTCGGTTGAAAAATCCCCTTCGATTTTCTGACCGATTACATAACTACCCCCTATACTTCATATAGATGGGGAAATAAAATATACAAGTTAGCTAGTTTGGCATATTTATACAATTTGGGAAGTCCTACTGTCGTAACGGAAAAATTTAACTGAAAGTATATAATGGGCTTAACCGTAATGATAAAGAAATAATAGGATAATGAAACAGAATCCTAATAATACGAGGTTATTATTAAGATATTATTATTAACGTAGCTATTATTTTTTTAAATTTTACGTTTAAACCGAAATATTTTTCCGTTAGGACAGTAGGGCTTCCCTAAGAGGTCCTCTTTAGGAATGTAGAGTCACAGCTTGAGATTTGTAGAGCAAACTATAATGATACTTTTTACCTGTATGCTGACGATGTTGTGAGCCGAAACCGGTACACTCTATGTACATATATATTTTTTGTGTAATTAGACAATATAAAGTTGAACATGTTTTTTGCTTTTATTTGTTTTCATTAATTTTTCCACTATATTGACACAAATCGCAAAAATTTATTCGAAGATAAATGACCAAATTCTGCTTTACAAAATATATTTGTGTTTTGCACTGTTCAATGTAAGTCCCAGTTTCACTTTGAAGTAATTTATTTTTTGGGTTTTCTTAAATTATTTATTATTGCTCATATTTGGTGACAAAACTGAATTGAAATTTATATTTTAATAAGCACAATTTTTAGTTAATAAAAGGGCCTATTGAGCTCAAGATCGCGGGATCTGGCCCGGTTGAGGCCCTTACTTTTTATCTGAGAGATGAAAAAACCTGAAAACACACATTTGCGATATCCAGAGCTGACAAGGTTTACATCCATCTTAACTTTAATTCGACACAAAATTAATCTTTGAGTTAATTATATCATTGCTTCATATTAGATGTGTTCGAAAATATTCACAATTCATACTTCAACATTTTACCAGTAGATTTTCAATAACTTTTTTTCTGGTTAAACTATATATAAAAAAATAGTGTGTTTTTTAAAAATATTGTCCATTTCACAAAATTGGGAGTACTTCGGTATTGCTACCATCTTCAGCCACTTAACAAATACATTTTTTTGTTCCTTGTTTTACTCCATAAATTACTTCTCCTCAAAGAAAAACATGGACCAACCAAAACCCAATAATGGACACTTGCTGTCTTTGAGCCTAATCGTCGGCCTAGGAAATGAGGGGTACTTCTCAAGAACCCTAACTGCCAATGTAATGAAAGAATTGACACACCATTCTGTATGAGGATTCAGAAGTCCTTGATTGTTTTCTATTGATTTTCAGCCAAATTAGAATAGAGAAGAAGGTGGGTGTGAAAGCTTCGTTGGAGCTGGGTGATGCACCGATTTTTTTTTTTTTGTTGCATGTATAATTGTTACTACCATAATGAAATTATATCATCTTCAGTAAAATGAATTGATTATATTGCATCGATAATTACACTCCCCTCTCCGGCCCCCCCTAGAGGTACTTGACCGCCCCTGTTGGGAGGGGGGGGGGGGGGGGGGGGTCAATTGAACAGTGTCGTGCAGGGCGACGGTAGCTCAGAGGTATTGTCCTAGCCTAGGATCGCGGGTTCGTTTTATAGTAGAAAATACCTTGAGTACGCAGTACTTACACAGTAGAGTCGGTCTCTTGTCCACCAGAGCGACGAAAGAGCGCTCTGGTAATAGGCGATATAACCTCATATTTAAAAGCCCGGACAATTCACAATAACTAACTAATTTAGCTGATTATGCTGGTAATGGATTTTTGTATATGAAAAGAAATTAACAATATTTCAAAACAAAAAAGAAACGCAAGCTAAATTCAATTTTATTATGTAGAAGTGGAAATGTGCTGGTAATACATTTTACTGTTTCCCATAATTGTTTTATTAATAACAATCAATAATTCATTATTTCTAACAACAATAATCTTAATTGACAGTAAGGCGGACATAAGAAGAGCCTAGCAATTGTATTTTTCGTTTTTTTATTCATTTTTTCTTCCTTATTTATAAACAATTAATTAACATTTAATGAATCTTTGTTTTTTGTTCACATAGGGCATACCTAACTTCAAAACATATAATTTCTTATGTTTTTGTGACTTTGTTTTTTTCTTCAAGATCTATTGCGGTTCATATACACAATACAATAATTACTTGTTAAATATTGAGTATTGACACAACTTATGAAAAAAATAAATATTTACCATCAAGTTTATATTGACAAGATTTTTTAATGAGAACGGTTATGATATCTCAGTATTAGTTACAATAACAGATGAATATACAGATAGAGTTTGGTACTTGAAGGAGGCCACAGGGGAGATTTGTGTGAACAGGAACGGAAATTGTTATAGGGGATAGCAAAGCTGGATTGAGGACTTATCCGTGGGAATGATTACTTGTAATAGCTATAATTATTGTTATTACAGAAAAATTATTATTATTTTTATATTTTTTTCAGAAGGAGGGAGGTGAAACAAAATCATCTTGCAGTAATTGTGGTGTTTTATGCACGGTATCTCAAAATTCTACGAAAGGACCTCTATGCAGCTCTTGCTACGCTCATTGGAGGTAAATATATACTTATTACATAAACTTTGATTATATATTCATCTACATAAATGAAATGATGATATACAAATATTTCTTTTATTGTATGTATGTCTGTGTGTTTCGATTGTAATGGGATACTTCAATGGGATATTTCAACTACACACTATTTTGAATTTATTCAGGAATAGGTTTAAGCAAGCATATATACTAAATAGAGGGGGGCTTACTTGGAGACGAAAAATTATTTGTTCTCTCAGTTGATATTAATTTTAATTAATGTAATTACTGAGTCTATATGGAAGACATTTTAATTTTGAACATTGTTTTCAGGCGAACAGGATCGATCCGTCCTACTGTCGGTCCTGCCAAACCTCGGGATCGACATG
Source organism: Aradus depressus (assembly GCA_963662175.1). Taxonomy (NCBI): domain Eukaryota; kingdom Metazoa; phylum Arthropoda; class Insecta; order Hemiptera; family Aradidae; genus Aradus; species Aradus depressus. The sequence goes on along the minus strand of OY759219.1, from coordinate 39,203,156 downwards.
CCAACAGCGTTCTGGCCCGAAGCAAACGTAAACCACCCCGAGGAATGTACATCAACCATGATGACCTGGTCTCTCTGTCTACCGGCCCTCCTACTACGGGGGACAGTATCCTGCGGACAATGGACCGGGACATTGTCTCACTCAAACGACAAGTACGTTCCAAATAAAGGTAGTCTCTAGATTAAATGGGGAGGTTGCAGTTCCCCTCCCATCCATGTCAGCCATTACAACCTGGTCTCTCTGTCCACTTGTTCTTCTACTACGGGGGACCACATCCTGCGGATCACGGAGTGGGACATAGTCTCACTCTGACAGGTAAATTCCAAATATAGATAATCTGTAGCTATAGTTAGTAGGTTGCAGCTCCCTTCCTGAGGTCTCTCCCATCCACTGAGAGGATCTACGTCTATTATGACAACTGATATCTCTGTCCACTGGTCCTTCTACCACGGGGGAGCACATCCTGCGGATCACGGACTGGGACACTGTCTCACTCAGACAGGTACGTTCCAAACAGAGGTAGTCTGTAGCTATAGTTAGTAGGGTGCAGCTCCCCTTCTGAGGTCTCTCCCATCCAGCGAGAGAATGTACATCATGGGGCCAAGGCGGGTAAACGGTTATACATTATATTTCCCAAAAGTCTTTCTTTTATGGATTTCTATTATCCGTTAATATATACACATTTGAAAACCAGAGGAACGCCAAAGATAAATCTATAATTTTTGTCTTATTATGAATTATTCCATAATGCCTTGTATAACTTACAGTGAGTGAAGGAGTCTCGTAATGTCCAGTTAATTTGAGTGAACATTTTTGAGGAATGAAGAAGTGACCTCGACGAAAACACATTTTATCGACATAAACATACTACATATCCCCTAATTTGTAATTTTATTGGTCCTATTTCTCTCTTTTCCTTTATTTTAATGAATGTCTTTATCATTGATCAGATTTGGTGCATTATACTCTGTAGATTTAAATTATTTTTTTCAGAGTGCTTTTGACTTTTCGAATTCGTTTTAGTATATTTTATCAGTGAATAAAAATGGCTGTGATAAAAAAATTAACAATTTAATAAAAAGTGATAAGTGATTCCAAGGTGAAGAACAACTAACAGTTATTGGTAATTGTTTTAGTATCAGATTTAAAGAAAAGTACTGGCCAGTAAAAATAGTAAATAGACTTGTGCTTTAAATTAAAAAAATAATATTTTATATGTATTCATTCATAGATGTGCCACTGATGATGTCGCTGTTGGAAAAAACCCGGTTCTGGTCTCAAGTAGTACAGTGGGAAGATGTCTTTTATTTTTATGAGAAATCTCGTCCCATAACATTTCACTATCACATATCAATCTAGTTTTTTTCCGAGGAAATCCTTTGCCACGCCAGACTAGGTACGTCGTTCCGTTGTTCTTATCGATTGATTACCCAACTTGCTGCGTCCGTTCGGTGTCGGGCCTTTGGTTCCAGAATGGAAGTGCGTTACGCTTATAAAGTGGCTGGCTTGATTTGCGACTGAAGATGTACTATTTGACCGACGCAGAGTGGAGGCGCGAATGTGCCCGCAAACTATCAGAAAAGGGTGATTAGTGTGCTCGGGGTCTTAGGGTTCTTTAAGTCGAAGAAAAACAAAGTTCGGATGTGAAGTGGTTAACAAGCGTACTTCTAGGCCTTAAGATGTCCAAACTTGCTTTATTTAATATTTAAATAAATATTTGATAACACCTGAATTTAGGTGAAATGTAACTTATAACAATTATTGTTATAAGTTACGTTTCACCTAAATTCAGGTGTTATCAAACTTACGCAATTATGGTAAAGTTAGAGTATTCGTATTCAATACAATATTTTCGTCAGTAATACTTTTACAACATTTCATTCATTTTTGTTATACCCAATATTTTACTATAAGTGTGTAATTTTGGTAATGCCTGAGTTTGGGCAAAATGTCACGAGGGGTGACCAAGAAGTTCCAGGACTGTTTTTTTATGAATTTATTTTAAAAATTTACAAGTTATGGAGAAGGACAAAGTCCCCTTCAAAGTACTCCCCCTGGGAAGCTATACATTTTTCCAGCCGCCGTTTCCACTGCTGGAAGGACCCTGAGAATTCATCTTCTGAAATGCTGTTCAGCTCCTCCAGCCATTTTTCTTTAATTTCGTTAGTTGAGTGAAATCTTTGCCCCTGAGTTTCGGAAACAGGAAAAAGTGCGCAGGTCTGGTGAGTACGGAGGCTGGGGGTTGATGGACATGGTTTTTTGTGCAATTATCGCGAATGAGCAACTCAGAATGAACAGGCGCGTTGTCATGGTAGCAGCCACTCCCCACTTGGCCACAACTCAGGTCTCTTCCTCCTCACAGCCTCGCGCAAATGTCTCAGGGTTTCAAGGTAACGAAAACGATTAATTGTCTCACCTCGTGGAAGAAATTCGTACTAGACAACACCCTTCCAGTCGATGAAAACAATGAGCATCATAACCTTGACATTTGATTTGATTGTTTTTTGACGATGTCCGGCCTTCTTTGAACCTCTTGTACCACTCATGACGCCGTGATCGACTCAGACATTCATCCCCAAAGCATCTTCGAACTTCTGAAAAGTTTCTGTAAACGTTTTACCCAACTTCACACAAAACTTGACACAAACGCGTCGCTCTTCCTTTTGATTCATTTGACAAAATAGCCAAACATGAAAAGCTTGTTTCACAAAAACGTCTATACTTCGCAACAAAGTAGGTTGTACAGAATCTATAAAAACAGCTGATCTCATGAAGAGTCATAACAACTAATGCTGCCCCAACCATACCGCTCTCCGACGATCCTTTGACGCGCAATCCAAAACTCCCTGGAATTTTTTGATCACCCCCTCGTATGTCCATTAAATATAACAAGTTTGAAGAACATAAGAAGAAGACCTAGAAGTACGATATCCAAATTAAGATCGGATCTGAAACAAAAAAGTATTAACCAAAAGAATCCTTAGAAAGAGTGCTAGACCGTTCCCTTCGTAAAACATCTTGAAAAGTACTGTCGAGCTTCCGAAGTAACAACTTCCAATATTCGTTTGATTGTTCATGTAAATAAGACCCTTTGATTAAATTTAAATAAATACATTTAAATAAATGATTATGTGGATAATGTAATTTTAATGTTATTCGTGAAATCGAATAATCTTCCAGTTTAAACTTAGACCCTCTTTTTTGGAGAATCATCTTTCAGGCATTTAAAACGCCTCGTTCAGTCCGTTTTTTTTTTAAATTTCTTTTATACACTCAATTTATTTATATCATTATCTGTTACGAAAATAGTTGCTAAAAGATATCAGATTCTATTAATGAAGAGATGACTTCTAGTCTCGGACAGACTGTAGTTTTAATTAAAGTCTAAGAATTATTGAAAATATTGTTGGTTTAGTTTATTCCCATGAATGAGTCTTAAGAATTTTGAAATTTTCGATTTTGTTAACTTATAGAATTGTCGAAAAGATTATCGATTTTGATTCCCAAGAGTTTTAACCAGAAAATAATGTATTTATCTATAATAGTATTTGTTCTTAAAATTATTTTAACAGATTATTTTATATATATCCTATATATATGTTACGAACAATGCCCGAAATCGTGCAATGTCCGACATTGTACACCCAGACTGTACAATGTCCGAAATAAAGATTAAATTCCTAGACATTAAATTCCTACAACAAACATAAATCGAAATATTACAAAATTTGGGGGCGTATTTGCCGGCGTTCCGCCGGCGGGACGATATTTCTGCCCCTCCCGTCATTCCTATATTTGAAGTAGTACAGGTTCTTATGCCCGAAATATATCTTTATTTCGGACATTGTACAGTCTGGGTGTACAATGTCGGACATTGCACGATTTCGGGCATTGCTCGTATCATATATACATGTTAAGTCCAAAGCACTCTGAAAAAATATTCCGATTTGAATCCTTCACTGAGTTATTTCAATCGTTTATAATAATTGAAATTGCTTCTCACTAATCTCACCAAAATATAATATATTACTTGTGTAAATATTTTATAATTAATTTATAATGAATCGAAATTGAAAAGTGGAAAATTTAGGAACAATTATACTTCCCTTCCCAAGTTGAAAATTTCTAGAAACAATTATTATTATTTATTATTATTAATACAATTAAAATGTTTCTATTTGAGAGATATTCTTGAGTATAATAATGAAAAATGTATATTATGAGAAATATATTGAATGCGAAAAATGAATTATCATTTATATGATATACTTTTTCTGACATTAATATTAGCTTAGGAATTATTCATAATATAGTAGATACTATTGTAATAATAGTTAGATTAGATTGCTAAATTGTAGGACATATACTAAGGCTTGGTGCATATAGAGTGTCATTTTGTTTTATTTTTTTCTCTTTAATTATTATTTTTAATGAGTAATTTGAATTAATTATACTATCTTTTATAATAATGTAATATGGCTGTTTAAAGTTCCTCTCTTTAATCACAAACAAGTATTCGATTTTATATGGCTGCTCTGGAATGTGTCACCGTAAGTCCATTTGTTCAATTTATAGAAATTCGATTTTATCGATTGTTTAATATATTCATATGTCTCTCATGTAAATATTTACATTCCTTATCTTTAATTTTTTTTTTTTTTTTTTTTTTTTTTTTTCGAGAACCAGGCCCCTGTGGGACTACACCACCCGTCCGCCGTGTAGAAAGAAATAAATATTTTTTTTTTTTATTTTTTCGTAAGTGAAACTTCTTTGGGGAGACTAGTGAATCGAAATGACCTCAACATAAAAAAAATCAAACATGAAACGCTAAGAAGAGGGGGATGGGTAGCGCATCTGTACAACTCAACTACGAGTTTAGGTCGGTGTCGATGCATCAGCTGTTGTGTGCTACGTGTTTGTAAACGGTTTATGCGTTAAAATAATACGTTTAGTTTTATTATGAGTTAGTGTTAAATAGTAACAATGCCAACTCTTCAACGGAACGTGTTCGACAAATCCGTGCAAGACAAAAGCAAATACAGCAACAAGAAAGTCAACATAAAGGTATTTTTTAATAATTACGCTCTATTTATATTTTTAAATGATTAAATTCATTAAAATTATTAATTAAATTTCAATTATTGTCTAAAATTTTTCTATTCAAAATACATATAAAAGCATATATATAAATTTGTTTATTTAATTCGGATGGTTAATGAAGACAAAAGAAGTTCCACATCAACCGTGCGCTTATGTGGGTGAGGCACACCGGTTTTGTAGTTTTAATTTTTAATTCAAACTATATTCGTGGTGCTACGACCGGTTGTAGGACCCCGCCACTGGCCGGAGCGATCGGTTGGATCCTCCAAGGCGTTTCCTGAGAGAGCTCAATGTTTTATGGCTGCGTTGCGCCGGGGATGATCGCATGTGGGCCGTGTTACCCAGCGGTCATCCCCGGAACCACGTTATACTGCCTTATTTTTAAAATCTTAACAGGTCGTTCCCATAGGCGGATTGGGAGGGGGCATTCTTCAGTCCGTTTTAAAAACATCTGCCCCATTTATGTACAATTTTGACCACATTGCCTTATCATATGAACGTGTAGTGCAACTTTTGTTCCTAAGCCTTACTTAAAACCTTACTAACTCAAGAATTTAGTTCTTATATATGTATATATTTTTTAAAACATTTTCTTGTACATTTTATATCCACCCAGTGTTTATTTGTATATTTCCATTGTGTGTACTAGGTGTGGAGGGTGACTCCCAAATATATGGACTCCTAGTAATTATTTCTACTCGTCTTCCGAAAAACAATTTTTTTCATTCTCTCCTTTCTTGGGAAAAACGTACATTAAAAAACAAACATTAAAAATAAATATATTAAACCGTTTGGACCCAAATATATATTCTGTTGCAAAACCTGAAAAGCAATAAAGTTAGTTAGTGAATATGGTCTGATTTCTTTCTTGCATTCTATTATTTTTCGCAATCTGCACATAACAATAAGTAGATTTGTTGACAAGTAATTAATTAGAAAATAAATAATATGCAATAATGAAAGTATTACCGTAAATTTATGAAAATTCATAAATTAACCTAAAATTAGACCATTTTTTCTTTGGTGACACCTTGTTCCATATTTTTTGTTGCAATAATAGTTAATATTACTACCCATTTTGTGTTTTAGAGATCTTGTTTGTGATTGTCTTTTATGTATAATTTTTGTGAATATATCTTTATAAATATATATTTAATTTTTATTTTTTATATTTGTATATGTACATTTTTGCATATCTAACGTCAAAATTATTTTATTGTTTAATGATGATGAGTGTAATTGACATTTTTTATATATTTGTTTTTATATGACATTTTATAGCACTGTTTTATTATAGAAAATCATCTTAATAATTTTTATTTTTAAATAATATAATTTATAGTGTTTCAAATAACACAGCTTAAACCACTTTATATTAATTACATTTAATTCAGTGAAGGTTCATTATTAATATTGATTTTTTTCTTTTATTTTATAACTGGCTGGTTGCCCGGCGTTGTCCGGGAGTAACTTCGCCTTATATTAATTGATCTTGAAGTTGAAATTAGGGCTTTCCCCTGCTTTTCCTGAATCAGGCCCACCCGTCCCCTCCAATATGCTACGCTGCAAATAATCTACATATTTTGATCCAAATATAATCTTTATAACTTCCCCACACTCCATATTCTCCCCTCTTTAAAAAAAGATATATATATATTTTGAAACTCTACTCGTGGAACCGTTTTTGAAATGATATTCCAATCGTGCAGTGTTGTTAATTGTACTCTATTTTCAGTACTTAGGTACATGGAGGTACAGTTTGGAAAATATACCTAGTTATAGGTATTGGTATATTTATTAAGAAGTACCTACAAACATTAATAATTGAAGAATTGAGCAAACTTCTTCGATATTAACACATTATGGATCCAATTTTCTCGGCTTACTAGATTTGGTTCCTGGTAATTTGTTGACTACAACAAAATTTGTTTAATAATTTTATGAAAAAAAAAAAAAAAGTAATGTGTGAGTGACGCGGTACTCACGAGAATTGGTGTGTAAGTAAACATCTGCTTTAGTTTCGAAAATTTGCTGTCATGACTGATTTTAATTAAAATTTGTTTTATAATATTACAATAAGAAAAAATAGTATGAGTAATTAAACTTTCAAATTTATTGTTCTTCAATTTCTTTTATACTTGAAATTATAGGTTTTTGATAGCTAAAATAAGATATCTACAATTGTGATTGTAGTGTCTCTAAATACCACGAGAATACAGCGTCGATGGTAGTTTTCGAATTTGTTGTTGAAATGCTTCGATTCGTATTAATTTTTAGGTTAAGTTGGTCATTTGAAAATGAAATAAGCTGTTCGGTATCTCCTGAAATGGGTAAAAACATTATATTATTTGTTGTAACAATATGACAACAAATATATTATTTATTGATCGATATTTTCAGCATTTATCATTATTATATATTAATAACAATATTATATAATATATTGAAATATTATAGTTTTTTACATTTACACTGCCATATTATTTTCTTTTACAACAAATTTTATTTATTGTGACAAATTTAAGATATCGAAGCATCCTAATCTAACAGTTTTTTACAGAAAGATCATTTTATAGTTCGTAATATTGATATTTTAGTTAAATTCACTACAATATATTTAGTAATATACCTACGTAATATGATTAAAAACAGCTGACATCACAGATGAAGAAGTGTTTAGTTGTGTGTGCGCTGCGACCGACACACACACACACACACACACACTTACGCGTTCACATCAACGAGAATTACGCTCTGAGCTAAGATACACATCAATAAGTCTAATTACTTAATCTTTATAAACTGTTACAGTACTTTGACAGGTTTCATGGTTGAGCCTACAATAAATCTTTTTTATATCGTCACCTCACTTTACAATAATCTTATTGTTAGTAAAAAATAAATAATAATAATAAAAATAATTAAAATAACACCTGATTTTGCTCATTATCAATGTACAAGCTAAATATCAATGTACCAAAAAAAGGTACTTACTTACAAAAGTAGCTATAATTAAAGGTACATTACAACACTGCACACGTCATTATAACCCCGTTCCTCTCTATTTAACATTTGGACGCTCTATGCTCTATATTCTAAGTCCTTAAGATATATGTTTCGTGAGTATATATATACAATAATTGCATGCTGTCCGGATAAAAGAATTAATGTATTTTTAATCCGCCCCCTTCATCCAAACACTCGTTTACAAAAAAAAAAAAAAAAAAAAAAAATACATGTTTTGTTCTCGTAAAAGACAAAAATCTTATGAGCTCTTCCGCCCATTTAAAATGTTTTTGAACATTTAGCTTATATTCTAAGTTGAGTCTTCTTTAAGTTAACTTGTAAATTTGGTGAATATAATAAGTTGAACGATTATAGCATAATCTCTGGACAAAAATGAAACTATAAAAAAAAAACATAAATTTTTGAAACCCCCTCAGATTCATTAATGTAGTAGAAAAAAAACAATAGGGCCTCTCTCCAACAGCGCCTATCTACCAAATTTGAAATGTTTAGATGCCTCGTAGCCTATATATACACATCCTTAGAATGCGCTCCTAATTCGCATGATGCCCGGACCAACACACTGACAGACAGACACACTTTCAGCTTTATTTATATAGATTGTATTTATTTTGTATTAAATTGAATATATTATTTATTTAATCTCTTTCTACTTGAAAAATTTCGTGTTTTTTTTTTCTTTTTCTATATTTTTATGTTGCTTTTTTCCTTGCAAAGATAGAGAGGAGTGTCAAATAATTATTAACATTTTTGCCGTATATGTTTTTAACTTTGTTATTTTAATTACTCAACTTTTTAATTTTTTTTTTTAATTAAAAATTTTAATCATGTCAGTATTAAAACATGAATGTAATTTTGTATACATTCTAAGTATTCAATCATTGTATTTATTTATTTCATCTATAATATCTCTCTTATAGTAACAATGTTATTTTTATTTATTTGTGTTTTTACTTGTACTAATAACAAAAGAATATAGAAGATTAAATCTATAATAATAAGAATAATGTTTTCCATTCGTTTCCTGTGCATTTCAGTAATAATTACATGTTTTTTTTGTTTTTTTTTTAATGGCATATAATTTTTTTTTTTTTAATATTTTATATTAATTGGTTGTATACATTTCAATGTATTTTAAATAAATATATATATATATTGCCATCAAATGTTGTTATTTTTGTTGATAATTACACCTCCTCTCTATCTTCCCAGTACAATTATCAAGGCAAATTTTATTTATATATATTTTTAAATTATATGTTGTCTTGATATTTGTCATTTAATACATATATATGTGACCTTAAGTAAAATAAAATGTTAAATTATAATTTCATCTGTTTAATTTGCGATGTTTCACCAATTTAATATTGATAAATAATGTAAATGAACATAATCAATGTTAATATAATTTTTTCCCTTCATTGTTTTTATGTGTTTTGTATTTATTAATAAATTAATCTTATTTTTTATATAGTCAATTTTGTATATATATATATTTTGTTAATCTTTAAAACGATAAAAGTTCCGAAATGTTAATATTTAAAACATTTTTTTTATTTTGGGTCACATGTGTATATTTTAAATTTTAATTTGGAATTTTCGTGAAAAAAAATATTAGCAGGTGTCTATTGCACATGAAATTTAGGAAATGGAAAAAAAAAAAGCTAGGGGAAGTCTCAATTTTGGCTTCAACCTCTCAATTTGTTTTTTTGTTTTTTTACTATTGTCAGAATTATGTTTCCTATTCCAAAATTCTAAATGTATGATAGTTTTGTTTTTGTACAATAAGTTAATTGTTTGTAAGAATTTTAGACATTTTTGGCAAAGGGAATGTGGCAAAATTTTGCCAAAAGCTTATTTATTTACATTTCTTTAAAAAAATTAAATATTTGATTATCCCCTCTCAACTTGAAGAATAAGAGAGGACATTTATGTAATTGACGAGGTAGATATACCTATATGAAAATGTTGGATTTACAAAAATTATGAAATGCTATCATTTATCATTTATATTTTGAAAGAAAATAAAAGAAATAAATTACAATTTCTTATGGCTCGCGAAATATTTTTAGGCCGTGAGGAGTTCACAAAATTCCATTTTCATTGTTTAGTAGACATCCTGCAATATTGTTTTAAGAAAAATTTCACATTAAAAATTATTAGGGATTTAAAATAAAATAGGGATTCAAATAAAATTGAATAAGATGATATGATGAAAGAGTTTTGATCAGTTGCCTTATTCTGTGGTAGAGCCTCTGAAACATGGCAGCTAGGGGCTGGGAAGGGGTGTGAGAAGTAGTCAATGAGAGGGGTGCTACATTGTCACATATCTCATCTGTCCCTCATTAGGCCGCATGCCTGTAGGCGCCCCAAGGCAGAGAGAGGGTGGAAGTCTTGGCAACGCTGCGTTCCTACTATTTCAGTCACCACCCGCCTCGATTTTATCGGCTCTTCAATGTGTATTTTGTGTGTAGGCCCAATCATGATGGGACCATAAACCACCCTGGAGGCCGGCTAGTCTCAATAAAATATTCTATTAGGAACCAACTATCTTTTTGTTTTACTTCTAGTTAAATAATTACTTCTCACTGCGTCAGTCATCTTCTCATTAATGGCTGATCCAGTTAATTGCGCTTTCTCAAATAAAATAATTATAAAAAAGTCCCAAAATGTAGCGGATTTCCGTAGTAACGGAATCAATTTTCTAGCTATTCGTTTAGAGGTAAGACGCTTCTAATGAGCTTAGAAAAACGTTTTATTAATTAAATAAAAGGAAACACTGTAGTAGCTTTTGTCGAAAATGACTAATTGCAGACTATAATACAAAATTACTATTTTTGAAACAAAAAAAAAAAAAAAATCATGCCTCACATTCTCTTCCCCTCGTTCGCGACATATCGTGTTCTGATTTTAACTACGAGATCATATCGCTTACTACCAGAGCGCTTTTTTTTTTTATCTTTTTTTTTAAATTTCCTAATTGCATTAATTGAAAATAAAAAGTAGCGTAATACATTACTACTGCTTAAATTAAGGACAGAATCTCTTTATTTTTAGGGAATTTATTGTCATTATCCTGTCGTGTTTGAGCATCATTGCTTAACAACGGTGTTTTTCTACAATCTATTAATCATTATTTTCCAATTCATTTTTTAACTTTTGGATGTTTCAAAATCATTAAAATAGCCTTGTAAACAATATATAAAAAGAATCGAAGCATGATAACATTAGAAATGGAGATAAACCATTTTGCTTGATTCTTGTTGAAGTAGGATTTTGGTGCTTATGACATTTCACTGGGAATATGTCGATACTATCTTAAAAAATAATAATACTAATAAATACAGTAGATACAGTTTTTTTATTTAATTGAAATTATTATAAATATTTTTTTTATAATTTTTCCATCCAAAGAGACACTCCTCTTTCGGGACGTTCTTACATTCCTTCCTTTGGACCAATGTGCAAAATATTTTTAACAAAATAATAATCAAAAGAAAATATTTTTAAAAAGTGGATATGTATGGAGGAACTCTGCCTGAAAAATGAAAACCTTTTTGATGAAACACTATATTTATATCATGGTTATTTTATTATTTTTGAACAATCAGGAAAAAAAATACCATTAGATGGCCTACAGTGTTGAACAGTGTTTTAGAAAAGAGGACTGCATTTACTGAAAACTGAAATTCTCTGCCAGAAGAAGGACATCTTGATTCCAGTCAATAATGTTGACAGATCCAAAACTATATTTTAATTTTATATTTTTTTATCGACTTTTCCTTTTTCTAACATTTTTTTTTTTTTTAGTATTAATAATGAAGTGAATCTTACAGGTTCAACAAAACAAACAGATTTTATCGTCCCTTAGGGGAACTACCGCCGATGGTTTGGGAGACACTCGGCCTGCTGAGAGTAACGCTCGCATCAGCTCCAGGTGGACAAATGAAGAGATGCTCCTTGCAGTTCAAGGTACAATTCTTTGTTTACTTTATAGTTAGTTATTATGCCCATGCTTTAACTACAAGGTCATATCGCCTACTACCAGAATGTTAGTATTGTAGAATTTCCTCCCTATTCTCTGTATGAAGGATGATCTCTTCTGGATGTAATAGCTTTTTGAAAGCCCTCCAAAATGGCTATTTTTTAAGGTACAGTCCAACTTAACCCTCACATGGTAAGGTGGTCTAATGGCATATAAATAGTAATGTCGGGTCTCTTAGACCCCGACATATTAATTTCATAAATAGCCTCGTTTTTAATGAATTTGGGATAAAAAAAAATAACAGAGATTAATAAGTAAACAAACAAATTTATTTTTTATTGATAAATTATTTTCAAAAATATATTTAGGCTAATAATTGTTAAATGTTTATAGTTTTTTCTATTAATAAACTCAGTCGCTATAATATAACACGGTTCATCACGAAAAAACATCATTAAATGTTAAAAACTAAAAAGTTAAAAAAAAAAATTAAAATAAGAGGGATTTTGAAAAAAAAAATTAAATATTTCTGTAAATAATGAATAAACTCAAGGTAACAAACTTATTCATCAGAGTCGGTTTGACGCATTTTTCTATAGCACTCTATAGTTTGTAAACATTCACCTGTTTGTATTGTCTGCATACACCAAGCGCTGGCAGATGACTGAAGAGGATATCACACGGGTGTTTAAGCCTCACTCAATCTGTAGATGAGCTTCCGTCGTCCTCTCATTATTTATATTTTTTGCTCGAAAAATATCATAATTTTTATTGTGTTTTTTTTTTAAATAAACAATAACATATTGAATAAAACAAATTTATTAGTATAATATAACACACATACAGACATATATTTTTTCTAAATTTCAGAATAATCTAATATTAAAAAAATTTATAAATATATATTCATTACAAAAATATACAAATTTGACACTCAAATATTTATGAATATAATATATTACATACATATTATGTATGTATAGCTCTACACACACTCACACATATCGTGTAAATAAATACACAAATACATATTTACTTATAAATATATAAACAAAAAAAAAAACTTATTTAGTGACACAACTGACATCATGAAACCTGAAGCTTACACAGAAAAGCTTATCGGGTTACATGGCATAAAGTTATATATTTATAAGCTAGTTTTTTTTTTTTTATGGCATTTAAATGTCAAACATATGTTCAGCTACTTACATTAGGTTAGGTTTTATGACTCATGCCCGGGCTTCGCCTACTACCAGAGCGCTCTTTCGTCACTCTGGTGGACATGAGCCCGACTCTACTGTGGGAGTCCTAAATTTTGCCTACCCTAAATTTTTATTCATCTAGGGTAGGGGTCTTTAACGAGTACCTGACATCGTACAGGCTCGGGACCATCGCTTAACGTCCCATCCGAAGGACGGCGTGCTTAAGTTTATTTTACCTCCCAGATAAAATAAACTAAGGGCCTCGGTCGGGCTACGAACCCACGACCTTGAGCTCAGAAGTCAAGCACGCATACCACTGAGCTACCGGCGCCCTCTACTTACATTATACATGATTATATAACAAAATATTCATCTGTAAACAGAAGAAATCATTTATTATAAACTACGCTAACATCACTTAGTACTTTTTAAGCTTTACAACTTTGAAAGAAAAGATCCCACATTACCTTGCGAGGGTTAATAATAATAACTTACAAGTTGACAAAACAAACTTTGTTTTTAAAACGAAAAAAAAAAAAAATGATTACCTACATGTTATAAGTTCTACGTTTGTATTATAAAGTTTTTGTTTTTTTGTTGTTGTTTAGGAGTAAGAATGTACGGCAAGGACTTTGTTGCCATTGCAGAAATAGTTGGTACAAAAACGGAAGCTCACGTGAAGACTTTTTATTCGAATCAAAGAAAGCGTTACAGTCTGGACAAACTGGTGAGCGAGTATGAGGCTGAACACGGTCCCAAGGAAGAGGTGCAAGTTAAGGTAAAGTAACTGCAGGAAAGTCAATAAACTTGTGTGCTTTTAGCGGATCTACAGAAATGGGCTCATGGCAACATACCTATGGGCTCATGGCAACATAGCTATGGGCTCATGCGCTCACTCAGTTGGCAACATATCTATGAAAACTACCACCCTGTTTCCACCAAACAGGGCACCCAACTCATGAAGATGATTTGAAGTTGTTTGTTCAAATTCTTATTTATTTATTTATTTCAAATGGGCCAGATAAAAAAAAAAGTCGGTGAATCATCATCCCCAGAACGAATTATTCAATTGACTTTTCGCTTGTTGACTTGCGAAAAGTCAATTGATTAATTCGTTCATACATTCATTAAATCGGCAATTATTGGATTTTTTTGAGTTGAGCCCCCCCTGATCCTTCCTTTCCTTCTTCCGATTCAGCTGAAAATTAAAAAGTGTCGTCCGTATATCGTATTCAATTTACTTGTAGAAACGTTATCTCAAATTTCAAGTGTATAATTAAGTACAGGGAATATGAAAAAGAAATATGTCACTTTGTTATTGTACAAAAATTCAAATCTCTCCTTATGTTTATGTAAATGTGATAAAAAATAAAAAAATTGTAAACAAAATGTAAATAACATTTATAGTATAATGTATATAATAATATATTGTTAACAAATTTTAATTTTATTTATATAGATCTTGAGCTCAATAATGTATGTCTATATAGTATGATTGAGTTGTTCTTCGTCTTAAAAAAGGAAACGTGTGGAGTAAAAAATCTCAGGGAACTGATAATATCTGAGACGGCCAGTGGTTAGGCTGTATCCCCGTAGAGTCGAGGCGTACCAGGACGTCCGGAAAACATGCCAACGTCGTTCGTCCATCCGAACATCGTGACTATCGTTTTTGTAATTTGCCCACTATAAACGTATAATCACGTAATTAGTTGGGCTTTAAAGGATAGTCCAACTAAGTATTTAGGTTCTGTGGCCGTTGGGAGGAAGAAAACTCACATTTTTTTTTATAACAGTAATATGTGACATACCATTTCAAATGATTTGACGATGCGAATTCAAAAATATGTTTTTTAAATAAATAAAACAAACTTATTTTTGAAATATTGTCTATTCCACTAAAGATATATCTATAAAACTACCGGTTTGGGCCTTATACCATCGTCAGGTCTAGTTATGAACTAAGTTAGTTTGCAGAGAGCGACCCTTCAAATTTATCTCAGGCGAAAGGGTGCTATTAAAACATGGGAGTCCCCCGGCTGTACCGTTTGTACGCTATTAAAGCACCCTTTCACCTGAGATGTATTTGAAGGGTCGTTCTCTGCAAACTAACTTAGTTCATAACTAGACCTGACGTTGGTGTAAGGCCGAAACCGGTAGTTATATATATATATCTTTAGTGGAATAGACAATATTTCAAAAAATAAGTTTGTTTCATTTATTTATTACAAGTTTCCACAATATGTCCGCGTTCCTCAACCTAGAATATGTTTTTTTTTTTGTTTTTTTCTTGAGGTAGATGGAGGAGAAGGGTTGAAAAATGTTTAATTTGTTTGCGATAACTTACATATATTCACGAAACTTAAGAATACATTTAAATATGCCTCAACTATAGAATATATAGACTACGTGGCGTCCAATAATTTAAACGAGGTAGATGATCTTATATTTAACACTTGTTCTTTCTTGTTTGCAGATGGAGGTGGAGGGAGAAGCTGCGGGGACCGTTGGTGGAGTGGTTAGCTGTCCAACTCCTCCTGCTACACCCACCAAGTCTCTCTTGAGCAACACCAGCAAAACTCCAACCAAATGATCCCCCCGGGTGTTCCTATTTAGATCTCGCCCATAGCCACCAAATACTCTGTCACGATACTTCCTCATGAACTATGCGAAACATCTTCTTCCTAGATCAAAACACAGAAAAAAAAAAAAAAAAAAAAAACTATAAAGAAACTATTTCTTTTCTTCCCCTTGTTCTTTTAATAGTAATTCGTTGTAAATATTTTTATTTATATAGCTCGTTGTTGGACGCCATAATCTATTATACGATTGTATTCATATATAATTATTATAATAAATGTTTTAAATTAATTATTTAAAGATATAGAATTTGATATATATAAAAATTGGGAGAGCAGTGGCCCCCAAGGGCGATTCGAATGTGAATTACTTTGTACATGCTCACATTATCGTAGATTGTAAATATTTTAAATCAAATTGAAGCGAATGTATAAAAATAGTTGGTATATTTTAAAGAAAACTATTATAGTTTTTATTTTTATGTTTGAAATTCTATTTTATTTCGTTGTATGAAATTCTAACTTTATTTGTATTTTCCATTTTATTCAAATGCACTGAAAACAAATACAAATAAATGTATGAAACGAATTTCACAATACATGACATATATTTATTAAAATAAAAAATCTGTGTCGAAAACTGCCGATGTAATGGACATATCGACATGAACTTTTATATGAGGATTGAGATGTCCCTGATGATTTTTAGCCAAATTAGTCGAAGAGAATGGTTAAGAGGGAGATCAAAGACTTAGTTAATTTAAAATAATTTGCGCTGGGAAGTGTATCGCCGGTGATTCACCATGACTTTTTAAAGAAAATTTTGTTTGTCAGTGCTCTTCTCAAAATTGCTTTCCACCATTTTATTGTTATTATTCGTAGGTCTTTAATTAATTCAACAAAATTTTCATTATTATTTTTATTGTTTTTTCTTATTATTTTTGTAAAAAATATTTTATACTTACTGTCATAAGCATAATTATTTATAAGAAATACATTCTAAAAAATAAACAATTTTATTTATAAAAAATAAACTCGTGGTAGTCCCGGCGTTGCCTGGGTAAACCCTCAAACTAGAGGTAAGCCCAATATATACCAAACCAATCTTAGTTGGTGTGGGAGGCCACTCACTGATTCTCCCGGACCGGACGAAGGATCCTCCGCAAAACCTTTCTTTCTATCTCAAGGCTTCTCTCGTCTCTGGACAGGTTTTATAGAGCTGGGGTCTTGGTTTGCTAGTCAGCAGTCGAGACCTGAGGTGCCTATAGTAGCTTTGTATGAACGCAGCAACTCTACGGTCTTATAATTAGAGAGGACAATCTTCACAGCTAAAACGGAAGTGTAACAGAACTATGTGAAACACCTAACTGTGGCCGAAAAATTATTGAAACTTTTAAACAAATGTCTAGAATCGTTGAATTTAAAGTGTATGTAGCGTCAAAAATGCGTGCCATGAGGAAGAGAGGCCAGCTCCTTCAGCATTCTCGTGGTGGTGAGTGGCTAGCCAGATGAACTGGTACACGTCTTGGGCCTGCCTATAGTCTTGTGATCCCCCGCGCAACGCCGGCTACTATAACTAGTTTTATGTATATATACAAAAGATTATACTTTTATTTCGACTTTTCCTTCTTCCCAAATAAGTATAGGAAACATTTTCAGTGTATCAGAAATCTTCCGGATTTCAGAGACTCCGGAAGATTTCTGATACACTGATGCAGTGGAATCGAGACTGCAGAGCATGTGGTCCTCGAATGTCCGCTGTACGATGGGCCTAGGGTGGGGTTGATACGCGGGACAGGATCGTACTTAGGACTCGACCCGGCAGCTGGTGACGGAAACCGGCTACCAAGTGTTCAGCCAATTTGTCGCCTCGTGACGGAGAAAAAAGAAAGCACTATAACCCTGCGCCAGGGACGACTGCAGTCATGCCGGTGGTCGCCCCCGAGCTCTCTCGACGCGCCAAGCAGCGTCGCCCACACCACAGCTACTGTCTTGGAAATAAATACACTTGTTAGGCCCTCTTCCCTGACGATTCGGCGAAAGGGTGTCGTGGCCTCCACCGGACGTCGGCAACCCAAAAAAAAGAAATGAAGATGGGCAATCCAAAAATATATTGATGGGAAGGAATAATCTTACTTGACATGTCAAGCGAACACAGGGAGAGAGTACGAGGCGTGCTCTTGTCTATCCCTGAGAGTCCCTCACTTCTGGTTCTGCTCTGGAGCAGAGAGGGGGTGCATATCTTGTCTGCTGACACATAAAACATCGCAGCACATATCAAGGTAAGCTGAGGACGACGTCCAAGCTGGCCACAACATATTTTCATTTTTAGTTTTCTTTTGTAAACACAAATAAACCCTGTTCCTGAAGACTTGGCGAACGGTGCACCACTAACTCCTCAATCAGTCTGGCTCAATCAATGTTATCCCCTTCAAAATAGTCCCCATTAGATATTATACACTTATGCCAGTGCTTCTTCCAATCCCCGAAACACTTCTGGAACTCGATCTTTGGGATAGCATTTACCTCTCTCAGCGATGCGCTTTTAATATCATCTATGCATGTGAAACGACGGTCCTTTAAGGTTCTCTTTATTGTTAGGAACAGAAAAAAGTCACAAGGAGCCATGTCTGGCGAATATGGAGGCTGGGGCATCATTACAGTGTTGTTTTTGGTCAAAAATTCACGAATAAGCAATGAAGTGTGATCAGGAGCATTATCGTGGTGCAAAATCCATGAATTGTTTCGCCACAAATCTGAGCGTTTTTTTCGGATTGCTTCACGCCAACTCCGTTGCACTTGTAGTCCTTATTTTAAAATAGAAAAACAGTGAGCTCGTAGACTCTACAGAATCAAGCACAGTTTATGAGTGTCCTTATCTCACTTGAATGTTTATTAAGTCGTCTAATGTAAGTATTTGTTAAGTCATGGCTAAAGATATTAGCAATACCGAAAATACTCCCATATATTATATATATTTTATGAAATATACAATATTTTCAAAAACACGTTTTTCATTATGATTTTTTTTGAATGTATAACACGTCTGACGCCGAGTAAAAAAAAAAATCAAAGTCAAGTTGAAATATTGACCCAAGATGCTGCTTCGATAAAATATGACATGTTTTCTCTTACACAAAATATAAAGGAAAAAGATAATGATCATAAAAACACAGGAAAGTAGTTTATTTAACATAATTCTGACCGAAAAAAAAAATTAGTTGTCTACCAGGGTTCATCCTAATCATATTTATGTTGAAGGTAAAGTTATTTAAATTTTACCATCAATTAATTGGTATTTCAGAAATATATTGAAAATATGGGACATATGACCAACCTTCTGGTAGGGATCTATCGATACTGTCGTATAACTCGCCCTAATTCTTGTTATCAATACTCTTTGTTTGGCCCAGGTTATTCGGAAACTATCGGAATTCAATAAGAATTGGCTCTCTATAATACATTGTCCCCTCTAGCAAACAACTTGTTGTGTCCAAGTTAGATAGTTTGACAAAGCCCACATTCAAGACAATCTCATGTTCTAGATAAATCGACCCTCCACAGTGGGAAAAGAGTAATCTCCTAAGGACAAAGTCCGGGGTCTATTGTATGAAACCAGAGAGAAGGGTCATGTAATGATGAATCAACAAAATCTTAACAATAAGAACCCTCACGAAAAAAGACGCGGGGTTCAGTCGGTAGTGTGAGTGTCAGTCAGTCTGGAGTTCGAATAGAATTAGTAGCATCAGTAAGTTGCAGTTTAGTTTCCGTTTGGTCTTCTCATCCTTTTTGAAAGATATTGTCTTAGATCAATAAAACTTGGGAATTTATATCATCTGTTCATTCTCGACTCCCAAAGGTTCGGAAGCACCTTCGTAGCTTGCCCTGGTATCAGAAACTCTCCTGTGTGGATACTAGAAACACAGTTTCTGTTACGACAGAAACATATATAATGATTTTTCATAGTATACACTGTCCTCTAGAAGGAGGTAAGGTTTAGGTTAGGTTTTATGACTCATGCCCGGACTTTAACTACGAGGTCATATCGCCTACTACCAGAGCGCTCTATCGTCACTCTGGTGGACATGAGCCCGACTCTACTGTGGGAGTCCTAAATTTTGCCTACCCTAAATTTTTATTCACCTAGGGCAGGGGTCTTTAACGAGTACCTGACATCGTACAGGCTCGGGACCATCGCTTAACGTCCCATCCGAAGGACTGCGTGCTTAAGTTTATTTTACCTCCCAGATAAAATAAACTAAGGGCCTCGGTCGGGCTACGAACCCACAACCTTGAGCTCAGAATATAATAATAGTATTGCAAAAGTTCCATCAACTGAATAGCTTAAAGGAAAAGGAAAATATCGATTTGTTTGTTTTTGTGACTCATGTTCGAGCTTGAACTACGAAGGCATATTGCCTACTACCAGAGCGCTCTTTCTTCTCTCTATTAAACATGAGTGAAGACTATTGTGAGAGTCCTAAATTTTGTAAGGTATAGTTACCTAGGATAGGGGGTCTTTAACGAGCACCTGACATCGTACAGGCTCGGGAAGCTATAATAAACTCATATTTCCCCGGTCTCCAGGCCATCTCCTCTTCAGATGAAGAGGAAGGTTAATGGGATGGGCTTGAAAGGACAGTATTTTTTTTTATAATATTAATTTCATCGACCGATCTGATTCGTGAGAGCTCAAGAACAGGTTAGGGCTTAAGGATGACGGGTTAAAAAAATATATCTAACAACGTAATAAGTTAAGGTTTAGAGGGTTTGATATAGGAATAGAAAGTTGAATGGTCTTTATGAGGAGAGGGGAGGGAGTACATTTTATAAAGTTCGAATTCCGTAGAATCTGTTGTCGGAATTTCAAATATTATTATTAATATTAAAATTCTGGGGGTATTGAGGGTCAGTCAATGAAGAAAACACTATTAAAATGCCAACGTTTCGATATATTTCATATCATCATCAGGGCCTAACCAACATGGGGGTATCAAGATTAGAAACCCCCATGTTTGTTAGGCCCTGATGATGATATGAAATATATCGAAACGTTGGCATTTGAATAGTGTTTTCTTCATTGACTGACCCTCAATACCCCCAGAATTTTGAAATCTACAGTCGCTAGCAAACATCTATTATTATTAATAAGTTATCATTTATGACTACCTTTTTATCGATGATTTTATAGAATAAGTAGGTATGGTATTAGAGAAGGAGGGCTGATTGGCTGAGTATTTTGAGTTTTTATATGGTTAAATTCCTCAAAGAGGGTGTTAGGCGGAAGGACATGAAAGCTTATTATCCCATGCCTAATGTCGGTGAGACTATTGAAATAATTTTATAACAATTCTACTAATTCGTCAGTCATCTCCATGAGGATTATAATATTTTCGTTCGTTAAAATTTCGCTATTCCTAAATTCGCTAGTCCTAACGTTCTCGTTTCTAGTGGTTTTCTGCGTGAAATTATTAAATTTATCAATATTTAGATTTAACAATTTCGTATTTTGATTTATTTGTGTAATAGAATAGTTGTTGGGTTTGGGTACAGGTTAAATGAGAACTTCGAGTAGAACAAGAGATATATTTATTTGGACAACACCCTTATTACAAAACCGCGTGGTAACGAACACAAAGTCAGTTGTTCAATAATAAGTTCCATACCGCGTGGGAACTACACAAGTCACTCACTTACTGTGCTTGGTAACAGACGACTCACTTTATACCCGCGTGGTAATAACCAACTCACTTCCGCATGGTAACTAACGACTCACCTTATACCCGCGTGGTAATAAGGACGAATCCATTCCGCACACCGCGTGCTGGCTCGACCCAGACTCTCAGTCCACCCTGCGTGGTGACCAACTGGTCCCTCTCGTTGTTAAGAGACGACTCACTTTATACCCGCGTGGTAACAGCCAACTCAACCAACTCAGTCCACCCCGCGTGGTGCCCAACTGCTTACTCACTCATGTAGTTCAAGAGTCCCGCCGACTCCTATCGATTGTCTCGGCGTGTTCCCGAATTCACCCACACTCAACTCGCGACTTAACATCCCGCCCCCCATGAAGGCTCGGCTTCATTATTGGGTTGGGAGCGGGCATAGGCGCGAAAGGGGTCTGCGCACAACCCCGGTGGTCGTTGCGACATCCGCGACTCGCGTGATCGCGTCTTGCCCCGGGTAGAGCTGGGTGATCCGTCCCAGCTTCCAGGATTGCGGCGGAGCGTTGTCGTCCCCGTAGGTCTCCTTCAAGAGCACTTCTGACGCGAGCGGGTACCGCTGCAACTCCCGATCAGCCAGCTCATGCAGCGTGCGAATCGCGAGAAAAGGCGCGGAAGTCGTCCATGAACGGAGCGGAGGCGACATGCATCAGTTTAGCGAATGGTGTGCGAGTGGTGATCTCAGTGCCGCGTGGAATGGAAGGCAGCTGTCCGAGCCGACTTTTGCGTCCAGGCATACGATGAGTAGGCCAATTGGTGCGTTGAGGTCGTGGGTTGCAGGCTTCATCCAAAGAGGCTGGAGGCGCGAGCGCTGAAGTGTCGGTTCAGCTTGCGCAGAAGAGGCGTCGCAGGTGGGTTCGTTCGCGGTAGCGGGAGGTGCAGTCTTCTCAGCAGCAGAAGATCTACGGCGTCGGCGCTAGTGCCGATGGGTTGTCGTTTTTTCTAAGTCGACTAATTTGACTTTCTTCGCGACATTTTGAAATTGAAAATAATAAAATAAGATGGACTGTATTACTTACTTTAATCCGGCCCGGAGGACCATGTTGGGTTTGGGTACAGGTTAAATGAGAACTTCCAGTAGAACAACAGATATATTTATTTGGTCAACACCCTTATTACAAAACCGCGTGGTAACGAACACAAAGTCAGTTGTTCAATAATAAGTCCCATACCGCGTGGGAACTACACAAGTCACTCACTTACTGTGCTTGGTAACAGACGACTCACTTTATACCCGCGTGGTAATAACCAACTCACTTCCGCATGGTAACTAACGACTCACCTTATACCCGCGTGGTAATAAGCAACTCACTTCCGCATGGTAACTAACGACTCACCTTATACCCGCGTGGTAATAAGGACGAATCCATTCCGCACACCGCGCGCCGGCTCGACCCAGACCCCCAGTCCACCCCGCGCGGCGACCAACCGGTCCCTCTCGTTGTTAGGAGACGACTGAATCCTGTAGTTCAAAGAATCAACAAGTCACTCACCACAGGTCGTTCAAGGAACACACCGTAGGTATCGATTCTCGGCGTGTTCCCGAACTCACTCGTTCTGGCTTCCCCTCGCGCGACCCAACAATAGTTAAAATTTGTAATGGTAGAGGAGATTATTTTGATTTGATGTTGTAAGAGGAAACATTGAGTTTCAACAAATTAAAATGGTAGGTTTTGAGTTTATTTTGACTTATCTCCAAGGTCGCTGTATTGTTGTCATGTTCTTGGATTATTTTAAAAGGACCTTTGAAATCTTTCTCTAACTTTTTATAATTTCGTTTTGCTAGCATGTTATATACTAAAACTTTTTTGCCTTCTTTAAAATCATATTGTTTATTGTAAGTTTTGTCATAATGTTTCTTGTAACCTTGTTTAGCCTTGAGTTGGTTTTCCCGGGCTGTATTCCATAAGTTTTGCATTTTGTTCATGATTTGTTTGGCCAATTCAGAATAGGTCTTGTTTTGTTTTGGGTTAAGAAATTTATCTGCAATCCTTGGGGTTTGGCCGAAGACTAACTCGTATGGGGTTGTTTGGGTTGCCTTTTGAACGTGTGTATTGTATGAGAAAATTGCGAAATTTAAGAATTCGTCCCAATCGTCTTTATCTTTGTTTACGTAACACTTTAAATAATCTTTTAAGCTTAAGTGTGTCTTTTCTAAAGAACTGTTAGTCTGGGGGTGATAAGGACTCGCAAATTTATGATTTATCGAGAGCAATCTATTCAGTTCTTTTAAGATTGAACTCTGAACCTTGTTCAGACAGGATTTTACTGGGGAATCCAAATAGTGTGCAGAATTTCAGAAAATGTACGGCGACGGTCAAAGCACTATGTTCGGGAATCGCATACAATTGTACAAATTTAGTCAGGTCATCTTGCAGGGAGAGTATACATTTGTTTCCGTGTTTAGTTTCCGGGAGGGGGCCCATAACGTCAATTGCAATTTGTTCACAGAAAGTTTCAGCGGTAGTCGTAATGATCATAGGGCTTTTGTTTGGTTTGAAATTTGTTTTAGCAATTTGGCAGGTAGGACATGTTTTTATGTATTCCTATTACTATCCTTCATGTTTTTCCAGTAATATTTCGTTTTGATACTTGAGTAAGTCCTATCAATTCCTTGATGTCCCGCTATTACGTGATCGTGATATAATTTCAAAGTTCTCTTTATTTCTTCTTCATCAGTAATCTCGGCTATTTCCTCGTGTAAGATTTTATAATTGTTCCCGTTAAATAAGAATTTTAGAATTAAGTTAAATTTTAGGTTTTTTCCATGCTGTTCAAAATTAGCGATGGTGAAAGAGCGATGAGAGCGAGTTTTATTATCTTCGAATTTCCTTTTTAGAGTTTCGAATACGTCTTCGAAATTTGCATTATCTTCATTAGACCTCTTGATGAACAAGATAAAAATATTTTGATTCTGTTTCTTAATTTGGACCACGTCCCGTAATTTGGAATTTTTGAATTCGTGGTTGGGGTAGTTTTCAGTTATATATTTATAATATTTGTCTACATCCGAAATTTTGCAGGACAGTGGCACTACGAGGTTTCTGATTTTGTGGATACTAGTCGGATCGCCCGGGACAACTGGGTTTTGTTCTGTGAGTCTCGTCATGTCCGCGAAGATTAGATCGTTGATGATTTGCATTATGGGGCGACTTAATGCATCTGCGTTTTGATTCATATAGCGATGCACTGAGCGAATCCGTCTGATGAATTTACTAGCAAGTTTGGAATAAGTTTTCTCTCATCTATTCTTGTTTCGTGGACTAGTCCAGTATGGGTTTCACGATTTAATACTTTAAGAGGAATTATTGTTCCTTGTAGAGGGTCTAATTTGATGAAAGTCCCTATCGGGTCTGTATTATTAAAAGGGATTATGTGATTTTGAATTTTTATCACTATATCGACATAATCGATCACGGCTTTTTCGTTGTCAAGGAAATCATTCCCCAGAATACCTTGGATAGGGAGTAGAAATTCTGGAACCATCAATCAGTTGCATTTCAGATGATAGTTTTAGATTACACATAGTTCAATCAGTGTCCTACCCAAGGTTCTTATGGGTGAATTTGGATTAATACCGTTTATTATGACGGAGGCGGTAGGATTTAGGGCGGTTTTAGTAGGATTCAATGCGTCGTGTTTAATAAGTTATATGGATGATCCTGTGTCTACTAAAAAGGCTAGCGTATGGTTAGAATTTTCGCTTGTGAAACTTAATGTTTTTTCATCAGAATATGCGGTTAAAGTTCTAGGTTGGTAGTGAAATGCCCGTGTTAGTGCCCTGACCTCTGAACGGGCATTCGAATTCGAGGCCGTTTGGAAGTTTAAATAATTGATTTTAGGATTAAATTTTGGGTATTGCTTCTGACTATTTTGGTATTGCCTTTTCCGACATTCATTAATGAAATGACCTTTATTTTTGCAATAGTTACGAAATTTGCCAGGATCGTAGGTACTGCGTCCTAGATTCCCAATTTGGGGGTGGGGTGTTATTTCTATAATTAATGTTTTTCCGACCATCTCTTATTGTGTGATTGGACATATTGCAATTTGAACAGTGAACAGGCTTTTTCCGACAATCCAGTGATGTCATATTGCAGTAGGAACAACGAATAGATTTTGAATTAATATAGTTAATATATTTTTCCTCTTGAATAGCTAAGGAAAATGCGTCATTTATGTTTTTTATATCTCTTGCTCGTAACATTCGAGATATTTCGGGTTTTGAATGGAGAATGAAACGTCTCGACATGACTAGATAATTGTGAAATGATATATCGAAAAAGATGATCTACTTGATTGGGTAGAGCAAAATTGTACAGCATTGTTACAGTTAATTAGAAAGGTGGAGAGATCTTGTTTATTGCCGTCAAATGGCTTAATGAACCTAAACAAAACCGCTAAAGGTAAATTCTCCTCTACAGGAAGAGGGTTAGCGGGAGGGTTGTCGGTGAAAAGGGTAGGATTAGACGTTGTGAGGAAGGACAGTAATAGGTTTAACTATGGAAAATAATCTCGAGACTTACTTTATGTCCCTTTGTCTGGTTCCGTAGGTTGTTTTCCGTCTGTTTTCGATGGGGGTTGACAGGATGAAGGCGGGTCCTTTACCAGTTGAATGTGACGTATCCTCTTCGTCTCCGGGGGGGGGGGGGGGGGAGGGGGGGAGGGATCCCAAGGGGAGACGGGGCGGCGGGAACTATAAGGAAATTCCAGTCATTCAGCGAGCAGTCTACCCCGTATGCGAAGTTCAACTCTTATCGAAAACAACGTCGAGAATCCCCGAGACTTGCGTGACGAGAAACGCTTACGCCGAAACGTGAAGAGATGGTTATATGTCCTTTCTCAACCCACCACTATAACTACCCTATGTATCGGTAAAAACCCCCAAGAAGAAGCTATTAAGAGAATTGGCATATTGATATTGGAAGAAAATTGCAAGACTTATAGCAAATTCGCTATCTTAGAAGCACCATCATCGATTCGTGACAGAAATCACAGATATAACATTAGACGACTGCTGCATCAGTATGTACAGAATTATTAATACGAGTTCCGAACAACTTCAGCCTCTAAAATTAACAAGCATGAACCTAGAGGATTTAGAAAATGCTCGCCGCCAACTCGATGAATTCGATCAAATTCTTCAAAATCAACTAAAGAAACCCTTCATCATCGAGCATTCTAACTGGATCATGATTATATTATATTATATCCATCACAGGAGGAATCATTACAACAGCACTTCTCTATAACGTTTTGAAATGGCTCGGATTAACAACCATCCTGAGGCGACTCTTGTGTTGCACCAAGGAACCGAGAGAACCAATCAGAAGACTCAGATCAGTCAGTCTGCCGTGCCCCGAACCACCACACGCGGTCCAAACCACAACCCTGCCCCTTGAGGCGCCAATTCAACTAGAGTATGTCCAGCCGCCACCGGAGGTTATACGACCGCAAGGAGATAAACCGAGACCTTCTCATCCTGGTACGAACTCCACAACAAAAAATATTAAGAAATAGAACTGTAATGATCGATGATTAAAAAAAAAAAAAAAAAAAAAATATATATATATATATATATATACCTATATATTAAGAAAAGCTACAATTATTTTAATCATAAAATATTCATTTAGACTATTAATCTATTCTTATCATTTAATCTATTCGCTATAATTCAAGCTATTATTATTAAGAAAAGTTCATGTTATTTTAAAATGCCAATCTAGTCTATTTTTTTTTCATGTAAACATATGTTATTTAATAAATAAAACAAACTTATTTTTTTAAATATTGTCTATTCCACTAAAGATATTTAGAAAAATAAAACTACCGGTTTCGGCCTCACACCATCGTCAGGTTAGTGATGAACTAGATAGACTAGGTCTGGTTCATAACTAGACCTGACATGGTGTGAGGCCGAAACCGGTAGTTTTATTTTTATAAATATCTTTAGTGGATTAGACAATATTTAGAAAAATAAGTTTGTTTTATTTATTTATTACAAATTCCACAATATGTTCGCGTTCCTCAACTTAGAATTTATTATTTAGTTAATCTTAGAACAGTAGAGAGAAATCTCTAGTTAATCTAAGAACAGTTCTTAGTTAATTTCCATTAGCTATTCCTCTTTAGGAAAATCCATCACTTCTTTTCACATAAAACTAATGTTATTTTTCCACCTATTCCCTGCTATCAATGTATTATATTAATATATTATATATATATAATTAGCCCCTAATTACTTTATAATTCATTTTGCACTTTATTATTCTATTCTAGTGGTGTAACGTTATTATTTATCATGTCCATTTTATAATTCTATCATTTGTAAGAGAGACCAGAATGGAAACACGAATTTTAATTTCACATTTTAATTAAAAAACAATGTGAAATTTGGAAAACCCCGGAGGTGTCGTATAACTCGCCCTAATTAGTTCTTGTTTTCATAACTCTTTGTTTGGGCCAGCTTATTCGGAAACTATCGGAATTCAATAAGAATTGGCTATCTATAATTCATTGTCCCCTCCAGCAAACAACTTGTTGTGTCCAAGTTAGATAGTTTGACAAATCCCAAATTCAAGACAATCTCATGTTCTAGATAAATCGGCCCTCCACAGTGGGAAACAGAGTAATCTCCTAAGGACAAAGTTCGGGGTCTATTGTATGAAACCAGAGAGAAGAGTCATGTAATGATGAATCAACAAAATCTTAACTATAAGAACCCTTAGGAAATAATACCCGGGGTTCAGCCGGTTCAGTCAGTTCAGTCGGTAGTGTGAGTTCCGTGAGTGTCAGTCAGTCTGGAGTTCGAATTGAATTAGTAGCATCTGTAAGTTGTAGTTTAGTTCCCGTCTGGTCTTCTCATCCTTTTTGAGAGCTATTGTCTTTGATCAATAAAACTGTTGGGAATTTATATCATATGTTCATTCTCGACTCCTAAAGGTTCGGAAGCACCTGCGTAGCTTATCCTGGTGTCAGAAACTCTCCTGTGTGGATACCAGAAACACAGTTTCTGCTACGACAATACAAGTAAAGTATTAATATTTTTGGCATATACAAGTACTTTTGGTATCTATACGTTTCTTTAGCTACCAAGTAGCTATCGAATAGATACTACTTGTATCGATTCAAAGTACTCGTTTCAAATTTCAACAATTAAAAAAACTATATAAAATTTTCAATTCATCAAAATCGTTCAATGTTCTTTTATTTGTTGTTGCAATAAAATACTGTACTCAAATGACGGTCCACGGACAAATGATATACATGCATATCGTTGGTGATAACCTCATGTGTGATGTCATCACGCATCCTTATTTCTTACCTTATTTACATTAAATGGTTTATCGTTTATGAAGTTTGATTTTGAACAGAACCGTGTGTGATTACGATTTAAGCATTTTATTTTATTTTTTCATTCCAGTTTGTCAATTACAAATTATGAGGCCTCTTCTTATGGCGAAAGTGTGGATTTATTAAGATTAAGAACGATTCGATCTCAGCGACTTGCAATAAATGTTTTAAAAAAGTGAAATATTGTGGGAATACGAATAATCTCCAGTAGTTTTATATCCTTAGTAAAAATACATTGTACGTTTATTTTATAAGGCTTTTTATTGTTTTCATTATGTTTTTAACAATATAATTTTATCTTATTCGATTTGATTTATTTGTTTCTTAAGCCCACTACAATATCTCATTTATAACTTTCATTTAAAAAAATTAAATATAACGAACTACTCTATACAACCGATACGAATAGGAATCGATAAGTTTTATTCAGTACTTGAGTAGTATCGAATTTATTATTCGACACTACTCGAAGTAAAAGTATCGATACTTTTTAGTATCGGTTGAACCCTACCTTCTAGTGTAAGTAGTGCAGTCGAACTATCGATAGTCGGACAAACCGGTAGTATCGATAGTTTGACACCTCTAGAGGGAAGTGAAAAACAAACTTCTGTCCGTAACGTGAAAGTTTATCCTTGATGAAAGTCAGTGATGGGAAGGCTAAATGTACTAATCACTTACAAAACGTCATCCTATCCATGGAAAAATATTTTTGTTCTCGAAGTGAACTGTGAAATCTCACTAATTAATTCGGATCTTCATACCGTAATTTTTTTTTTATACAGTATACTGTAACAACAGTTTTTACAGTATACAGTATACTCTTACAGTATAAGAGAGTATTGTAATCTTGCGAATATCCGAGATCTAGGTTTCAACGGACTTTCACGTTTCAAGATCCCCCTGAATATCGTAAAACTTCTACGTTTAACCTCTAGCAACTTACAGGACTCCTGTACCAACCACACTTACAGATCCCTCTCTCTCCCCCTCCCCACCTCCCCTTATCAAAATCATTTCATACTGGCATCACTGCGGTATAAGAAAATCACTCTCAAAACTATAATGAAAGAAGAATATTGCTGACGCCAACTCATTATATACCCAGTAATGCCAGTATGAATTGATTTTGAGAAGGGGAGAGAGAACAAAATACAGATAATGTTGATAATCAGCAGAACAATAATTGAAGGAAGGATGCTTTGTGTTTACACTTTTTTAAATTTTTGGCATCCATCTGAAAAAGTTTACAATAATTCATACTTAATCAGATCCCATTTAGTTCGAATTGGGAAGTTCTAGTATGAGAAAGCAGATGTTTTTGGGACAGGTTATAAATTGCCAACCTCTTCAAACTCACAATGATATTCTCTATTTGATATCTCACAATAATTGTTTGGTTCAATTAATGTTTCACCAAAGCGTTTGGACAGGTTATTCATTGATTACAGGTTTCAGCGTTATTCTAAACATTCATGGATGGTGGACGTGAGTTGGTGTTATCAAACTGTGATTTACTTTCAACACTAGGAGACTGCTACTTAAATATAAAAATAACAGATTTAATAGCAGAATAACTTATAACAGTGTACACTAACTTTCAGTTGAAATAACCTGTTATTTATCTTTCCAGTTCTTCACCAAGCCGCTGTCTATTCTCTTCTGTTTTTTTACTAAACTAAAGCCAGGGTCGGATCTGTATGAGGAGAGCCTTCGCGCTTTGAACCAATTGCGTCCAAAATCCAAATTGCCTCCCCCTTTTCCTTTTGCGGATTTAGCTGAAAATCAATAGGTGTCGTCCTTAGAGGATTCTGGATACAAATATAATATTTCGTGTCGATACACCCTTGTCATTCTATCGAGAGTTATTGTGTTCACAGACACACACAGACAGACATTCTGTTGCAAGCCCAGAGAGCAATCATTTTGAGAGTGAAGTCAGAACTATCGGACTGTCTCTACGGCTGCGCTACAGGTGCTAGCCAGAGCTCCGCCCATAAACGTGGTCTTGGACGGGGCTGTCGCCTACCTTTAGGAGGAGATATAGATGAGCCCAAAGGATCAGGTCAGAGCGTGGCAAGGACACAGTCCAGGAATGGATTGTGGATAAATAGCAACAGCAGTGGTCATGATCATCGTTTGGCCGAACGAACAATGTATATTTCCCCGAAATCCGGGTACGTCTCGGCTCTACGTGGGTACTGCCTGATCACTGGATGTCCCAGATAGTATTAGGTCACGAAGATTTCAACTCCAAACTATTCTTTTTTAAGAGGATGTACGGATGGGTCTAGGGTGGAGTTAAAACGCGGGACAGGATCGTACCTGGGACTCGACCTACGGCAGCTGGTGACGGAGACCAGCACAACACTATCCAGTGTTCAGTCGATTTGTCGCCTCCTGGCGGAGAAAGAAAAACAACAGTCTAACCTTACGCTCCCGGCGCATCACAGTAGCAAAGCCAGCCAGCCCGTTCTTGATCCCGAGCTCTCTCGACGCGCCGTAAATGAAACTAAAGTGGGCTCGGGGGCGACCGCCGACCATCGTAAATGGTCGCCCCCCAGACGACCACAGCACCTGCTTTTTTTAATCTTATAATAAACAGTTTAGGCCCTTTTCCCCGACAACTCGGTTGTGTCCTCCCCCCCCCCCCCCCCCAAAAAAAAAAAAGGCAGACTTTTTTTTTCATTATTGGAATCAGGAAATCGGCAAACATGAATTTCGTCGAAAACTTCGCATTGAATTTGTGACCGATTACATAACTTCCCCTATACTTCGTATAGCTGAGGAAGTATCCAATAGATGATATCTTTAATTATTTTTTTTCTCACGATATTAGTATTTATAAAAATTAATATTTACATAAGAAAATTAATAATAGTTATGTCAATAATGAATTCCAAATTAACTGACTACAAGGTGCGTGCAGCCATTATGTTTACTGTTTTCACGTAATCAATTATTCTTCATTGATAATATTTATTTGTCTTTGTCATTAATATAAATTAAAAGTTAAGTTTTAATTTCTAGCAGCTAACAGTTTTTCCCCATTCTTCGTTCCCTGATGATGTCATTTCCGTTTTGGTGGATTATCATATTAGTTCCGCTCTTTGTGAATATGATTTCTGCAAGAGTGTATCATCTAAGAGTGGATATTCCTCTATTTTTAGATAAATTGTCTAAAAATGATGTTTCGAATATTCTTTTATTTACTTTTGAAAAAAGTTATTGTACTCAGGTACATATTTGAGGAGCAAACATTCAAACCATGTTTTCTCCTTCGGATACAATGTTTCAGGAAACACAAAAAACTAATAAATTAAGAAATAACTTGTTTTAGACCCTTATTATCGTTTGTTTAGTTGTATTACTAGTTTCTAGGAAGATTTGTAGGCGTACTTTACCTAATGAACTTGAAATTAATTTGGAAAATGTATTTGAAATTTTTGGAGAAATCACGTTTTGGCCGAATTCAGAGGAGGAAACATGTTTTGAATGTTTCCAATGTGGATAAAACACTTTATGAATGAAAAAGATTGGAACTCACATATTGTTACTATAACATTTTTTAATGGAATAAAACTAATTATTAACAGAACAAAGCTGATTATGTAATTATAAAATAAAGTAAAACATTTATAAGTGAAAAATCGTCCCACCATTTCCAGTGCTCACTAATACACCATCTATTATTTCTTCCATTCCTAAATTAATAACTAATAAAAACTTAGGTAAAAGCACACCGCCCTAAAATAAACAAACCAACATAGCACCAAACAAACAATAATCTCCGAGAGATCCTCTGAAACACTAGAAACACAGGTAATAGCTGGGTCACGTGACCAGTAACAACAAGCTCTGATTGGCTGAACACTTTTGGAATGAAACCTGAATTTTCTAAATAGGTTTACAATGGGGTAAAACTTGTTTTGGTTGAAAATAATAGTACACTTTTGTACCATTTAATGTTGAGTTCAAAGAAAAATCACTAACTCATTTTTTTTACTTTTTGGAGAAAACACGGTTTGAATGTTTGCTCTTCATTTAGGTTATCTTGAAATTGTTTTTTTTTTAATTTGTTGTAAAAGTTGTTACCTTATTTGAATTTTAAATTGCAATAAGTTTTTGGACAATCTATAAAATTACTTTAGTTACTTCCCATGGCGTAGCGCCACTGTAGTGGTCCTTGTAGAACCTGGGCCTTCGCAACGATCTTGAACAATTCTTCTCTATCGTCTCCATCTTCTCTGACCCGCCAACCTAAGCGAGGTCTACCTCTTCTTCTCTGTCCTCCCAGGTGTCCCTCCAGTATCCTCCTCGGTATTTTGTCTGGCTCCATCCTCTGTAAATGCTCCAGCCATCGCAGCCGCCCCCTGCTTCACGAAGGCCACCAGGTCCGGGCTATTGTACACGTCCCTCAGCTCTCTATTGGACCGTATCCTCCATCTATATCTTCCTCAATAGCTTCCTCTCCCACGACTTCTTCCCTCCTAGTCAGGATCCAGGTTTCACTCGCATTTATAAATGTCTA
The DNA here is from genome assembly GCA_963662175.1 of Aradus depressus. NCBI lineage: Eukaryota > Metazoa > Arthropoda > Insecta > Hemiptera > Aradidae > Aradus > Aradus depressus. Next base: position 39,169,659 of record OY759219.1, on the reverse strand, counting down.
TTTTGGCGTCGATCCGAACACCTTCTATAGTGACCCGTCGTTATCCTCGCTTTAATTTCTTCTTTAGCATCACTCCTTTCTGTGATAACGGCCCCCAGGTACTTGAAGATATCCATCCGATCATACCTGCAACCTCCAAGTACAAGTTCCTTGTCTCTTACTTCTTTCCACCTGGTTCTCATCTACTTGATCTTGTCCTCGGTGATATGAAGTCCCAGCTTCCTGGACTCTTCGTCTTTCCTGGAAAGTACCAGCCAATGCAGTCATCGACCGTCATTTTTAAGTTCAGAAACGCTGACATATTGTGTAAATGTGTAATAAATAAATAAATGAAACTTATTTTTAAATATTGTCTACTTCAGAGGGTTGCTGAAAGTGAGGAACTAGGCTTAGCTCTATACTACTCAAGGCAAGAGATTCACAATACAGTAACGTAGAATGGAACATGATAAGATATCATCAGGGGCAAGATGTAGGATATAGCAAAGAAGAAAACAGAGTTCAAGAGAGGAAAGAGCGAGAAGAAAAGGTGTTGAAAATAGTTTACTAGATAAAGGTTTGAAGGACTGAGATTCACAAGAAACAGTTTGAATGGTTGGCAGCCTAAGTGGTTACTATACTCAGCGAGGACAAGAAGATCGAAGGAATAGACAATATTTCAAAGAAAAAGTATGTTTAATTTATCAAGATGAAAGAATATATGGCGTAAAATTTTCCAATGAAGATTGGTCGATCGTATTTTTCGAGAACAGAAGAATGAGTGGCGAGAAAACATTGGTCTAAGGTTCTAATCATGAACGGAGATACTTTTAAGGAGAATAAACGGCGCCGGTGAATGACCGGCAGTGTACTTCCCCAGAGCAAAACAACTAAGTTTTCTCTCTACCTCTTACACCAATTTATCGATTTTTTAGTAGCTGTCTTAATAAATTTCATATTAATATATTCGATACATCGATTCATTGGGGTTTTTGAGTTCAGGCAGCCTTCTCTGATCCCCTCTGAAAATAAGTCACGGAAATTGTTCACCATACATGTTTTATCACTTACTAAAATATATGCATTTTTTGACTCTTATTGCAGATAGTAACAGATCATTCAATGTCATCTCTTAAAATATTAAGTACAATTCATTCTTCACCCGGAGCTCCAAGTTTGTTAAATTCAGAACAAAATAAACAACTAAAATGTGAATATAAAATATTCATTGCTGAAGGAATTAGTGATATGAAAATATTGATAAAACGTAATCCCTTTGATAAGGAGAAAGTACTCATCTTTTTAGCTGAAAAAAATGTTTTGAATTTGAACTTTTTTTTAGACAAAGTAAGTAATAATATTCAACTTAAATTTTACATTTTGCTATACTTGTTCTCGTCAGTGATAATCTTTGGTATTAACAGAGTTGCCAACATACAATGATTGAATGTTTGGAAAATAATTGCTTCTTCTGCCCAAGACAACTTTAACTAACTACGAACTAAGTTTTGAAGTATGCGTTCGATTAAATTACTATTATGATGAAGGTGGTTTGAAACAACAGATTGGGCCTTTAATCTCCCCAAAATATATTTAAATTATTTTTTCAAACATTTCGCGATTATCTAAACTTTTGTGATAAAATAAACATTTTATAACGATTATATTTTAGTTAGTTATTGTGACTCATGACCGGGCTCTAACTAGGTCATATTGCCTATTAACAGAGCGCCCTTTCGTCGCTCTGGTGGACATGAGCCTGTCTCTACAATGGGAGTCCTAAATTTTGCCTACTTAGGTTTATTCACCGATGATAGGGGTCTTTAACGAGCAACTGACATCGTACAGGCTCGGGACCATCGCTTAACGTCCCATCCGAACGACGGCGTGCTCAAAAAAAAAATTGTTTGAAGGTTCCTTTTCTTCTTTTAGACGTTTCCTTTATTTACACGAAAACGGTTAGTTCTATCGAGATATTGGTTCCAACCAAAAATGTTCCTTATAAAATTTCCAATCGTTAATAAGTCCTTATATTTGAGATAGGATCAATATGACAAAAGTTATAGCGCCCCGAAGAATGAAAAATAAATTTCCATGGGAAATTTTTCAAAGTAATGTTTAAATCATGTAGCAACAAGTAATAAATATAGCTAAATATTTTTTTATTATTGGTAGTTTTTATGAACAATTTAAAAAAATAAGAAAACAAATATATATACATATATATATATATGTGATGTGGAAATAACAGGACTTTCTTATACTAACCACACTTTTACAGACCACTTATAATTAGCGCGAAAAAAATGATAAAGTGCAGCTCTCATATTCTACAAGCTTCTATATGATAGGAAAAGATTATAATTAAAGAGATACGTGCCATTAGGATAAAAAAAATAAAATGAAAAAAGCACTTGCTTATACAATAATGAAAACACTAGCAGTTTAATAATGAAAATATAATAAAATAATGATGAGTAACGACACAAGTTGGGTTCTCTTAGCAGCCATAACACATCCGTCGGAAAATATTTTCTTATAGAACGATTCCGCACGTTTTATGAAATTATTCAATTTTCTTGGAAGAGCTTCCTCATAGATTTTGTTAGATAATCGTTTTTGAAGTGCAACCGCCATTCCCCGAACCGATACGTTTCGTTCAAGACTCTTGAATTTCAACCATAGTGAAAACATGTAAGAGTCCTTCACTACATTTGAACTACCTGTAAAAGGAAAAAAAAAAATACTGTGGCTTATCAAGGACAGCTAAGGTTCTGCTTCTTTTACAACAATTAGAATATTAAATTACCAAGAGAAAAATGCTAAGTAGAAGGCATGCAATCGCCTGCAATTTTTTGGGTGGCTTTCAGAATGTAAAATTTCCAATAAACAACTTTATTTATTGAATTTAATTAATTTATGCACTATTTTGCCAAAAAACAATATAGTTTATTTGCTTAGCTTCTCCTGAATCAGTCATATTAGCTAAGGTTTGAAGAATAAATGAATTGCACTGTACTACCGTCAGAATGTAACTGATGTTAAAAGATAATGACGTGGCTTTCCTGTGTTTACATGCCGGCTTTGCACACTTATTGTAAACAACGGAAGCTCACCTCTTGGGTTCAATGTCTACAACTAGTCTACTTCCAATAACAATTGTTCCCATCTTTCTAGTAAGAGTTTCATAATTTGAATTTTTTCGTGCTAAGTTGGTGAATTGCCCTACTGTGCGCTGTACAATGAAATGATTTTGCGAAGGGAGAGGGGGAAAAAGAGTGATCTGTAAGCGTGGTTGGTATAAGAAAGTCCTCTAATGGCCACATCACATATTTTTTTTCTCTGAAAACTTAAATTATTATACATTTTAGGAGAGCAAGAATTATTTTAAAAGTGCATCAGTTGTTTTAATTCATGTAACTACACCAAAAATAGCTTACAAATATAGTTACATTAATGAAAAAGTTACAACTGAAATGATTGGTACACCAAAAAGGGTTGGAAATGTAAGTTTCAAGTAGTTTAATACATAAAAATAAAACAACTTGATATATTAAATAATTTATAAGAAATTAACAAAAGGTTAGCAATATATTTAATTTTAGTTTATATTATGTTTGTTTTTAGAAGAAAAAAATTATTGAAAATTTTCAAGGAAGAATTGTAAAAGTGGGAACCTTTAATTGCTCAATCCATTCCCAAATTGGACCTTTAGACAAAAATGGTCGTCCAAGTAAGAGTTTTAAAATTAATTTGGTTTCTGGTGTGGTTTTTTTATTTACTAACAGATAATTTACAACTGTATAAAGAATATGAAATGTGATAAGGAATGTCAAGAGATAAAAATCACCCATTGGTGACACTCCCTAGGCACTGAGTTACACTCATTTATGGTTAATCACTGTCACTGCCTGATCTGAGAGGGTCTCTAGGCCATTGATTCTTATGGCACATGAGGGTTACGGACTAGAGGATTAATGTGGAAACTAAAGGAGGAAAATATTTTTTTTGTATCTAGACTTAGCTAATTCTGAAACAAAGGGAATATAAAGATCAGTGTGAAGGGTTTTGTTGGGACAAGAACAGTTTCAAGTTTTGACCTGGTGTTTAAATATAGAAGTCAACTCAATAAATAAGTACTATAAATGAAAGATTCTGATGGACAGAAGGAATAGTTGACATAAAGAACAGACGTATTATAGATACTCATGATGAGAGAATCGCTTTCCGAAAAGTTTGTTATTGTCATTTTTTGGGAACGCATAAAGAAATGGAAGAAGTGATGCTGTCATAATATATATAATAATTATTATATTATTTGTTATATATATTCATGTATAATATGAATTTATTATGTGAAGAAGAAAAGTGTATTATAACAGTCGCATTTACAGAGGTACAATTGAGTCACCCAGTTGCAAACCCTGCTAAGTCAATGTTAAGCAAATTTTGGCAAAGGGCGAAAAACTGTTAAAAATCAAACGGTTAGAGATGCAAAGCTGCAATTAAAAAAAAAAAAAAAATCGTCAAAAATAAACGCAATTTTCCTTTTATCTGTGTATAATCTCAGAATTATTAATAATTAGTTATTCTGATATTTATATCCTACTTAACAGGTTTTGCGACCACATGCCAAAGTTGTCAGTTTTTGAAACCTTTTTGGCAGCCATCTTTGAAAAGATGTAGGTTGCAAAACCTGTTAAATTAATATGCGGCTGCAAAATCTGTTTATTATTAGCAGCAATTTCCCCAGCGTAAAGTAATAAAAGTAGTATATTTATAATAATTTGTTATTTTTTTTTAATAATTCAGTAAATAAAAAAAATATATATATAAAAACAATTTCACCACCTTTAAATTATAGAAAAACCAACGACAAACAATACGACGATGGTATGTAATACTCATACTTATCAGGTTTTGTATCCCATCTTGGCCCATTATATTTAACAGGTTTCGCACCCTTTATACACTTGGCTGGTTTTGCATCCTACCATCTTGAGAAATTAGCAGGTTTTGCAGTCGTTCGAGGTTTTCTTTTTGATTTTTCAGAAGGTTTTAACAGGTTTTAATCCCTGATTTTAATTCAGACGTGCAACAATTGAAAAACTAAATCCAGTGATACCACTGACTCATTTTTTTTTATGACTTTTCGGGCTGCAGCGTTTGCGTCTGGGTGACTCAATTATACAATAAGGTTCCTTAACCATTACTCTTATACATTAAATACAGATCAAAAATAATCAGTTAAAATAAAAATAATGCTACTGCTTAAGAGTATATTTTAAAAAGCTCAAAGAAAAAAGAAACAAATACAAAATAACTGAAATGAATAGAAAATAAATTAATAAACATTCAAAAACAGAGATTATAATTTAAAATCCTGAACGGATTTTTTTGTGTTTCCCTCCCTGAGTTTTCCCTATTTTCTTTACCAAACGTTTTGATTTGTGTCACACTTAAGTAAAAAGTTTTTACTGAAATTTATTCGTAGTCCAGTAGAAGTATTTTCAAATTAATGAACTATAATACCAATTGGTGATTTTCTTTTTGTAGAATGGATCAGTGGAGTTGAATTAAATTTTTTGGATATGCTTTCGAAAAAATTGAATTTCACCTATGAAATTCACACACCCAAAGAAGAATTCAAAACGGGAACAATAAGTGAAAAGGGAATTTGGTCTGGTGGAGTTATGGGTCTTGTTGGTGAGAAGAAAGTTGACATGTCCTTCTGCGGACTCTGGTTGACTGATTTCAGTCGAATGTCAGATCTGGAAGTGACCAGCCCGATAACTGACGTCTGTATCAAGTATCTCGTACCACGACCAGTGGCTCGGACTACGACCAGCTTTGGTCTCTTCACATCACTCCATTGGTCTGTTTGGACCTCCATTGTCTGTTTGACACTCATTATGGCCATATTTTTACAATCAATTGCCTACTTGACGATACATGTTTCTGATGAACTTAATAATCCAATGATTCATAGTAAGTTACTTATACATTTTATATTCTGAAAAAAAAGAAAAAAAAAAAAAGTGTTTCGTACATTTGACTCTGATGTTGGAACGTAATTTTCGTGTGTAACGTATGACACGATGGGCTTATGATAACTAAAGTAAGAAATATAAGGCAGTGTTTGCACGTTGTAAATACAGCGTCTATGGTTGTACCGTAAGTGGTCGTCGAATGTTGTTTTTGTTTATTATCTAAAAGTAAATGTGATTATTGTAAAATTGTAGAATAGAATAACGGTTATAAAACAAAAATCAACTATTTTTTTTTTTTTTCATTGTATTGTGTACATTTTATGCGATACGCAACAAGTACACTCATACGATGCACAATTAGTAAATTTAAAGCGTTGCACCATGGCCCCCACATTGGATTGCGGGCCCTGTAACCAGGATCAGGTCGGGCCCCCATCTCATAGTCATGTGCTATATTATAATTACATGGTTATTTTTTAACCCTTTTACAATTTTATTTAAACTAAAAATAGATTGTAAGGTATAATTAATGTTACAGTATCAGTTAGATTTTAAAACCAAACTTTATTGATTAAATTATTTCACACATCAATTGCTACCGTGATTATATCATTTACTTTTATTTTACTGAAATTAACGTTTAAATTTTTAGATTTCTTTGACTCACTAACATTAAAATAAAAATTGACAAAAACTAGTATTACGATCTAAAAAAAAATAACATTAAGAGCTCTAAAAATTACGATGTTTGTGTTTTAATACACTGGCTACAACAAAAGCTTACTTATAGCCTAACTGCCCTAAATTATCATAGCTTTCTTTTGACTAAATTTATCAATAACATCTGAAAAGTCAATAGTTTTGGCCAATTCATTTTCAATCAGTCAAACTGATACAATGCGTCGATGCGTCTATTTTTAGAACACTGCTCTGAGGGAAACAGCTGGACAATAGGCTGGGAAATAGGAGTGGGGGAGGGTTGAGGGGCCCGTCTATACCTGTCTCGTGCCCACTGTTTTATACTAGTAATTTGCAAACAAGAGTAACTATCCATGCACGCAACTAATTAAATAATAACTTAATAACTCGCACAACTAGAATATGTATCTATTATACTAAATTTTCTTATAATTATATATTTTGCCTTTTTAAGCTATGATCCCTTGCAAAATCTACTAAAATAAAAAAATAAAAAGGACTGGACCCGGAGCCCCTTGGGCCCGGGCCCTGCAACCAAAGTTGCACCAGCCCCACCCTTGTGGGGGCCATGCGTTGCACACTAAAAAAAACTGCATTAATCAGAGAAGATACTCACCTCTTCTATGTCACTATTCATTAATTCTCATTCCTTCTAAAACTTACTTTTGCCACTTAAACTTTTCGACTTTTGTACTCTGGAATTGAGTTATGACAGTTGTTGTGCAGATTCTCGTTTTTTTCGCAGATTTTACTGACTTCAGAGTATGCCTTTTACTGCTATGGCAAACGTTATGCAACAATGCACCCAAATCTTTCACTGATTTGGGACCACTCAGGCACATTATCTCCTGGTAAGTTCTCTTATAAAACATTGTTAATGACATTTGACAATATTATTTAGGGTTCCGTTTTTTCTTTGTTATATATATTTATAATTGCTCAGTAAGAGTAAGGTTCTATTATGTGTTAACAAAAAGATTTTTATGTAAAATTAAAATAATTTAATAATAATAATTAAATTAATTAATTAATAATAATGAAATAATAATTAAAACAAAAACAATAAATAATAAACAATAAATCATCACGTTTCCTGTAGAAATTTTATCTCTTTTCTTTTACTGAATTTTGATTTCTACAGTAATTTCCGAGAAGGGCCCTAAAAAATATATATAATAATTTAAATGTTAATCTTAAATAAATGATAAATAAATAAAAATATAAATAATTATTAATAATAATGAAATAATAATAATATAAACAATAAATTACCACATTTTCTGTAGAAATTGTATAACTGTGTTTCTATTTAATTTTGATTTCTACAGTAATTTCCGAAAAGGGTCCTAAAAAAATATCAAAAGTTCAAGAAGTGCACGTAATTTTAAGAAAATTTCAATGAACAAACTTTTCATTTGGATTTCTAAAGAGATGCCATTTTTTTCTAAATTTTGCAAAAATATAAATCTAATCCAAAGGTTTTTTAAATAATCTTACTGGGCCAACAGGGAAAATGAATAGAATAGAATGTACGAGAACAAATATTGAGTTTGTTATCTTAAATCTACATTATTAAAATAAAAAAACTAAACATTGAAACAAACAAAAATCAAAAGAAAAATCTTGAAAACGAAATTTTTAAAACTGATTCAATTTTTTTTTTGTTTTTGGCCATTCTTTAAAATTTAAGTTATATATTTCTGGGTATATATCCTGTACATATAAACAAACCTCAGGCCTCGACTCGTCTCTACACACACTATAAACAGCTGATGGCCCTGTTTTTTTTTTTACTCATTTGTTTTAAAAGAAATTTGATTTTTATCGAAAAATAAATATAATTAATTTTTTAATATTAATAATTTAATCATTTTAATGTGTGTATTTTTTTTTATACATTACAATTAATTAATGGATACTTCACAGCCCTGGATTCTAAGAGTCCATTTCACTATTATTTTACCTAAATTTCTTAAGAAAATTATCCTTTTTTACTTTAGTCTTTGGATTAACCGTGATTTTGCTTTATCCTTGGTACCCGCCCCCATTTAATCCCACCAATGTGAGACAGTCATCCAAGAACGCCCATTTGGTTTGCGTCAAAACACTAATTTATACTCGGATAAAATTGTTTTGAATCATACAACAATAATAGTTTTACGAGGAGATAGGAACATTATTTATAATGTTTCGTTTATATGCTTATTTTAAAGTTTAATATATTCTGGTTTGGTATATTGAAGTCTACTGAACTTTCTCATATCTTCGCAACAACTTCGAACGAACTCTTATTAATATGGGATCAGATATTTTAAAATAAATTATTTTATTGAATTATTTATTTTGTGTGTATGCAGGTGGGCGTTTTTGGCTGCAGTTTTAAGCACATTCTATTCGAGCTCGTTGATATCTCATTTAACAAAACCTGTGTATACAAAGAAAATTAATTCTTTTCAAGAAATGATCGAACATGATTTTTATTGGTGTCTGGACTATACACCCATGTTTAGTTCAATTTTTAGTATGAAGGTAAGAAAATTGTTAACAATGTGTACTCACTTTTGTTTTTTTTGGTTTGATCGCTTGAAGTATTTTACTTCCTCAGCTATACGAAGTATACCTAAGGGGAAGTTATTTAATCGATCAGAAATTCGATGTTGAGTTTCCCCCGGAATTTCATGTTTTCCAACCCACTGATTCCAAAAATGAAAAAAAAATTTCCTATGTGTCTGTTCGTCTGTGTACACAATAACACCCGATAGAATGAACCCCCTGTATCCAGACCCCCTAAAAACGACACCTATTGATTTTTAGTCAAATCAGGAAATGAAAACGGGGAAAGGGGGGAGGGGGAGGGGGGGGGGGAAGTTAACACAAAATTGCCAAAATAATGTATCGACGTAATTTTTTATTTCAATTCAAAAACTCGTAAGGACGACATCTAATTATTTTCGTTGAGGGCGCAGGTAGCTCAGTGGTATCTGTGCTTGCTTACTGAGTACAAGGTCGCGGATTTATAAATTTAAAAAAAACTTAAAAATAAACTTCGGATGGGATGTTAAGCGATGGTCTCTCCTAAGTGAATAAAAATTTAGGGTAGGCAACATTTAGGACTCTCAAGTAGAGTCGGGCTCTTGTCCACCAGAGTGATGAAAGAGCGCTCTGGTAGTAGGTGATATGACCTTGTAGTTAAAGCCCGGTCATGAGTTATAATAAGTAACCTATTAATTTTCAGCGAAATCTGCCGTAGGGAAAGGGGGATCAGAGGAAGGCTGCTCAACTTAGAAACACCAATAATTGCCGATGTAATGAAAAAAACACAAATTTTAGTATGAGGATTCGCTATGTAAGTTAACTATTGATTTTTTTCCCAGTCGATTGATTCTGGAGGGAATGTGTAAACTTACAGCATAATAATACGTTAGTGCGCATAAATCAGGTCTCTATTTATGGCTATTTATTATATAGGATGCCCCAGATGTACGAGCATACGGCTGAAAGGAAATATGACTTTTCATACAGCTACTTAAGACCTTTGTGATGAGATTTTTGAGATTCCGAAGACGTATGATGACTTGATCTTGGAATGAGCTACAACTCTAAATTGTGTCATCTCTAACCCGTTTTTGAGTTAATTGTATTGAGGACGTGGGACATTCTATATACATATATACATGTCCTCAATGCAATTAACCCAAAAACGGGTTAGAGATGACAAAATGTAGAGTTGTAGCTCATTCCAAGATCGGAATACGTCCTCGGAAGATCAAAACTCTCCTCACAAAGGTCTTAAATAGCTGTATGAAAAGTCATATTTCATAAAAGTCATATTTCATATGTCATATGAAAAGTCATATAACTCAAAAATCTCATCAGAAAGGTCTTAAGTAGCTGTATGAAAAGTACTATATACATATATATATATATCTTTTTTTACAGAATTATTGGCAAAGTTCATGGGTTGACAAATTCTGCATTGCCGATTCAGAAAAACAATGTGAATATTTGATGGAAGACGACTTAAAATATGCCATATTCGCAGTACAATACGAAGGTGGAGTTATTATTGACCAGAACTTACCTTGTCGTAGTCTCCTCAGCCGATACGAAGTCTCATCTGAGTGTGTCAATAGTTATCATTCTGGTTTTATTTTACAACACAATTCACCCTATAATAAATTGTTATCGTATTTTATCACACGATATCGTGAGACTGGATTGTTCATGAAAAATTATCGTGATAGTATCAATGAGTATGCCCTTAAAGAAAAATATATTCAAGAAGTGATACGTTTATCAAAAGGTTTTACTGGAAAATCCAAACTGAGTGTGGTTAACATTCAAGCGGTTCTGTATCTCCTTCTTATAGGTCTCTTCTTAGCGAGTATTGTATTTCTGTTGGAAGTGGTTTGGTACAAGTCAACTGTATCGATACTTATAAGAAAATAGAATCGATAGACAAAACCGACATCGATTCATCAGCTGACACCTCTCCTTATAAGTACTCTCAGTACCCCATCCCCCTCAAAAGGCTTGTCTACACGATGCTCATCAGATCCATGTGGCATTACGATAAGGGTTGTTTATTATCTAAAAGTAAATGGGATTATTGTAAAATTGTTTTCGGAATTGTAGAATAAGAATAATGGTTATAAAACAAATAGGGTTCGCTCTGCTATCTGGGGTTGTGCCTCCGATTCTCAGATATAACGAATTCACGACATTCCAGAATCGGGCCTTAAGGATAATCACCAGCGCGCCCTGGTTTGTCCGAAACAAAACAATCCAATCCAGTATAGATCAGTATGATCAGTATAATCTTCAGAACCCTGAGGTAAAAGAATGTCTGCCTATTTGTTATGTCAGTCATGCAAAAACATCAAAACCCTCTGCTACGTGTCATCCCTCTCCACTTGCCTTCGCCAAGACCAGTACATCGACTGAAGAGGAAGCATCATAGCAACGTTAACCAAGAGGACTGACGTTGGTCAAGTGTCAGTGTTTTGTTTTTGTTTGCTTTTAGCACAGTTATATTGTACAACAATTGCCAATAAATTAGAAAAAAAAAAAAAACAGACAAGTAAATTAGTTTTTTTTTTAGTAGGTATAGTTCATGAAAAAATAAAATTCACGAAATAGAAATGGGTGTGGAAGAGCTGCATTTTTAGAACTAAAGTTAAGAATGCTAAATGAAAATAAAGTATTGGTTATATTACTCTTCACTTCACATTTCAATAATGTTAGTTTAAGAATTAGAATTATATATTATTAATTTATTTGATATCAGTTTGTTGTTTAAAGCAACTATTTTGTAGTATATTCTTTTAGTTTTTATTTTGTGTATAATTTTCAACATATTTAATTAATCTCTAAGGTTTTTAAATATAATAATAATAGTATTAGTTTATTTAGTTATTTTGTTGTAAGTTAACATGTATTATTTAATTCTAAAAGATGGCCAACCAAGTGTGGGGACGCTATCTTCATTTTTTGTTATGAATGTTGACCAGCATGGAAGGGTCTTAGTGTTGTTTTTATGTTTGGTCTGGAATGAGGTTGATAGAATTAAACTGAGATGTAAACCTTTACAAGTTTTGTTTTATTTCATTTTATATTTTGTTTCGCGTCTGGAAAAGAAACAGTAAATATGCCGTTTGTTGCAAAAATAAAATATATTTATCACAACATCACTTCTTTCATTTATTTATTTAAGAAAAAAAATAGCAATTGTAGACGTCCCATCATCAATATCTGAAATATATTTTACATTCAATCAACAAAAATAATATCTTGTGTGTTCGTCAGTATTTATGTATTGATTATTTGGGGTTATAAATGTAATACCAACATCTAAATGAACATATCGCTACCTCAGAACAAGACTGTCACAACTAAAAAAATGTGAATTTTAGAAAACCACGTTTTTAAATTCACTGATCCTTAATAGTACTTTACTTTTGATTTAGAAAAATCCTATTACTATTCACTCCTTTTACTATTCACTCCTAATATTATTCATTCCTAATACTATTCACTCCTAATACTATTCACTATAGTTGAATTTTAGATGCAATGCTAGTTAGTTAGTAATTGTGACTCATGCCCGGGCTTAAAGTAAGAGGTCATATCGCCTATTAGCAGACCGCTCATCCGTCACTCTGGTGGACATGAGCCCGACTCTACATTGGGAGCATTAAATGTTGTCTACCTAGGTTTATTGACTTAGGGTAGGGGTCTTTCAGGAGTACCTGATATCGCACAGGCTCGGAATCATCACTTGACGTCCCATCCAAAGGACGGCGTGCTTTCGTTGTTTTAAAATTCATTGATCCTTAATAGTACTTTACTTTTGATTTAGAAAACTCCTAGATATAGCTATTTTACTAGAACAAAAATTAATAATCTATATTAATAAAGCTGAAACGGGGTTTGTGTGTTTGTTTGTTCCAGCATCACGCCCAAACCGCTGGACGGATTTTTATGAAACTTCCCATGTAGCATCCTTTTGAGCCCGATTGAATAATAGGCTATGTGGCGTCCCAAAATTTTGAACGGGAGGGGGGGTTGTAGGGGGGGCCTAAGTATATAAATAGTGCTAACTCATTAACTAATGGTCGAATTGTCATGAAATTTCGTACGTAGTATTCCTAAAGGTCAAATAGAAATATAAAGTGTGTGGCGTTCTTAAGTTTTGAACGGGAGGGGGGGTTGTGGGGGGGTCTAAGTATAAATATAGAGCTAACTCTTTAACGGTTGGTCGGATTGTCATGAAATATCGTATGTAGTATGCTTAAAGGCCAAATAGAAATATAAGGTGTGTGGCATCCCAAAAATTTGAACAGGAGGGGGGTTGTGGGGATAGGCCTAAGTATAAATATAGTGCTAAATCTTCAACGGTTGGTCGGATTGTCACGAAATTTCACATGTAGTATTCCTGAAGGCCAAATAGAAAAAAAAGGTGTGTGGCGTCCCAAAGTTTTGAACGGGAGGGGGGGTTGTGGATGGCCTAAGTATAAATATAGAGCTAGCTCATTAACGGATGGGTCGGATTGTAACGAAATTTCACATGTAGTATTCATAAAGGCCAAATAGAAAAAAAGGGTGTGTGACGTCCCAAAATTGAGAACGGGAGGGGGGTTGTGGGGGTAGGCCTAAATTTGAAGATAGTGATAGGTCATTAACGGATGATCGGATTGTCATGGAATTTCACATGTAGTATTCTTGAAGGACAAATAGAAAAATACACTATGTGACATCTTAAAAATTTGAACGGGGGAGGGGGGGGGGCTAAGCATAAAAAATAATGCTGACTGATTAAAGGGTATTCGGATGGTCATGAATTTCACATGTAGTAGTAGTAACTGTTCCGAGGCCACTTCTGCCTCTGTCTTCAGCTCATATTCCTCCTCCCCCATCCTCCTCAGACCTTACATCCCTCCTCAACACTTTCCTCACAGACATGAAGAACCTCATCTCTCCTCTCATCGCCCTGCTTACCCAGGTGGTGAGCGAACTCCTATCCAATTGTCCACGATGACCTCCTTGACCCAACATTCCCTCACCATCTTTCTATGGAATTCGAATGGTTTAAACCGACATAAAGACGAACTTGACATACTACTGCATGACAAACGTATAGATATAGCACTCTCGACAGAAACACATTTTACTGACAGATCATACTTTAATATAAAAGACTATGTAACGTATAGGACAGACCACCCGGACAATACAGCCCACGGTGGCACCGCCATCTCGATTCGCAAATCCTTGTCTCATTTCCTTATCCCTGGCACTTGTACCGACTACCTCCAATCCACAATTGTTGCCGTTAATACCCAACACTTCCAGTTTTCCGTAGCAGCTGTATACTGTCCTCCTAACAAGCCCATATCACAGCTCCAGTTCCAATCCTTCTTCCATTCCCTTGGCTCTCGATTCATTTCTGGTGGCGACTATAACGCAAAACATCCCCTATGGGGAAGCCGCGTGACTAACCCACGTGGCCTCACTCTCCTTAGATCTCTCAGTTCTATTAATCCTCAGTTCCTCTCCCCTCCAGAGCCGACGTACTGGCCTACTTCACTTACAAAACGTCCTGATCTGCTGGATTTCTTCATCTCCTCCCAATCATCCGCTCTTCACCACCAAACATTCAATCTTTGTCATCCTTCCTCAGACCATAGTCCAGTTCTCTTAGTCCTAGATACACATCCTATTCTTGTGAATCCACAACCTAAATTAATATCCGGCCAGGTTGATTGGAAGTGCTTCCAGAGATGCTTGAATGAATCCCTAGATCTTAAAATCCAATTAAAAATTTTAGACGACTTGGACAATGCAGTACAGCATTTGACTACATCAATACAACAAGCCATCTGGAACTCAACTTTACAGACGAAGGAACGTGTATCATTAACCAAATACGTACCTCTTCATATTAGACAATTAATAACAGAGAAAAGACGAGCCAGAGCATTGTGGCAAAGAACGAGATACCCGACGGACAAAACAAACTACAACAGACTTACCAGAAAGCTGAAAGCAGAACTAGCCCAACTGAGGAACTCGAGATACCAAGACTATACATTGACAACAGACAATAAGTCTCTCTGGACAGCAACCCGACAAATCCTATCCTATAAAAATACTTCCCATCCTCTTCGTCATGATTCTGGCGAATGGGCCAAATCAGACGAGGAGAAATGCAACCTGTTTGCTTCCCACCTGTCCAATATATTTATCCCTCATCCCAATATCCTCGATCCATCCCATGTATCCCAGACTGAGGCTCAACTCAATATTCCTCTCCCTCTCTCTCCTCCACCTAAAGCCTTTCATCCTTCTGATGTTTCGTTTGTGATCCGCAAACTTCCTTTGGGTAAGGCTCCGGGTTACGACTTAATTACGTCCTCAGTCCTCCGACATCTTCCCAAAAAAGCTATCATTTTCCTTACCTATCTGTACAATTGTGTACTTAGAACATCCTACTTTCCTGCTCTTTGGAAATTTTCAATAATAAAAATGATTCCCAAACCTCATAAACCTTCTCAACTTCCCTCTTCCTACCGTCCTATTAGCCTCCTACCGGTCCTAGGTAAAATTCTAGAGAAACTTCTTTTGAAGCGCATTTATCCTATTTTTGATTCCCTTAATATCATCCCAGATCACCAATTCGGCTTCCGTTCCCAACATTCCACAATCCAGCAATGTCACCGTGTTGTAGATGCCATAGCCTCCTGTCTTGAGAACAAGGAGTACTGCTCCAGTGCCTTTCTCGATGTTGAACAAGCATTCGACAGGGTTTGGCATTCGGGGCTGCTCTGGAAACTCAAAAATATCCTTCCTCAAACCTACTACCTTATTTTAAAGTCCTACCTTACAGATCGCTACTACTCTGTTTATCACGGTAGTGCGCAATCCTCCTTCCTTCCTCAGCTAGCTGGTGTTCCTCAAGGGAGTATCCTAGGACCCATCCTCTATACAGTATACACGGCCGATATTCCTTCCCATCCTAATACCTTGCTATGCACTTTTGCGGATGACACCGCCATCCTTTCCTCAGACAGTGATCCACAAAAAGCTTCCGATTCCCTTCAGAAACATCTTTCATCCCTTGAGACATGGTTCCGCAGGTGGAGGATCAACGTCAATGATAAGAAATGTACACACATCACCTTCACCCTGCGACGTGCAACCTGTCCCCCTATCGCTCTTTATAACACTGCGAATCGGGTCCGCTACCTTAGGTTATTTATTTACAGACGCCTGACATGGAATCCTCATACTAGACTTAAAAGACAAGAACTTAATCGACGATACAAACTCTTATTACGACTTTTAGACAACAGATCGAAACTTACATTAAGTAATAAAAGACTCATTTACAACCAATTACTGAAGCCAATATGGACGTATGGAGCTGAACTCTGGGGCTCAACTAAACCTTCGAATTCTTATAGAATCCAAACCTTACAATCCCGTATCCTTCGTAAAATCACAAACGCTCCATTCTACGTCTCAAATGCCATCCTTCACAATGACCTGCAGATTCCCTTTGTGAGGGATGTAATTAAATCCCGCTACAGAAAATTCCACTCTACCCTTTCCTTTCACCCTAATCCTTTAGTCCGCAGACTTGCCACAAGAACCCTTCCTAATGTTCATGTTCGGAGACTGAGGCGGCAATGGCCTCGAGACCTACTAGTGCATTGAAGTCACACGTCATCTACAAACGTTTCATGTTTCTTTATCATTTAACTATTTATTTTTTATTTTTTAAAGTATATTTTAATTTCTCTTATCCGTATTAACAAGACAATGGAGTGTCATTATTGAATGATTTCTCCTTCAAATTCCAAGATATTTATTTATTATGTATCACATTTACTTATTATATATTGTATATATGTAGTTGTAGATAAAAAATTTAAAAAAAAAAAAAAAAAAAAAAAAAAAAAGTAGTAGTAACTATGTATTCGCTGTGGGGTCCGCTGTTGCAAGGCACTTACTAGCTGTGATGCCCAGCGTTCCTAATATCATACTAGCTGTGGGGTCCGCTGTTGCAAGGCACTTACTAGCTGTGATGCCCAGCGTTCCTAATATCATACTAGCTGTGGGGTCCGCTGTTGCAAGGCACTTACTAGCTGTGATGCCCAGCGTTCCTAATATCATACTAGCTGTGGGGTCCGCTGTTGCAAGGCACTTACTAGCTGTGATGCCCAGCGTTCCTAATATCATACTAGCTGTGGGGTCCGCTGTTGCAAGGCACTTACTAGCTGTGATGCCCAGCGTTCCTAATATCATACTAGCTGTGGGGTCCGCTGTTGCAAGGCACTTACTAGCTGTAGTGCCCAGCGTTCCTAACTATGTACTATCTGTGGGGTCCGCTGTTGCAAGGCACTTACTAGCTGTGATGCCCAGCGTTCCTAATATCATACTAGCTGTGGGGTCCGCTGTTGCAAGGCACTTACTAGCTGTAGTGCCCAGCGTTCCTAACTATGTACTATCTGTGGGGTCCGCTGTTGCAAGGCACTTACTAGCTGTGATGCCCAGCGTTCCTAATATCATACTAGCTGTGGGGTCCGCTGTTGCAAGGCACTTACTAGCTGTGATGCCCAGCGTTCCTAATATCATACTAGCTGTGGGGTCCGCTGTTGCAAGGCACTTACTAGCTGTGATGCCCAGCGTTCCTAATATCATACTAGCTGTGGGGTCCGCTGTTGCAAGGCACTTACTAGCTGTGATGCCCAGCGTTCCTAATATCATACTAGCTGTGGGGTCCGCTGTTGCAAGGCACTTACTAGCTGTGATGCCCAGCGTTCCTAATATCATACTAGCTGTGGGGTCCGCTGTTGCAAGGCACTTACTAGCTGTGATGCCCAGCGTTCCTAATATCATACTATCTGTGGGGTCCGCTGTTGCAAGGCACTTACTAGCTGTGATGCCCAGCGTTCCTAATATCATACTAGCTGTGGGGTCCGCTGTTGCAAGGCACTTACTAGCTGTGATGCCCAGCGTTCCTAATATCATACTAGCTGTGGGGTCCGCTGTTGCAAGGCACTTACTAGCTGTAGTGCCCAGCGTTCCTAACTATGTACTATCTGTGGGGTCCGCTGTTGCAAGGCACTTACTAGCTGTGATGCCCAGCGTTCCTAATATCATACTAGCTGTGGGGTCCGCTGTTGCAAGGCACTTACTAGCTGTAGTGCCCAGCGTTCCTAACTATGTACTATCTGTGGGGTCCGCTGTTGCAAGGCACTTACTAGCTGTGATGCCCAGCGTTCCTAATATCATACTAGCTGTGGGGTCCGCTGTTGCAAGGCACTTACTAGCTGTAGTGCCCAGCGTTCCTAACTATGTACTATCTGTGGGGTCCGCTGTTGCAAGGCATTTACTAGCTGTGATGCCCAGCGTTCCTAATATCATACTAGCTGTGGGGTCCGCTGTTGCAAGGCACTTACTAGCTGTAGTGCCCAGCGTTCCTAACTATGTACTATCTGTGGGGTTCGCTGTTGCAAAGCACTTACTAGCTGTGATGCCCAGCGTTCCTAATATCATACTAGCTGTGGGGTCCGCTGTTGCAAGGCACTTACTAGCTGTGATGCCCAGCGTTCCTAATATCATACTAGCTGTGGGGTCCGCTGTTGCAAGGCACTTACTAGCTGTGATGCCCAGCGTTCCTAATATCATACTAGCTGTGGGGTCCGCTGTTGCAAGGCACTTACTAGCTGTGATGCCCAGCGTTCCTAATATCATACTAGCTGTGGGGTCCGCTGTTGCAAGGCACTTACTAGCTGTGATGCCCAGCGTTCCTAATATCATACTAGCTGTGGGGTCCGCTGTTGCAAGGCACTTACTAGCTGTGATGCCCAGCGTTCCTAATATCATACTAGCTGTGGGGTCCGCTGTTGCAAGGCACTTACTAGCTGTGATGCCCAGCGTTCCTAATATCATACTAGCTGTGGGGTCCGCTGTTGCAAGGCACTTACTAGCTGTGATGCCCAGCGTTCCTAATATCATACTAGCTGTGGGGTCCGCTGTTGCAAGGCACTTACTAGCTGTGATGCCCAGCGTTCCTAACTATGTACTATCTGTGGGGTTCGCTGTTGCAAGGCACTTACTAGCTGTGATGCCCAGCGTTCCTAATATCATACTAGCTGTGGGGTCCGCTGTTGCAAGGCACTTACTAGCTGTAGTGCCCAGCGTTCCTAACTATGTACTATCTGTGGGGTCCGCTGTTGCAAGGCACTTACTAGCTGTGATGCCCAGCGTTCCTAATATCATACTAGCTGTGGGGTCCGCTGTTGCAAGGCACTTACTAGCTGTAGTGCCCAGCGTTCCTAACTATGTACTATCTGTGGGGTCCGCTGTTGCAAGGCACTTACTAGCTGTGATGCCCAGCGTTCCTAATATCATACTAGCTGTGGGGTCCGCTGTTGCAAGGCACTTACTAGCTGTAGTGCCCAGCGTTCCTAACTATGTACTATCTGTGGGGTCCGCTGTTGCAAGGCATTTACTAGCTGTGATGCCCAGCGTTCCTAATATCATACTAGCTGTGGGGTCCGCTGTTGCAAGGCACTTACTAGCTGTAGTGCCCAGCGTTCCTAACTATGTACTATCTGTGGGGTTCGCTGTTGCAAAGCACTTACTAGCTGTGATGCCCAGCGTTCCTAATATCATACTAGCTGTGGGGTCCGCTGTTGCAAGGCACTTACTAGCTGTAGTGCCCAGCGTTCCTAACTATGTACTATCTGTGGGGTTCGCTGTTGCAAAGCACTTACTAGCTGTAGTGCCCAGCGTTCCTAATATCATACTAGCTGTGGGGTCCGCTGTTGCAAGGCACTTACTAGCTGTAGTGCCCAGCGTTCCCAACTATGTACTATCTGTGGGGTCCGCTGTTGCAAGGCACTTACTAGCTGTAGTGCCCAGCGTTCCTAACTATGTACTATCTGTGGGGTTCGCTGTTGCAAAGCACTTACTAGCTGTGATGCCCAGCGTTCCTAATATCATACTAGCTGTGGGGTCCGCTGTTGCAAGGCATTTACTAGCTGTGATGCCCAGCGTTCCTAATATCATACTAGCTGTGGGGTCCGCTGTTGCAAGGCACTTACTAGCTGTAGTGCCCAGCGTTCCTAACTATGTACTATCTGTGGGGTTCGCTGTTGCAAAGCACTTACTAGCTGTGATGCCCAGCGTTCCTAATATCATACTAGCTGTGGGGTCCGCTGTTGCAAGGCACTTACTAGCTGTAGTGCCCAGCGTTCCTAATATCATACTAGCTGTGGGGTCCGCTGTTGCAAGGCACTTACTAGCTGTGATGCCCAGCGTTCCTAATATCATACTAGCTGTGGGGTCCGCTGTTGCAAGGCATTTACTAGCTGTGATGCCCAGCGTTCCTAATATCATACTAGCTGTGGGGTCCGCTGTTGCAAGGCATTTACTAGCTGTGATGCCCAGCGTTCCTAATATCATACTAGCTGTGGGGTCCGCTGTTGCAAGGCACTTACTAGCTGTAGTGCCCAGCGTTCCTAACTATGTACTATCTGTGGGGTTCGCTGTTGCAAAGCACTTACTAGCTGTGATGCCCAGCGTTCCTAATATCATACTAGCTGTGGGGTCCGCTGTTGCAAGGCACTTACTAGCTGTAGTGCCCAGCGTTCCTAATATCATACTAGCTGTGGGGTCCGCTGTTGCAAGGCACTTACTAGCTGTAGTGCCCAGCGTTCCCAACTATGTACTATCTGTGGGGTTCGCTGTTGCAAAGCACTTACTAGCTGTGATGCCCAGCGTTCCTAACTACGTACTAGCTGTAGTGTCAGCTATTGCAAGGCACATACTAGCTGTGGTCACAAGCGTTCTTAAGTACGCACTGGCTAGGATGTCCAGCGATGCTAAGTATTCACTAGCTGTGGTTTCCGCCGTTGAAAGGCGCACACTAACTGTGGAGCCCAGGGGTTCTAAAAACTTACTATCGTAACTATAGTTGAAGGACTATAAGCCTTATTCCGTATGAATAATTGAAAATTATAACATCATAAATGTACTGTCGAAGAATTGAATAGACTTATAGGAGATATTTGGAGAAAATTCAAAGGTCCCCGGGCAACGCTGGATATTACTGCTATCTATATTAATAAAGCTTCTATATTGAAACGGGGTTTGTTTGTATGTTTGTTCCAGCATCACGCCCAAACGGCTGCACGGATCTTCATGAAACTTCACATGTAGCATTCTTTTGAGCCCGATTGAATAATAGGCTATGTGGCGTCCCAAAATTTTGAACGGGAGGGGGAGTTGTAAGAGGGGCCTAACTACATACTGGCTGTGGAGTCCGCCGTTGCACGGCACACACTAGCTGTGATGCCCAGTGGTCCTAACTACATACTAGCAGTGGGCTCCGCCGTTGCAAGGCACACTTGGGAAAGACGGGGGGGGGGGGGGGGGGGGGGGGGGTAAGCCTAAATATAAAGATACGGGTAGATAATTAACTAATGGTCGGATTGTCATGGAATTTCACATGTAGTGTTCTTAAAGGCTAAATTGAAAAATAGAGTGGGTGGCGTCACAACATTTTGATCAGGAGGGGGGTTGTGGGGATAGCCCTAAATATAATGATATCGGTAGCTCATTAATTAATGGTCGGATTGTCATCAAATTTGATATGTAGTATTCTTGAAGGCCAAATAGAAAAAAAAAAGCGTGTGACGTCACAAAATTGTGAACGGGAGGGGGGTTGTGGATTTTTGAAAAGGGCCCCCCACCCCTGAACACCCCCCTCCCCTCAGCCGATATCGCTGATATTTGACTGGTTATGTCCTCCACGGATGTTTATTTTAAATACGAAATTTGATGTTGATACATTCATTACATCGGCAATTATTGGGATTTTTAAATTCAGATTCGCTTATCTGCCTATTCTCTTCCACCGGCTTCTATACTTCTATACTGAAACGGGGTTTGTTTGTATGTTTGTTCCGGCATCACGCCCAAACGGCTGGACGGATATTCATGAAACTTCACATGTAGCATCCTTTCAAGACCGATTGAATAATAGGCTAAGTGGCGTTCCAAAATTTTGAACGGGAGGGGGGGTTGTAGAGGGGGGCTAAGCATAAAAATAGTGCTAACTCATTAATTAATGTTCGGATTGTCATGAAATTTTATATGTAGTATTCTTGAAGGCCAAATGGAAAACAAAAATGTGTGGCGTCACAAAATTGTGAACGGGAGGGGGATTGTGGATTTTTGAACTGAGTCCTCTCCCCGCAACTCCCCCCTCCCCTCAGCCGATATATCTGAAATTCGACTGGCTATGTCCTACGTGGATTTTAGTTTTAAATACGAAATTTGATGTCGATACATTCATTACATCGGCAGTTATTGGGATTTTTGATTTGAGCCCCCACCCCGGAACTCCCCCTTCCCCTCGGCCAATATCGCTGAAATTTGACTGGTTATGTCCTAAGTGAATTTAAGTTTTAAATACGAAATTTGATGTCGATACATTCATTATATGGGCAGTTATTGGAATTTTTGAACTGAGCCCCCACCCCGGAACTCCCCCCTCCCCTCGGCTGATCTCCCTGAAATTTGACTGGTTATGTCCTCCACGGATGTTTATTTTAAATACGAAATTTGATGTTGATACATTCATTACATAGGCAGTTATTGGGATTTTTAAATTCAGATTTGCTTATCTACCTATTCTCTTCCACCGGCTTCTATACTTCTATACTGAAACGGGGTTTGTTTGTATGTTTGTTCCAGCATCACGCCCAAACGGCTGGACGGATATTCATGAAACTTCACATGTAGCATCCTTTCAAGACCGATTGAATAATAGGCTAAGTGGCGTCCCAAAAGTTCGAACGGGAGGGGGGGTTGTAAGGGGGGGCTAAGCATAAAAACAGTGCTAACTCATTAATTAATGGGCGGCTTGTCATGAAATTTCATATGTAGTACTCTTGAAGGCCAAATAGGTAAAACAAGTGTGTGACGTCACAAAAATGGGAACGGGAGGGGGGTTGTGGATTTTTGAATTGAGCCCGCACCCCGGAACTCCCCCCTCTCCTCAGCCGATATATCTGAAATTTGACTGGTTATGTCCTACGTGGATTTTAGTTTTAAATACGAAATTTGATGTCGATACATTCATTACATCGGCAGTTATTGGGATTTTTGAATTGAGCCCCCACCCAGAAAGTCTCCCCTCCCCTCAGCCGATATCGCTGAAATTTGACTGGTTATGTCCTAAGTAAATTTTAGTTTTAAATACGTAATTTGATGTCCATACATTCATTACATCGGCAGTTATTGGGAATTTTGAATTGAGCCCCCACCCCGGAACTCCCCCCTCCCCTCGGCTGATCTCGCTGAAATTTGACTGGTTATGTCCACCGCGGATGTTTATTTTAAATACGAAATTTGATGTTGATACATTCATCACATCGGCAGTTATTGGGATTTTTAAATTCAGATTCGCTTATCTACCCATTCTCTTCCACCGGCTTCTATACTTCTATACTGAAACGGGGTTTGTTTGTATGTTTGTTCCAGCATCACGCCCAAACGGCTGGACGGATATTCATGAAACTTCACATGTAGCATCCTTTCAATACCGATTGAATAATAGGCTAAGTGGCGTCCCAAAATTTTGAACGGGAGGGGGGGTTGTAAGGGGGGGCTAAGCATAAAAATAGTGCTAACTCATTAATTAATGTTCGGATTGTCATGAAATTTTATATGTAGTATTCTTGAAGGCCAAATGGAAAAGAAAAGTGTGTGGCGTCACAAAATTGTGAACGGGAGGGGGGTTGTGGATTTTTGAACCGAGTTCTCTCCCCGCAACTCCCCCCTCCCCTCAGCCGATATATCTGAAATTTGACTGGCTATGTTCTACGTGGATTTTAGTTTTAAATACGAAATTTGATGTCGATACATTCATTACATCGGCAGTTATTGGGATTTTTGATTTGAGCCCCCACCCCGGAACTCCCCATTCCCCTCGGCCGATATCGCTGAAATTTGAGTGGTTATGTCCTAAGTGGATTTTAGTTTTGTATACGAAATTTGATGTCGATACATTCATTACATCGGCAGTTATTGGGATTTTTGAATAGGGCCCCCACCCAGAACACCCCCCTCCCCTTGGCCGATCTCGCTGAAATTTGACTGGTTATGTCCTCCACGGATGTTTATTTTAAATACGAAATTTGATGTTGATACATTCATTACATCGGCAGTTATTGGGATTTTTAAATTCAGATTCGCTTATCTACCCATTCTCTTCCACCGGCTTCTATACTTCTATATTGAAACGGGGTTTGTTTGTATGTTTGTTCCAGCATCACGCCCAAACGGCTGGACGGATATTCATGAAACTTCACATGTAGCATCCTTTCAAGACCGATTGAATAATAGGCTAAGTGGCGTCCCAAAAGTTCGAACTGGAGGGGGGTTGTAAGGGGGGGCTGAGCATAAAAACAGTGCTAACTCATTGATTAATGTTCAGATTGTCATGAAATTTCATTTGTAATACTCTTAAAGGCTAAATAGGTAAAACAAGTGTGTGACGACACAAAAATGGGAACGGGAGGGTGGTGGTGGATTTTTGAACTGAGCCCTCTCCTCGGAACTCCCCCCACCCCTCGGCCGATATCGCTGAAATTTAACTGGTTATGTCCTAAGTGGATTTTAGTTTTAAATACGAAATTTGATGTCGATACATTCATTACATGGGCAGTTATTAAGATTTTTGAACTGAGCCTCCACCCCGGAACTCCCCCCTCCCCTTGGCCGATATCGCTGAAATTTGACTGGTTATGTTCTCCGCGGATGTTAATTTTAAATACGAAAATTGATGTTGATACATTCATTACATCGGCAGTTATTGGGATTTTTAAATTCAGATTCGCTTATCTACCCATTCTCTTCCACCGGCTTCTATACTTCTATACTGAAACGGGGTTTGTTTGTATGTTTGTTCCAGCATCACGCCCAAACGGCTGGACGGATATTCATGAAACTTCACATGTAGCATCCTTTCAAGACCGATTGAATAATAGGCTATGTGGCGTCCCAACATTTCGAACGGGAGGGGGGCTTGTAAGGGGGGGGGGGCTAAGCATTAAAATAGTGCTAACTCATTATTTAATGGTCGGATTGTCATGAAATTTCATATGTAGTATTCTTGAAGGGCAAATAGGAAAAAAAGTGTGTGGCGTCACAAAATTGTGAACGGAAGGGGGGTTGTGGATTTTTGAACTGAGCCTCTACCCCGGAACTCCCCCCTCCCCTCAGCCGATATCGCTGAAATTTGACTGGTTATGTCCTAAGTGGATTTTAGTTTTGAATACGAAATTTGATGTCGATACATTCATTACATCGGCAGTTATTGGTATTTTTGAATTGATGTTAATTTTAAATACGAAATTCGGAGTTGCAAGGCGCATACTATCTAAGGTGACCGGCGTTCTTAAGTAGGAACTAGCTGTGGTTCCATGTGGTCCTAAGAACTTACTAGCTGGGCTGCCCGCCGTTGCAAGGCATATACTACGAGTAGTTGTGTGGCCCAGCGTTCCTGAACACTAACTAGCTGTGGTGCGAAGCATTCCTAAGAACGTAATAGCTGTTGTGCCCAGCGGTTTTAAGCACACAATAACTGTGGTGCCCAGCTGTTCCGAGCACTAGCTGGGGTGGTACGCCGTTGCAAGACCGATACTATCTGTGGTCACGAGCGTTCTTAAGTACGTACTGGCTAGGATGTCCAGCGATGCTAAGTATTTACTAGCTGTTGTTTCCGCCGTTTAAAGGCACATACTAGCTGTGGTGTCTTCCTTTGAAGGACTATAAGCCTTATTCCATTTGAATAATTAAAAATTATAACATCATGAATGTACTTTCCAAGTATTGAATAGGATTCGATGGGAGATTAGGAGCCAAATCAAAGTTCCCCGGGCAACGCCGGGTATTACTGCTAGTACTTATTATAATTCTTGCTATGAGTTTAGTACAAATTCGATATTTTTTGAGTTGTGACAGTCTTGTTCTGAGGAAGTGATATAATGGAGCGCGCCTGTAGCTCAGAGTTAGTGTGCTTGCTTACTGTGCTCAAGATCGTGAGTTCGAGACCCGACCGAGGCCCTTAAGTTTTTTTTTGGTTTCCCCCTGAACATTTCCAGTGATTAACCGACGACTTTTTACAGCATAATCTGAAAAGTGGAATAACTCTTTCGACAAAATGTAACTATTGTTTCACTTTATAAAAATATATTTACAATCATACATACTCTGGGAATTTCTGAATACATTTTTGCTATCCTTATCGATATAAATGTAATATAATATAAATATAAACGTCTAATTTCACAAAAATATATACATATAGTGTACCGGTTTTGGCTTCATCAGTACAAAGTTGAGCAGTAACATTCAAGTTACTGGCATATTTATACAATTCTAAGATTACCTGAGGCTGTGACTCCGCAACCCCAATGGAAGTCCCACAGAGGAGGGAACTCTACTGTCTTCATGGAGAATTCTAACCGTGACAATATTTATGTTTAAACATAAACTTCCTTCAAAAAAAAAAAAAAAAACATAGCAGGCAGTATTCACAAAATCAGAATCTTTTGTACGATGTCAGGTAACCATTAAATACAAATTTAGGGTAAGACCTGACCACTGGATGTCCCAGATACTATCAGGTCACGGAGATTTCAACTCCAAGCTGTTCTTCTTTAAGAGGAAGAACAACCCGATCTGCTGGGCCGGATATATTGTGAGCAAGGGCCGGATATATGGTGAGCAGGGGGTGGGCAAGACATATTGTGAGCAGGGGTGGGCCGGATATATTGTGAGCAAGGGGTGGGCCGGATATATGGTGAGCAGGGGGTGGGCAAGATATATTGTGAGCAGGGGTGGGCCGGATATATGGTGAGCAGGGGGTGGACCAGATATATTGTGAGCAGGGGTGGGCCAGATATATTGTGAGCAGGGGTGGGCCGGATATATAGTGAGCAGGGGGTGGACCAGATATATTGTGAGCAGGGGTGGGCCGGATATATGGTGAGCAGGGGGTGGGCAAGACATATTGTGAGCAGGGGGTGGACCAGATATATTGTGAGCAGGGGTGGGCCAGATATATTGTGAGCAGGGGTGGGCCGGATATATGGTGAGCAGGGGGTGGACCAGATATATTGTGAGCAGGGGTGGGCCGGATATATGGTGAGCAGGGGGTGGGCAAGACATATTGTGAGCAGAGGGTTGTCCAGATATATTGTGAGCAGGGGTGGGCCAGATATATTGTGAGCAGGGGTGGGCCGGATATATGGTGAGCAGGGGGTGGGCCAGATATATTGTGAGCAGGGCTCGGCCGGATATATGGTGAGCAGGGGGTGGACCAGATATATTGTGAGCAGGGGTGGGCCTGCGTTGCCTGGTTGAAGTTTAGCCAGGTTCTTGAGATTGGCCTGAGCACTTTCATCTGGATTTCTTTTGGATCTAGACGAAATGTTCTGCTTCATCTTCAGTTTCAGTGAAGGAGAGATATCTTGTATTTTCACCAATTTGTTGTTTATTCAAATAACAATAAAATGATTAAATTTATTTTTTAAGATAGAGCAAACAATATAACCTGAAAAAAAAAAAAAAAAAAAAAACATTTCTGAGATTGGAGATTCAGAGTGTCAGTCAGATGTTTAATGAATTGTGTTAGTTCACATAATACGATAATCCGTTCAGATATACGAATTTATTCTCATTCTACGAAATGAGGAAAGGGCGATGTTACGATCATCCACTTTTCAGTATAAATCCAATGAGCCTCCTGTTATACGTATTGGATAATATACATTGTATATCCTCATAACAAGATAATTCCAGAAAGGTAACACCTTCAAATTTTCCCCCAATTTTTTCCATCATTTCTGCTCACTCAGGGTTTGGTAAAAGGATCACGTGACGATCTCCATTGTTAAAATACCAATGATTCTAATCCATGCATACATAATATTTCGTGGCAATTATATCTATATCTTCCATAGATCTTATCATAGTATCGATATTTTGTGAAAAGATATATCGGTTAAGCAATGTACCGATATTGTGCCGTTCTCCATCTGTACCTATAGGTCGGTGCTGTCTCCGTCTGATCGTTCCCCGACCTAAGCCAGTGGAGACCCCACCTAAAAGAACTGCTCAGCCTGTTCGAGATGAACCTATGGTCATGTGTATTTCTGTTTGTCCTTCTGGCTGCTCCACTTCTTTGTCTCTTTTCGAATCTGTCATCTTCTTGGAACAGCAAACATTAGTGTAAGTAAAATATTCTGAAAGAAATATTTCCTCCTAGTACAAGAAGTAACTCATGCCCGGGCTTTAAGTACAAGGTCATATCGCCTACGACCGGAGCGCTCTTTCGTCGCTATGGTGGACATGAGCTCGACTCTATTATGGGAGTCCTAAATTTTGGCTACCCTAAATTTCTATTCACGTAGGGTAGGGGTCTTTAACGAGTATCTGACATCGTACAGGCTCGGGACCATCGCTTAACATCCTATCCGAAGAACGGCATGCTTAAGTTTATTTTACCTCCGAGATAAAATAAACTAAGGGGCCTCGGCCTGGTTTCGAACCCGCGATTTTGAGCTCAGTAAGCAAGCACGCATTGGTTTTTTTTTTAGATATTCGGTTATGAATTGTTTAACAAAAAGTTCAACAAAATTCGAATATTGACTGAAATTCAAACATTCGCCCAGATGTTAATTATTAGCTATGTCATTTAGAAGCCGAGTTACAAATAAAATGTTTGATTTCATATCCTGAAATTTAAAATGGCCGAAAACAAAACATGTCGGGCCTTTTTTTTGTGTGGGTCGCAATAAGAATCGAAATTTAACATCAATTCGGAGGGTTTGAGTTACATTCCGGTACTGAAATTTGTTGATTTGATGTGGAATGACCCAGATATTGGCAATTGGATATAACAGTGTCGCTACACCCTCACCCAGACAAAAGATTATTAACTAAGACATGTTGAAAGAGGTTGAACTTTCAACGAGGAAATACTCACGTCTTTACAGCTACGGATTTGTATGTTCTGAACGATTTTCTTATTTTTTTAAAGATAAAATTATTACATTCTAACAGGAAGAAGAGTTTATTATAACAGTGGCATTTACAGAGGTACAATTATACAATAAGGTTCCTTAACCATTACCCTTATACACTAAATACAAATCAAAAATAATCAGTTAAATTAAAAACAATGCTACTGCTTAAGAATAAATTTTAAAAAACTCTTAAAGAAAAAAAAAAATACAAAATAACTGAAATCAATAGAAAATAAATAAATAAACATTCAAAAACAGAGATTATAATTTAAAATCGTGAACGGATATTTTTGTGTTTCCCTCCCTGAGTTTTCCCTATTTTCTTTACCAAAACGTTTTGATTTGTGTCACACTTAAGTAAAATGTTTTTACTGAAATTTATTATGAAGTCCAGTAGGAGCTCAACATTTAGGTGTTCATGGATTTGGAGGATGGCGGTGTCCCTCGAGTAGCTACCAACCAATCTAAGGCATTTGTTTTGGGCCACTTGAAGAGTTCTCAAGTTGGTATTGCTTGCAAGACCGGCCCACACTGGGCATGCATACGTTATCACTGGTCACAACAGAAGCTTGTATATGAGGTCTATTGGTTAGATTAAGGGCTGACTTTCTGTGGAGTAACAGGACTAAGGATAACACAAGTCCTCTCACAGCATTCTAACAAGATAAATTACTTTATATGTGAAATAGTGTTTGTGTATTAAACAAAATGAATACTGATGACTTGGAAGCTTTTCTTATCTTTAAAATAAATAAATGAATAACGATGGAGATATATATTAAAAATATAACAAAATGAAGGTAAAAATCAAATTGTGATAATATATATTGACTATGATTAATGAAATCTTTAAAAAAAATAACCATTACACTAAATGCATATGCAATTCGCATTCAGAAAACATGTTTTAGTTTATAACTAAATCTGAAGATGTTATAATGCCGTAACCGTTAGTTTATCAATACATTTCTTGTAGAATAAACAACATTAAAAAAAAAAAGTTTGTTTATGTAATCTTTCTTAAGTTCCGGAAGAACACTCTCCCATTAGGTAAAATTGCATACTTTATGTAAAATATAAGTATATATAATATATATATATATATATATATATATATTGTATATGTATATATGGGCGATTCTCTGTAAACTCGTAATGGCCCATACAAACTCTGTCCTGGCATATTTTTTTAGAATTTTCGTAAAAATATAATAGTATTGCTTAGGAAAGTAACTGTTATTTTTAGTATACAAGAGGGCCAATTGAATTTATATGTATTTTTAAAGTTATTTTAGATTTTCTGATAAATCGCGACAGGGGACTGTTAGGTGCTAAATTCTTAAACTAATTCTAAAAACTAAATTCTTAAACTAATTCAATCTTTTTGTTTTATATTTTGGGCATTTTGTTTAAAATTTAAGTTTTATAATTCTGGGCAGCGATCATTACATATAAACGAGTAAAAGTACCTTCTTTTTGATTCAATATCACCAACAAATCACTTAAATTCAGTTCGCCACTTCTTTAGGCCTAAAAAATCACCACTGTAATTTTTACACAGCTCGCCGCCATCGCTAGGCCTCGACTTCTTCACCACACCATTAATTGTTTATTGTTTTTAACTTAATATTTTAATGTGTGTATTTTATACATCACATGCCAGGCAAGGGACTGTGTATTTTGGTTTAATTTCAAAATATTTACAAAACTATAGAGACATGATTCGATACGAAGCTACCGACAAATTTGGACACAAATCACAGACATATGGACAATTTATATAAATATTTAATCTAATTAACATTATTAAAATCACTTACCAGGGGACTGTTAAAATCCCTTACCAGGGGACTGTATGTCGCAACGACCAACACGCGTACTCACACCACAAATTGCGCTCGGACACTAAATAAAAAGGCGGCCTGACGCCGTTCTCGACAGTGTTACTAACTTCACACTGGTTGCGTTTTATTTCACTCTAAAAAACGTTTGTAAACATAACAGATTTTTCTATTTTAGGTTTAAATTTTTTACAGGGGACTGTCTAAGAAAACTTCGGACAACATTAACATGACATTATTACATTTAAAAAATAAGAAACTACACCTTGGTTTATGACATAAATATAAATTCTATTTTTAGATATGAACTGCAAAATTTATTTAGTGTTCATAATTTTTTAAAAAATATTATCCTAAAGTGGGAATCCGTGAAATGGGACAGCCAGGGGACTGTGTTTTTAGGGCTTCAATATTTTTTAGAAAAAAAAAGAAAAATTGTTATCGTTATAAATATAATAGCACTATAAAGTTCAGCTTTTAATTTAAATTAAGAGGCGTAATTATATTTCTATGCTTTATTATTTTTTTTAAACTCGGTCCGGTCAGCCGTTTACGAGTTTAAAGAGAATCGCCAATATATACTAGAGGTTATATATATGTATATCATATATCAAGGAAAGGTGAAAGGTTAAGAACACCACCACACACATCCACTCAAGTCATTATAAGGCCCTGAAGAAGGAAATAAATAGTTTCCGAAACGTTGACCAAATATTATATTTTCATTTATACGACAGCACCTTGATTCCTTCTACATTGATGCTGTCGACTCTCATCAATCAATATATATTATAGTTTTTTGTAATTTTTTTTTTTTTATTTCTATCAGTCCAAATTATATTATAAAGCTACATGAACTTTCATGAACTTTAATTGTTATTGTTTTTTTTTTTTGCTTATTTAGATATTGTACGATGTCAGTTGGAACTTGTTTCCATTTTCTTGTCGACTGGAGTCTCCAAGAATTTTCATGGGTTAGTCAAGTGGTAATGGTATTATTATATATACATAGGTAAATACAGTGGCTCCAAGAAAAACAGGAGTTCGGGGAACTATATACAGGGTTTCTTTATTTGTATCATGTTCTTTCCCTTCATCTTTAAAATTTTTCATCGGCACCAAAATACTCCGGTTAAGCCGCAACTCGGTTGATCCGCTCCTGGGAAATCGAGAATAGAGTGGAAAGGAGGACGCCAGTAGCTCAGTGGTTTGGGTGCTTGCCTACTGAGCTCAAGATCGCGGCTTTGAAACTCGGCCGATCCCTTTAGTTTTT
This sequence comes from Aradus depressus, assembly GCA_963662175.1. NCBI lineage: Eukaryota > Metazoa > Arthropoda > Insecta > Hemiptera > Aradidae > Aradus > Aradus depressus. The sequence goes on along the minus strand of OY759219.1, from coordinate 39,137,267 downwards.
TCTTTTATCTGGAAGATGAAAAAAACTCTGAGAACGCCGTCCTTCAGATGGGATGGTTAAGTGATAGTGCCGAGTTTGTACAGTCACTCGTTAATGAAAAAATGACATTTTTAATGCTGAAAATGTTTCATTTAATAGACAACAGACGCTGATAAGAAGGTCACGGTGAGGGGCACACCTTACCGCACCAACAAGGTTAATAAACATGACAGATGATATAAATCCAGTATCTGATGTAGAATCAATCGAAATGAATCCATATAAGAATTTAAATTGTTTAAATAAAGTCACAAAATTGACTGATTTCATAATTTATTAAACCGATCCGACAATGTTACGAGACAAATTGTGACTAAAACTGGCTGTAAGGGACAATAATTTTGACATCCTGTGTGGTAATAATTTAAATGTTAATCTTAAATAAATAAAAATATAAATAATTATTAATAATAATGAAATAATAATAATATAAACAATAAATTACAACATTTTCTGTAGAAATTGTATAACTGTTTTTCTATTTAATTTTGATTTCTACAGTAATTTCCGAAAAGGGCCCTAAAAATATCAAAAGTTCAAGAAGTGCAATTTTGAAGAAAGTGCACGTATTAAAAAAAAAATTCAATTAACCAACTTTTCATTTGGACTCCTAAGAGATGCCATTTAAAATGTTTTTTCAATAATTTTAAATCTAATCCAAAGTTTTTCAAATTATCTTACTGGGTCAACAGGGGAAATGAATAGAATAGAATTTACGAGAACACATAGTTTGGGTTTATTATTTTTAAATCATCTACATTATTAAATAAAAAAAACTAAACATATCACAAACAAAAATCAAAAGAAAAATCTTAAACACTATTTCAATATTTTTTTTTTGTTTTACATTTTTTGGCCATTCTTTAAATTTAAGTTACATATTTCTGGGCATATATCCTGTGCATATAAACAAACAACAGTATCTTCTTTGCGGATCAATTTCACCGTTAATTCACTTCTATTTAGTTCATTACAACTTAAGCCTAAACACCTCTCTTCATTTTTCACTCAGCCCGTCTCAACTCAACCCAAACCCTCGACTCGTCCTCCATACACTAAAGAAACAGCTGATGGCCGTGTTTTGTTTTTTTACTCATTTTGTTTTAAAATAAATTTGCTTTTTATAGACAAATAAATATAATTAATTTTTTAATATTAATAATTTAATCATTTTAATGTGTGTATTTTTGTTATACATCACACCTGATGTTTGAGCTTGAGGATGAATATGCTTCAAATCCTTGATTCGAGTCCAGTTCGTTAGCCCTCCACCAAAATATATTCATTTTATTCTGTTCACGTTTCGCTTATTATAATAATTATTATTTTTAAAAAATGTTGAGTTATCAACAGGTCACGTTTTGTTTTTTTTGATATAAAAATATTTTTTGGAAATATTGACACATGGTGTTTTTATTGATATACATTTTTCGGGGAAGGACTGCTGTATAAAACATTATTAAAAATTATGTTTATTCTTATTTTTCACCAAAAAAGTTTTTATAATGTTGATTGGCGAAATGTTAACAGAATAAAATAAATAAACCACCTTCATCCTGATGTTTGTAACTTTTGTAAAAAGAAAGACTTGTGAAATGTTTCTTTACACCCCAAATTATAAATGAAAACCATTGAAATGTGATATCTAATCAACGATCTTTTTTACTACCTAATCAATTTGTTATTTTTGAAAAGTCAAAATTTGTAAAATATATTATTTTATGATCAAAGAATCAAATAATGCTGGAAACTTGAAAATTGTACTTAAAAGTGAGGGAAGTCTTATAGTCTTATTCTACTTAATTAAAATGATGGCACACATGCCATCCAAAACCTAGCGAAGGCACCAAGGAGTCCATGAATGTTTAGAATGGTAAATTTCAAGAAACTAAATAATGTTCAATTATAGATTACAAAGTTGAATTTATTTAAGAATTGATACATTTTTTCTAGATCCTGATCATTTTCTTTCTGGCGAGGAGAGGTGGGCTGTACCTCTGCCTTGCAAATACTTCAGTCTTGGGTCAACATCTACAGCAGTTCCATCTACCGCAACACACATTAAACATGCTAAGTGTTAATCTAAAATTCATTTTTCAGGACTACGATTGTCTTAGGGTAATACACACTGCTTATGTAGTTTTCTAATTAGTACATTTTTATAAAACTATAATTGAAGATGATACTCATACATTTTTTGCAGAGACATTGTGAAACTCTTAATAACAAATAAAGAAAAACGAACGTTTTTTTGTTATAATTGAAGAGTTTATAGCAAAACTGTATATTCTAAGTTGAGAAACGCTGACGTCATTGTTGAAATTTATAATAAATAAATAAAACCGCGTTAGTTTTTGTGTATTCTTCCCTTTCCGAGAGGGGGAAAGTAGGAATTTTTGAGGGCGGTTTTCTTTATTTGTATGATGTTATTTCCTTTCATCTTTAAAATAGGAACAGCTGTTTTGGCTATTAAACGTTGAACTCGTGTAAAATTTTGTTAGCTTTCAATATTGAATTTTTCATAGTTTTTTCAAGTTTAATAATAAAAAAAAAAGTGACAAAAACACTAAGTGGTTCACCCTCTCTTCGAGTGGGGATGAAACCCAACGTTTCGAAGCCAGAAAAGTGTAATAACTTTCATTTCTCATATTCTAACCTAACCAGTAGCCAAAGTGATATCACGAATATGGACAGTGGACATAAAGCAGACACAGATGAGATGCCTTCTTCATTTTTACCTGCCAAACGGCAGCTCCTTACAGAGACATCGATGTCAGTAGATGGTAGCCAAGCGATCTCTGATAGCAGAGCCAGCACCCAGGAGCCTCAACTAAAGAGGAACAGATATACGCTACAAATCACACCCACACCAACACCGACACAGAACAGATTCGAGCCACTACTCACTCTCCAGGACGGACAGGAGACATCACAACCGACAAAACCGGACGGACAGACCACCCCTAACCGACAGACCAAGATCCCTCCCATCTTTCTTTGTGTGGCTGACAATTATCAATTGGTGATTAACGAGCTAAAAACACTGATCACTTCACCGTTTGAAACTAAGCAGTGCAACAAAAAAATAAAAGTCAGCCTCACAACGACTGATGACTACCGGAGGGTGACGAAATTCTACGACGATAACAAGGTGAAGTACTACACCTTCGTCAAGGAAACTCTCCGTAATTATACGGGGAGTCCCTTACTCACTGACAGAGACAGAAATAACAGACGAACTGACCCCGACATATCCAGTTTTAAAAGTGACCCGCATCCTGAATCAAGACAGACGCCCCACACCTCTCTGTGCAGTTGAGCTGGAAAACAACCCATCTGGAGAGGCCATATTTCAACTGACGCGGCTCTATTATACAGTCGTCAAAGTAGAGCCACGCCGACGTTCCAGCAGAGCCGTACAGTGCACGAACTGTCAGTCTTTTGGCCATACAAAAAACTTTTGCCGACTGGACCCCAAATATGTGAAGTGCGGGGGAGACCACCACTTTACAGCATGCCCCTCCAGACGGAAGAAGATAGAATCTCCCAAGTGCGCCAACTGCCAGGGCAACCATCCAGCAAGCTACAGAGGTTGTGCATCATACAAGACCTACATAGACAGGACTACCAGACAGAGACAACCCAAACATCAAAACCCAGTAACCCCCAGCTTACCACCCAAAGGACAACCCCCAAGACAGACCCCGTCAGACCGAATTGCTGGTTCGACCAAAGTAGACCCCGACCCTTCCAACCTCGACCTCAACCTAACTTACCCAGCAGCCAAGACACCCAACTAGCTAACGACATGACTGACCTCACCAACACGATACTCACGTTTCTCAAACCATTCATCCCTATCATAAAGTCATTTTTATCTAACCTCCTTACCCAAGTATTCTCATTTAACAATGGTGGACCCTAATTTTAATATTTTTCATAATTTATCCATCCTTAACTGGAACGCTGACGGTTTAAAAAACAGAGGAACGATACTCTCGGACTTTTTAACTCGCTACAACATCGACATCATTTGTATCACAGAAACTCACCTCCATAATACCGACACATTCAAATTGAAAGGGTACACCATATACAGACAGGACAGACAAACCAGATTTGGAGGGGTCGCTGTTTGTATAAAGAAGAACCTCGCACACTCTCAGCTTCTCTTACCCACACTCCAACAGCTGGAAGCCGTTGGGGCCACTCTCACACTCAACAACAACAGAACACTTAACATAATCTCAGCATATCATCGACCAGGCATCAGAATTCACCAGACAGACTTTGAACACATTTTCACGGGGGGGGGGGGGGGGGGGGGGGGGGGGGGGGGCGACTATACTACTAGGTGACCTAAATAGTAAAAATACCATTTGGGGATGTAGACGGACAAACAACAACGGGACAAGACTCTTAAATATAATTAACAATTTAGGCGTACAGATATCAGCACCGGACGAACCGACATTTTATCCTACACAACAGAGGTACCTCCCAGACATCTTGGACATTGGACTAGTACAAAATTTCACATTGCCCCTTTATCACGAACCACTGTCAGAACTCGACTCAGACCATCTTCCAGTCGTATGTACCTTTAAAGTGAACCCGAAACAGGCGAACATCTGCCAAGACTGATACAGGGGGAAATAGATTGGGACGCGTTTAGATGGGAGATGGACCAAAACATAGACATCCCTTTGCATTACGACAAAACTGAAGACATAGACGACTCACTGAAAGATTTCACTCAAGGTATTTACACCTCGATACACAATTCAACATACAATCACTACAAGGACCAACACAACTTGCGACAAAATAAGACCCCTATACGCATACTTAACATGATACACGACAAAAATACACTCCGCAAACACTGGCAACGAACACGCGATCCACAAGAGAAGCGAGAGCTGAACCGACTGACAAGACTTATACGATGGGAATTGGACAATGACCGAATCAACAGATACCTACAATACACCAGCGACTTCACACCTGGAGACAGCAACCTTTGGAAGGAAACACGACGCATCCTCAGACAAGACCCTGGTCTCCCGCCCCTGACAGACGGACAGACTACTGTAACAACAGACAAGGACAAGAGTGAGCTAGTGGCTCAACACCTTGAACAGAAATTCAGAACCAATGACACACAGGATAACGAAACACTCCACACAGTCCACGAATTTCTTTCCACTCCACTCCACACCGCAGAACCACACATACAGTACACGAACCCATCGGAAATCACACTGTACATTCAGAGACTCCCCAATAAGAAGGCCCCTGGTGAAGACCTCATCCCCAACATCGTCCTGAAAAACCTGCCTCCAAAAAGCATCGCATATCTGACAGGGCTGTTCAATGGCTGTTTAAGGAGGGGATACTTTCCTGACACGTGGAAATATGCATTCGTGGTTGTATTTCATAAGCACGACAAGCCGAAACAAGACCCCGAAAGCTATAGGCCAATAAGTCTTTTAAACTCAATGTCTAAACTTTTCGAAAAGATAATTTATAAAAGACTTCTTCGATGTTTAGAAGGCACCATACCGTCCCACCAGTTTGGGTTCAAAGCCAAGCACTCTGCGGTTCAGCAGCTCCAACGGGTGACCGAAATGATCGTCCATGGCTTTGAGGGGAAGACATACACTGCCGCCGTATTTTTGGACGTAGCCGCAGCCTTTGACACCGTTTGACATGAGGGGCTGATATATAAACTGAAGAAAAGTCTGGCACCCAGATACATCGTTGAACTTATAACGTCTTTTCTCCACGGCAGAACATTTCAAGTCAGAGTGGGCAACGCAATGAGCAATCAGAAAAGAATAAGAGCCGGGGTCCCTCAAGGTGCTATTTTGAGCCCTCTACTTTTCAACTAAATGCAAGACATCCCTGAAGCTCCCACTCCGACGTTAGCCACCTATGCCGACGATACAATGATCGCCTGTCAGCATAGTGCCCTCTCCGTCGCCATTGAACAGCTCCAGGAAGCCCTAACAGACGTTTCTCACTGGTTTTCAAAATGGAGGCTCAAACTGAACGCAGGGAAGACCGAAGCCAAAATTTTCACTCTCCGCAGATTCTCCATAGAAGAACAAATCAAGCTGCAAATTGATGACCTCCCAATTCTCTGGAATCCTAAGGACCAGGGTGTGCGCTATCTTGGAGTACTTTTGGATACACGACTCACTTGGAAACTACACATTAACAGAAAACTACATCAGGCATATTCACGTTTACCCTCTCATAAATAGAAACACGCCACTCAAACACACATGTACTATTCTGCTATACAAGACATTACTACTTCCACTTCTAACATACGCCTGTCCAGTCTGGATCGGTACCAGCAACACTAACATGAAACGACTACAAACATTTCAAAATAAAGTACTCCGAATAGCAACGAACGCACCCTGGTTTGTCAGGAATCACAAAATCCACGAAGAACTGGGAGTTCCTCAATTTGCAGCTCGCATTGAGAAGCTAGTGAAAAATCACCACGAAGCCCTTGTACATTGTTCCGGGGCTGTACACTACAGTCTAGGTGCGCCTACTCCTGTGAGGCGACTCAAACAAAGACTGTATCGGGACTTTCTATTTTAAACCCTTTATTTTATATATTTGTGTAAAGCATTTTGCTGGTCCAAATAAATGTTGTTGTTGTTGTTGTTCTTTAAAATATGCATCAACATTTATTTATTATAAATATTATGTGAACATTAATTATTTGATTTAATTTTCTTTTTGTTTTCTCAGAACTTCGATTTTATTTCGTTATGACCATTATTTCATTTATCATTTTGTATACTGAAGCCGTGATATGCTATAATATTCTTGCCATGATATACTATAATTAGCTCAATGGTATGCATGCTTGTCTTCTGAGCTCAAGAACGTGGGTTCGAAACCCGACCGAGCCCCTTAGTTTATTTTATCTGGGAGGTAAAATAAACTTAAGCACGCCGTCCTTCGGATGGGACGTTAAGCGATGGTCCCGAACCTGTACGTTGTCAGGTACTCGTTAAAGACCCCTGCCCTAGGTGAATACAAATATTTAGGGTAGGCAAAATTTAGGACTCCCACAGTAGAGTCGGGCTCATGTCCACCAGAGTGACGAAAGAGCACTCTGGTAGTAGGCGATATGACCTTGTAGTTAAAACCGGGTACGTCACAATAACCAACTAACATTATAGATTTTTGCATTGAGAAATTCTTAAGTTGCAACCGTTTTTTTTTACTTTTGAATCTTCGTGTCAGTGTTTTCTTTATTAGTTTGCGTAGCATTATTTGTGTCTGTCTTTAAGACTTTATTTTAAAGTGTTACACTAGTTAACGGAGACACATTAAAACAAGTTGAAGAAAAGTTTTTAATGGTTGCTTAAATGAGCAGCTCTTTAATAAAAAAATAAAATAATATAAGAAGTGTAATAATTATTACTTTTATTCTTTTTCTTGTTTTTAGATCAAAACCGACGACTCATACCTAAGTGAAGAATTGGCAACATATTTTTACAGCCGTATTGAGAATAAAATATTTATAAATGATGTTTATACAGAATTAAAATATTGTGAAGGATTCACTGTAATAAGTAAAACAACAAAAGATTTGAAGAATATTCTTGAGAAACTTCCAAGGCTATACGAATACAGATATCTATGTATCGTTCATTCGGAAGACATCAGTGGTGAACAGTGGTTCAATCTTACATTTGTAGGTATCTTTAAGGGCTATTCATAAATTGAATGGCTTCATAAAAAAAGGGCAAGGGGGGACAAAAAATCGAAAAAGGAGATTTTGTTGTTTTTCATGTTTAAGACATCTATTACATCATTTTATGATGAAAGGAAATCAGTCCAACGCTTCCTGTCCTTGATTTTACTCTCTTGTTTGCTGTATTTTTATAGAGAAAAAGCATCAGACCGGACAGAAGCCCTTACTTTATGAATCATGCGTTAGGTGCGCTCCCCCACCAGCTTGTTTTCTCTCCCTATTCAGTAGGCTGTGGCACTGGTATTGGCGAGTGTTCACAACATTGTTATTATCTTAATTCTTAGGATTTTTTGTCATAAAGTGCAACTAAGTTTGAATCCCTCCCCCCTCCCTTTAATTACATAATTTATGGACGGCCCCTTACTGTTAAATGTTTTTACCAATTTCATTTAATGTTAATACTAATAATGTTTTCAAAGAAAGGACGTGAGTACTTTAAAGATTCAAATGGCATTGTCATCATTTTATCGAAGGAAACAGTAATATTTCAAAGGAGAGTGCCCAGTGACGACTTTCAGAGAATATATTACATAGATGACAATTGGGGAAAAAGGGTAATTATAGATTATATTCTGAGCCAAAAGTATTTTGATTTAGATAAAAAAAAATTCACTAGTTGTCAACACTGCACACTTGACAAACCTCTGCTTTAAAGTCATTCTCTGCTAGATATTCAAAAATTACTTTTTATCTAATGAGAGTCACACAATTTTATAATTAAGGTAGCTATATATTATCTTTCTATTATACTTATGATATTATATGTGTTTTTATAGGTGTCTGTAGCGCAGTATCATATCTATATCATGTTTATTTAAACTGTTTTTATATTTCAGGATTCTGATATTGTGGACTTTAAAGGAAAAGAAATAAAAGTTGCGGCATTTAATTGTACTTTCTTTTCATACATTGGAAAGGATGAAAATGGCAAGCTAAGTAAGCATTTTAAAATTTCATAACTATAATAACAAATTGTCTATTACTCCAAACTAAAAGATTGATAAAAAAACATTTTAGAAGTAGGTATAATTGTTTTATATCAGTTTTTGACCATGTATTATTATTTAACAGAACCAGGGATAATCACAATAAACATTACTTTCGACTTAACTGGTATATGTGAAACCTGGTTAATTGGAATCTCAAGGGACCAAGACATATGTACCAATTATTGAGGGTTTCCAATAATCCAGTTTTCCAATTAAGCAGGTTTAAAATTATAGTTGTCTCATTTACAGAGGCCCCCACTTACAGAGGTCGAAATGTGTCGTTATTCCATTTTTAGAGGTGGAAATGTTAATAAAAATGCGTATTTTTGGTGTTATGAATTTAATGTAGGTATGAATGTACATACATAATGTATTGCGTCGAAAAAAAAAACAATACGTAAAGTTTATTTCCATCAATACACTGAGACCGAATTTTCTCGTTGGTTTTAATAATTCTATACAGGGTTGACTTTGGTATGTTATTCTCCCTACACAGTTCATCACGCGACTTTCCACAATCATAATCTGATAGAAGTTGTAATTTTTCAGATACTGATAACGTTTTATATTTACGTTTGGACATTTTATACACTTTTATTCCCTTGTTTTTAGGTCAAAACCTGAGATAGTACTGGCAAACAAAGCATGCGCGAAAGACGACGCGAAATGTATGTAAACAAACATGTCAAAACGTGTTAATACCTGATTAATTTGTCTCATTTATACAGGTAATTGAGCTACAGAGTCTCAATTATAGAGGTAAACATCGGAAAAGTCTTAGAATTCAAATCTCATTTAACCAGGTTCAAAAAGTCCCATTAACAGAGGTAATTTAATGAAAAAGAACCGGGACCTCATTGCAACTCTCAATAATAGAGGTTTCTCATTAATCCAGGTCCCACTTAACCAGGTTTCACTGTATTTTTACTGACCTCCTGTAACCTTCCCCAGTGCCATAACTGATTTAAAACAATAATAATACAATATCTCGGACTCCAAGCCAAAATATTGAAAAAGCCTGAGTATTAATTTTCAAATATATTATTCCTTGAATGAAATGCATTTAAGGAATAGTTAATAACAGTCTTGTTCGTTAGCTCAAAGCCATATTTTACAAAAAAAGTAATATTTCAGAAGGTCAAATACTCAGGACGGCTTTAGAATTATGCCAGCTTAGATTAATGGATTTAATTCGTTGATCTCGACTGTCGATTGTGTACTTTCGCATTACCTTCTTCAGTTAGTTGATGCACGTTATTAGTTAACATTTAATTAAAACATTCATTTATATTTAACTATGCCAGTCCTCAATTTCAAAATAATTATAACGAAAAAATAGGTATGATAAAATGATCTTCTCTGTTGATGGTATGGAATTTCAGTTGAGAATAAACTGATAATTATTTTAAATTAATGTCGCTCTAGATACGCAAAATACGTATCATGTAAATATGTATACGAATCATGTCTTATGTAAAATACGCATGATTAAACTATCTTCTCTGTTGATAGTATGGAATTTCAGTTTGGAATTAAGTGATAATTATTTTAAATTAATGTCGCTCTGGAGGACACGCAGCGTTCCTAGCGGGAGCCTTCCACAAACTCTCAAACTTACCCTTCTGTTTTTATTTAATTAAATTTTTTCCAAACTTATTTTCCTTCAATCTAGACTATGCCTCTTCTTACACATATATATATTTTTATTTTGAAAAATCATGTCGAATTCAGCAAGATGCTTTTCAGTGAGGGAAAGAAATCAGTTCATTTGATATTTTGAAAAAACCTCGATGAATCAAAAAGATCAGACATTGCGATCAATTTTAAAACGTAGACGTGGAAATTTTTGTCAAAATTAATATCTTAGAAAGCTCACTTTTTAAATCGTAATCGTCATTGAGTAAACGAGAAAATATTAAAGATTGTTTTAAGAAATATTATTTATGTGCATTGTGCACATTGAAATTATAATTAAATAAATTAATCTGTTCATAATTTTTATTTTTATTTTTTTACTGATTGTTTTATTGCACATGGTTTTTATTGCATATTTGCTTATTATCCTATTAATGATGCAACAATCGGATTTTTGTGTTGTCTTCTTTTCTATTCCTTAGACGAGCCTTACTGTACACAGTTTTTCTATATTTTCTCAGAATGGGAGGATGGTGTGGATATGATTCTGATGGATGAACTGTCAAAGAGACTCAACCTGACGTACACCGTGCACACACCTCCGGACGACTTCCGATGGGGGACCTACGTCAACGAGAGTCACTTCAACGGAGGGATCCTCAAGATGGCCCATCTGGGTTATGTCGATATAGCCACTTGTGGCACTTGGGCTCTCCACTCCATCGCTGCTGCTGGCCTTCAGATGACCGACCCTATAAGTTAAGATCCGCACTATATATTGATATACGATTTAAGAACTAAATACCTGAATTCTGCGTTTCTCGCAGAAAATCCACAAACTATTAGACAATTTATAATATTGTTATTTGTGTGACTCATATAACTATGAGGTACTTACCAGAGAGCACTTTCGTCGCTCTGGTGGACATGAGGTCGACTCTACAGTTGGAGTACCAAGGTTTAGTTAACTAGGATTCGTACAGGCTCGGGACCATCGCTTAACGTCCCATCCGAGGGTTGGCGTGCTCAAGGTTTTTTAACCTCCCTGTTGCACAGTTTGATAACTGGAATAACACTGTATGGCTGTGCTACTACTTACTCTCTCGGGTTAGAACTATGGTTGTCGTATATTGTCGTCCATAAATTATTATTATATTACGCAATTTTGGAATATTTCTGACCCCTTCTTAGATACGTTACGTAATCTATGGACGTCCCTTAGGCCTTGTACACACCCAGCGACATTTGTCACGGAACACGTGTCTCGGGACAAGTCTCAATGTGTCCCGATACACATTTTATGTGTTCTGGGACTGTCGCGATACAAAAGTCTCAAGTCGTGTGTTCCCCATCCCAACGGGGCACATGGCACAATGTCGCGCAACATTTCATAGTTTGTATTTGTCCCGAGACAGTTCTGATCTGTCCGACATCGAGATCACTTTAAAAATGATTGAAGAATATCAGGCCCTCCCATGTTTACGGGATGTTACTTCCCTTCATATAAAAAATAGGAACAAAAGGCGGGATGCCATCGAATACCTTTCAAAAAAATACGGGATGTCTAATTCTGAAATGGAAAAAAAATTGCGCAATTTAAAGTCGTAGTTTAAGCGGAAACAAAAAACTGTTTGCTTCAAAGAATGTGGTTCATCGTCAAAAAAGTGCGCTTGGTTTGGGTACCAAGCCTTATTGTTTTTGCTACAAGGAGTCAAGAGGAAGTAGAGACACATGAAGGAGAATACAGAGCCAATGAAGGAATTAAATGTTATTAAATTGTTTTAACAATTTTACGAATTTCCACGAATATTAATTTATCGAGCAATGAAAATGCCTCCCGAAAATACATTTCTCCGCCAATAACGTTTAGGTTTATTTTATTTTTTTAACCGCTTCGATAACATTAAATTATTGAGACAAACTGTAAAAGCACAGAGGGCAATTTCAGCGGGCATCGCGTTAACGTCTGTTGCGAGACTGGCGGTGTGGACTCGCGACATTGTATAGCGTCAGTCTAGGGACAATGTATCGCAACTGTCCCGATATAATGTCGCGCGACTTTGTCCCTAGGTGTGTACTAGGCCTTCAATTGTAGTATGATAAATAACCTGTTTTATTCGTCAACGGAATTCACTTAGGGTAGAGTCTTTAACGAGTGACTGACCTCCTCTCGACTAAGTAAAAATAAGAAACATTCCGTACACTAAGTTAGATGACCAATGCTTTAAGTTAGGTATACGAACAATCCCTCCTAACCCTCGGCTAAACGATTTTTTTTTTCTCTTTCTATGAAATCAGAAAAGGGCGATGTTATGACGTTCCTCTTTTCAGTATAAATCCAATGAGCCTCCCTTTATACGTATTGTATATCGGATCAACCGTATGCCAGGATAATTCCAGAAAGATAACACCTTCCAACTTTCCCCTGAGATTTTCCTATCATTTCTCCCCACTCAGGGTTTAGTAAAAGGATCACGTGACGACCTCCCTTGTCAAAATACTAATGTTTCTAATCCAGGGGTGGCCAATCCAAATGATGTTGCGGGCCACTTCGGAAATGCATTATAATCCCGCGGGCTGCATATAAAATTATATATCCCCATATTAAATTTGGACCCACTACAAAAATTTTTTGTAGTAAAAATTTAAAACAGAACGAATTATTATTATTGTTTTTATTATTATTCATGCATATAAACATAGATAATATAATAATGATAATAGTTAAATGATCGAATAATATTTATTTTATATAATTAGTGAGATATTTGTTTCTCAACTCTTTCACTTAGCTTTTGAAATTCCATCTCAATGCGTGTATTTGCACATGTGTTGTGCAAAAACATATCTTGTAAAATTGGGATGAATCTCGCGGGCCATAAAATTATTGAAGGCGGGCCACGAGTTGGCCACTCCTTTTCTAATCATTGCATACTGAATATTTCGTGGCAAAAAATTAATATTTTCTCTAGATATTTTCATAGTATCGATATTTTGTGAAAAGATATATCGGTTAAGCAATGTACCGATATTGTGCCGTTGTCCATCTGTACCTATAGGTCGGTGCTGTCTCCGTCTGATCGTTCCCCGACCTAAGCCAGTGGAGACCCACCTTAAAGAACTGCTCAGCCCGTTCGAGATGAACCTATGGATATGTGTATTTCTGTTTGTCCTTCTGGCTGCTCCACTTCTTTGTCTCTTTTCGAATCTGTCATCTTCTTGGAACAGTAAACATAATGGTAAATAAAATATTATAAAAGGAATATTTCCATTTTTTTATATGTACAGGACGTGGTACTTGGTGTGAACAAATTAATGAGTTAGTTCGTTATTGCGACTCTTGCCTGGGCTTAGGTACAAGCTCATATCGTCTACTACAAGAGCGATTTTTCATCGCTATGGTGGACATGAGCCCGACTCTACTTTCCTCCAGAGCGGCGAAAGAGCGCTCTGGTAGTAGGCGACATGACCTAGTTGTTAAAGCCCAAGCTAGTATAAGTCTTTGCTTGCCAATATATTTGTCACTCCACCAGACAACGCTGGATTCCATAGCTAGTATATTTAGCGCTCTTCCTAGCTATCTATCCAAATTATATTTTTCCCTAATTACCTAATCCTCATTTTTTCTAGTCGCAACATTCGCTGGAGGTTACAAGAATGTAATTTTAAGGGATTACGGTACACTAAATGTTTAAATTTTAGAGCTACATGAATTTTAATTATTATTTTTTGTTTTTTTTCTAGCTTATTTAGATATTGTACGATGTCAGTTGGAACTTGTTTCCATTTTCTTGTCGACTGGAGTCTCCAAGAATTTTCATGGATCAGTCAACCAGTTAGTCACGTGGTAATGTTATAATTAAATATACATAGACATATACCAAGGCAAACAGGAGCTCGGGAACTATATACCTAGAAAAATGAAACTAATACAATTTTTCATGTTTTTGAATATTGTGCTTCGGGTCTGCTAAACATGCTTCCCAGCAATGCTATACTTTACTTTCCCAGCTAAGCTATTAAGCACTAATATGCACTGTAGTATATATCACTAATATTCACTGTAGTGTGTAGCACTAATATACGCTACCATAGTGTATATAACATACATGTTTATTTTCCATAATTATAATATATTTTGATAATAATCTATATGAAAAATCTTAAAAATCGTATATACACTACAGAATATTATTGGAGGATAGACTTTATGACATTAGTGGATGGCAGATAACGGATATCAGATGCAATTCTCCAATCTAGTAGTTGTCTCTGCAGACACAGACTGCTATAAGGGTTTCTTTTTAGGTTTTACTTCCTTAGCTATGTAAAGTATAGGGAAAGTTATGTAATCGGTGAGAAATTTGTTGCGGAGTTTCCAACGGAATTTCATGTTTTCCGACCTCTTGATTTCAAAAATGTACCTGACATCGTAAGGGGTGTGGACCATCCGAAGGGTCTCGGCCAGGTTTCGAACCCACGATATTGAGAGCAGTAAGCAAGCACGCATACCACTGAGCTACCAGCGCCGTTACAGTTAGGTTTGTTTTGAAATATTTACTTTCAATAACAGTGGTAAAACTAAAATTAATGATAACATATATTATTTTTTAAGAAAATAAACTATAATATGCTTGCTGGGAGGTAAAATCCCGATTAAGCGATGGTCCCGAAACTGTACGATGTCAGGGTTAAAGACCCCTACCTTAGGTGAACAAAAATTTAGAGTAGGCAAAATTTAGGACTCTCAACGTAGAGTCGGGCTCATGTCAACCAGAGTGAGGGAAGAGCGCTCTGGTAGAAGGCGATATAACCTTGTAGTTAAAGCCCGGGCATGAGTCGCAATAACTAACTAAATTAATTTATATGTGATATGCATGAAATAAAGTTGTGTATTTAACAAAAGGATTACTGATAGTTCCTAGTATATGTATGACTAAACCTGACGATGATCTAATGCTGAAATCGGTAATTTTCGTATAACAATTTTTTTGTGGAAAAGAAAATATTTTAAAAAAGGAGTTTGTTTTATTTATTTGTTACTAGTTTCCACAATATGCCAGTCAATTTAGGGTGTTGTCATTAAGAAGAGAATTTCATTGGTTTCTTTTACAGGAGACTTTAACTCCAAACTCTTCTTCTTTAGGAGGAAGAATAACCCAACCTGTTCATGTGGGGACTGCAGAATATGTAGTCCTCGATTGCCCGCTGTATGACCAGGCCAGGGTAGAGTTGATTCGCGGGACCGGATCATACCTGGGACTAGATATGCGGCAGCTGGTGATGGAGACCGACTACCCAGTGTTCAGCCGGTTTGTCAGTTCCTGGGGCTCCGAGCTCCCGCTACAAACATAGACGGGAGATGTTGCACAAACGCAAGGTCCATCCGGAAAATAAAGAGCAATAATAAAGGTCTGTAAGGAAACCTTAGTTGTTTTTGGGGAAGTACATGATATTTTTGTTGCAGGTTCGTGGTGTTGAGCCTGCTATTGAGTGCCTGCTTCTCCAGCGGCCTCATCTCCACACTCACACTGCCCAGGTACACAGACAAGATGGAGGACTACCAACAACTCTTCAAAGAGGGCTACTACTGGGTCTCCTCATATTTCATTGATGTTCCAAACTTCATCAACACTCAGGTATTATATACGCATATAATTGAAACATATGCTACGAACTGTTACTAAGACTACGAGACAAAAGATCTAAATTAACTTTGAAAATAAAACGACTTACAGACGCCGGTAGCTCAGTGGTATGCGTGCTTGTCTTCTGAGCTCAAGATCGTGGGTTCGAAACCCGACCGAGGCCCTTAGTTTATTTTATCTGGGAGGTAAAATCCGTCCTTCGGATGGGACGTTAAGCGATGGTCCCGAGCCTGTACGATGTCAGGTACTCGTTAAAGACCCCTGCCCTAGGTGAATACAAATATTTAGGGTAGGCAAAATGTAGGACTCCCACAGTAGAGTCGGGCTCATGTCCACCAGAGTAACGAAAGAGCGCTCTGGTAGTAGGCGATATGATCTCGTAGTTAAAGCCCGAGAAATCGATGTGAACCTATAATCTGCAGCGCATACAATGCCTTCAATTCAAAATCCTTCATATAATAGCCACTGCTCCTTACTAAGACCCTCCATACTGACCTCAGCATTCCCCTCGTCACCGAAGTATCTAAATCTTCTAGTCCTAGGGCACCTCCATTCTGTCACACTTCTCCAACGACGCCAATGGCCTAGAGACCTCCTTTGTAGCACCAATGATAGTGAGTTATAAATGAGTGCAACTCAGTGCTTAGGGAGTGTCACCACTGGGTGATTTCTCCCCTCATGACATATTTTATTATTTTAGCAAATTTGCTTGTTGTATATATTATTTATGTAATTGTGAATATCTATTCATAAATTAAAAACCTAAACAGAGCCTCGATGAATAGAACTAGAAAGAGATAAAGTGGGAGAAGAATGAGCAATGATGAAGCCTACCCCCACCTCGGCCTCCTTACCTCCAGCTCCACATTGTCTCTTCTCATTTGTATTTCGTTGAACTGGCTATTATAAAAAAAAAGTATTCGGTGAATCATCGGCAATGTACATCCCCAGCACAAATTAATCAATAAGCTTTAGCTCTCCCTCCTAGACCAATGGACCGTTTGGGATAATCTATAGTCGACTTACATAAGAACTTCTGAATCCTCATACTAACTTTTATGTCAATTAATTCACGGAAAATTAATAAGTGCTGTTCTTATCGGGGTTTTGAATTCAAATGTAAAATTTCATTTCGATACATTCATTACATCGGCAATTATTGGGTTTTTTAATTGAGCGAAACCCTCTGATTCCACCCTTCCTTTTGGTCGATTTAGCTGAAAATTAAGAGGTATCGTCCTTTTGTAGTTTTAAATTTACACATTAAATTTTATTGATGTATTGATGTGAAATTTTATGTATAAATTCACAGCCCACAAACTTGAACTTGGAACGATAGCTATTGGTTTGGATAGGGAGGAGGCTTAACACAAAAACTCTAATAACTGCCGTTGAAATGAATATATTGACACGAAATTTTATATGCTAATTCAAAGCCCTATAAGGACAACACCTATGAATTTTCAGCGGAATCAGACGAAGGGAAGGGGAAATCAGAGGAGGGCTCAAATCAACGATCCCAATAACTGCCGATGTAATGAATATTAATTGAGACAAAATTTAGTATGAGTTTCAGGAGGCCCTATGTAGGTCAACTGTTGAATATTAGCGCAAACAGTCGACTGGTTTTGGAGGGGGAACGAAAAGTTAGTTGACTAATTCGTTCTGGGGAAGTTCATAGCCGGTGATTCACCAAATGAAAATCAATTGAAAAACTTCCCTTGTAACAGATCTGTTCTAGACCTAGACATAGAGAGCACTCTATAGGAAGAATTTAAAAACAAACCAACAAACTATAGATTAGTTACACTTTTCTTTCTGTTTCAGGACAAGTGGGCATTATCCTGGGCAGAAAAAGGTCTCGTCTACAAGAATATTGAGGAATTGATGGAAAACTATCATCGAAATCCTCGAATGGTCATGTTCGGGGAACAGGTGGAAGATGGAGTTGCATTTCACGACCAATTACCCAATGAATTTATGAACAATTTTGAGGCCTCTTCCCAATGTCTCAATGTGTACAGTGTCGTTCTGGTACTTCGAAAAGGTACACCATTGTACAAACCCATTACACAATTGTTGAATAGATTTCAAAATGGCGGACTCATTACAAAAGCTATTAACGATGTAATTGATAAGTTTGTTTCTTCCAATCCGTACATTCGGAAAGTGCTTCGTTTTGAAAGAAGCAAACATTACCATCAGAGTAACCTGACCATGAATAACCTTTTGGGAGTGTTTCATTTATGGCTGATAGGGATCGTTATTTCCATAATAGGATTCGTAATAGAACTTGTATATTTTTACAATAAGAAAAAAGTTCACTTCAAATTATAAAATTTAAAGAAATGTTTAAAAAAAAATTATGTTTTCTTGAGTAGAGCCTCAGTGCAGGGTTATTTGCTAAAGTGGGTGGTCAACTCCCAGAACATGCTCAGTTTAGAGTTTGTTTTAACGCTTTTTCCTTATATAATATCGAAATGATTTTTCAAAACAAATTTGATGTACTCTAAATAATAAATATGATACATTTTTTCCTTATACTGAGGCATATTATGTTGTAGAATGTTGAATTAAAATAATCCGAAGTTTTTGATGTGTTTAGTGCGTAACTCACCGTCGAAAATATTATCGATGAGCGCTTTGAATTAAACAAAAAATATCAAATGTTTTTGAATTGATTTTTATATAAATATAAGAAAGTATATGTATTTCTTTATTTTTATTGCATTATAGAACGTTGTGTTAAAATAAATAAATTCCTAGATAAGTTTTATAGTTTTTTTTGTCTAATTTTCCTCACAGGTCTACATATATGATTCATTTTATTAGATCTTGAACGAATCCTGAATGTATCAAATGTTTTCTCTGTTCTCTTGAGATTCGTTGTATCGAGGTTCCACAATTCATTTGCATTATTGAGGCTTTGCCGGGAGCGCCCTCTGAGATAACCGAGAGTATGTTATCATCATCATGCTCGGCGCTGTAGCCCCATTCGAGCCTTGGGCTCCTCCAGAGACTAAAGATTCCAGTCCAGCGCAAGAGTTCTCCAGTTTTATAGCCGAAGGTTCCTTGCGTCCCCATCGACTGCGTCCATCCGTCTTGTCCTCTGTTCTCGGGGGTCACCAACATCAGTCTTGGCGGTGTTTCAGCCTCCTGCATCCTTTGTACATGGCTTACTCATTGAACCCTCGCCAGTCTTACCAATTCTGTGACCTTGGGCTCCTCAAACTCCGTAGCGACCTTGGCATTATTCTTAGTTCTATACATACGCGTTCTCCTGGACTGGACGAAGGATCCTCCGCAGAACCTTTGTCTCGAATATCTCGAGCCTTCTGTCGCCTGCCCTAGTCATCGTCCAGATCTCTGCCCCATAAATCAGGGCAGGCCTGACCAGGGTCTGATAGAGCTGCATCTTTGTTGGCTTGGTAAGCAGTCGAGACCTGAGATGACGCTGCAGCCCATAGTAGTTTCGATTGGTCGCAGCAACTCTCCGGTCTATCTCCTCTCTCACTTTGTTGCCGAAGCTGACGTATGAGCTCAGGTATACAAAGCCTCGGACAACCCGGAAGGAGTGTGCCCCGATCTTCAAGGTGGATAGGTTCTGCCTTACTCTTCTACCTGCCGCCATATACTTCGTCTTGTTCTCGTACAGCTGCGGTACAACTTCCTTGGTTGCAGGGAAAGAAAGGCCGCTTCCAAGTCGATGATGTCTATATAGTCCGCATAGGCCAGTATTTGTATGGACTTATGGAACATGTGCCCTTCTAGAGAATGTCATATGAGAGCTTTTTTCGAAATAAAAATGAAATATATTTTATTCAAATAAAATACATTCCTAAATTAGTTTTGACATTTTTTATTTACTCTTCACCATAGCTCTATATATATATATATATATATGAATGATATGTGGCATTTCAAGTATCTCGATATAACGAAACCTCTATATATCGAGCTTCGACTCTATTCGTAATATTTTTTTTTTTAAACTATAGCGCTATATATATAGATATTGTCGTTCTCGAGAAAATTGGGTGTTTTTCAAAATAAAAACCCAAAATGTAGGAATGGAGGTTTTGGTTAATTTATTTTGTACTAGGTTCACAGTAGATTCAGTCAACACTCGATAAGGATTTGAATCAGTTTTAACAAATAGATAATTATAAAATATATATAAAAGAATAAATACAAACAACAAACGAACAAACAGTTAACTGATGAGAGAAGCTGGTAGTCAGTGTCACAACCTATGCAGTGGGATGGATGAGATGGGTCTTCTATCCTGATTTCTTCTTCGGGCTAACCTTTGTCCTCTTCTTCTGTTTCCTCCACCGCCAAATAACCCTGACAAAAAAACTAAGGTCAATATGTTATATTCAACTAGCTGTGTTACCTGTTGTCAGGTACATAAAGATTGCGTGAAACCAAATTAAATTGATAAAAATAAAGAAAACGTATGTTTTTAAAAAAATATTGTCTATTTCTTCTCTTAGTTCATAACTAGACCTGACGATGGTATAATAGTTATATATATATATAAAATAAACTTATATATATATATATATATATATATATATATATAAGTTTGTTTTATTCATTTATTACAAGTTTCCACAATATGTCCGCGTTCCTCAACTTAGATATTGTCTATTTCACAAATAATATATAATATGGGAGTACTTTCGGTATTGCTACCATCTTCAGCCACGACTTAACAAATACTAAATTGAAGTTGGATTGTAAACTGGTTGAACTTCAATTTAGTATTTGTTAAGTCGTGGCTGAAGATGGTAGCAATACCGAAAGTACTCCCATATTATATATTATTTGTGAAATAGACAATATTTTTTTTAAAACATACGTTTTCTTTATTTTTATCAAGTGTTTCACAATATCTCTGCAAAAATGTTAAGTATCAAATTAAATTGATTAAGACGAAGAAAATAGAAAAATAAAAATGCCATCCTTTCCCACAGAAACGAGTGAGCGCTTTCGATTATTATAATAAATAAATAGATGAATAAAAATGATTAAATATAAAAATTTATAACTCATTAACTTATGAGCATTGAGTTTTATGAGTTACAATTTCTTATATTCAATAATTATTATAATTTTTTTGGGGGAGCTTTTTTCAATATAGAAAATGTTTTATTTCATATATTTTTTTTTGAGAAAATGATTTAGGTAATTCAGGAAAAATATAATTTGGATAGATAGGGATAGAAAAAAAACAATTGACAAAAGAGCGCTAACTATATCTGGCTATAATATCCAGCGTTGTCTGGTGGAGTGACGAAAATATAGGCACGGCAAAGACTTCTACTAGTTACTTATTATGACTCATGCCCGGGCTTTAACAACAAGATCGTATCACCTACTACCAGAGCGCTCTTTCGTCACTCTGGTGGACATGAGTCCGACTCTACTATGGGAGTCCTAAATGTTGCCTACTTTAAATTTTTATTCATCTAGGGTCCCATAACCTAGACTCCTTCATTAACGAATACTTCACACATCGTACAGGCTCGGGACCATTGCTTAAAGTCCCACATGCGAAGGACGGCATGCATAAGGTTTTTTAACCCCCACAGATGAAAAACCTAAGGGCTTCGGCCGGGTTTCGAACCTGTGATCTTGAGCTCAATAAGCAAGCACGCATATCACTGAGTTACCGGCGCTCTCTTTTTTATACTATTTTTATAAAATAATGATATTATGCAAATTGTTTGCATTATTGATTATATTGTATGTGCTTTTTTAAGAGTCTGAGGCCAGTTCCAAGAAAATTCTGAAGAAATTATTAGTTATTGAGACAGTTGAAGCGTTGACAGGAGAATTCTCTAAAAATGAAACGAGAGTTTAATTAATATAAATACTGAAACAGGTAGAAAATAATAATAATAATATCAGCTGAACCAATTGTGCGCCACTTCCGTTGCATGTTCGTCACAGTTACAGCTCGGGTTTCGTGAAGTACAGCGATTTAAATGATGTTTCACTTCAAAAAAAATCTATCATTCTGCGAGGAGAAGAAGGAAAGACCTAGTTAATTATTGTGACTCATGTTCGGGCTTTAACTACGAGGTCACATCGCCTACTACCAGAGCGCTCTTTCGTTGCTCTGGTGGACATGAGCCCGACTCTACTATGAGAGTCCTAAATTTTGCCTGTTCTAAATTTTTATTCAACTAGGATAGGGATCTTTAACGAGTACCTGAAATCGTACGAAAAATTTTGATTTTGTGAATACTCCCTGCTATTATTTTTTGAAGTTTGTGTTTAAACCTAAATATTGTAGTTAGAATTTCTCCTGAAGACAGTAGAGTTCCCTCCTCTGTGTCCTCAGGTAATCTTAGAATTGTATAAATATGCCAGTAACTTGAATGTTACTGCTCAACTTTGTACTGATGAAGCCAAAACCGGCACACTACCGTCTAATTTCACAAAAATATATTACATAATAAAGAAATATAAACATTTATATCTAAATGTTAAACAAGCTCTTTGTTTTTACATGTTTTAATTATATAATTTTCCCACTATATCGATAGAGATCGCAAAAATGTATTCAAAAATTTCTCTTATGTATGATTGTGAATATAACATTAAAATATATTATTTTAAAATAAAGCAATAGTTACATTTTGTAAGGAAAAACCTCCTACATGTGAATATTTCCGAAAATTCTTTTCGTTTCTTGTAGAAACTTAATGCACTTTCCCGATTGAAAATTTTATGCTTTAAAATTTTCCTCATATGAAACTATCGTATTTTGGTTTAGGAACAAGTATACAAAATTCTGGAATTGTCAACACTCGGAGCACCAATTTTCGGATACAATGTCTATTATTGATTTAAAAATAAAAGTAAAAATAGAATCTCTTTTTTTTTTTTATACTAAATAAATTTTGTCAACAGAGCTTCCATGTTTTTGTTTTTTTAGTAAAACCCTACTTTGTGACAGAGCTATAAAATGCAATAAATGTTTATAAAATAGAGTTATAAAAATATAAATTTTAACTATCCTTAATTTTTATTTTAAAAAAAACTTCTCCTCAGACAAAAGTTGTAAAAGAGAAAATCGTTAAAGTAGCTACTTTATTTTTTTCAGTAATTTTATTGCGGTTTACGAGGTAATTACGGAACAAAATTAATAATAATAAAAAAAAAAGAATGTTTGGGGGTCTAAAATTGTTACGTGCTGTGGACATTACCTAATTTGGCTTTGTGATTATTTCCTGAGTTACTTTGTGAAAGTATGTTTGCATTAAACGAAGTGCTCCCACAAAGTGGGTTATTTGGGAATAACGAAACCTAGGTATATCATTATATAGGGAGGATAATGTTAGGTTTATCCATTGTTTCACTCCCCCACGTCTAGACAGACTGTAGGGGAATGCAGTGCTCTAAGTGGCATATTTTAAACTATAAATTCGGTTCGAGCTAGATTTAACATTGAAAAAACAAAAACAAAAAAAAACACATTTTTTGTACCCAGCGCACGAAGCACTCTACACAGAAAATAGAAGAAAAAATTAAGTTCATTATAAAATGTGCTGGTAAAGGCGAGATTAAAAGGCATCAGAAACCAAAGATTGCCTTACTATTTTCTGTAGGAAGTCGAGGTATCTTGTCGAATTTGGATGTTTCGGATGAACCAGGGTGTGGTTACTGTCAAACGAACAGTATTGTATTCAAATCTTCGAAGTTTTTGTACGTTCGATTTGTTTGTGCCCAGCCAGATGGTTGCAGCTTATGTGAAATAGTTGTCTACGTAGTGGATGTAAAGAGAAGAATGCATTTAACATTAATAATCATACTACCTACGGGATGTTGTGTTTAAAGACATAAAGTTTATGAGAGATGTGAGAATATAACGTATTTACATGTAAATGTTGGAAGGTTTTTTGATTCGAAACGGATTCTAAACTAGGTTAGGTTAGGTTTTATGACTCATGCCCGGGCTTTAACTACGAGGTCATATCGCCTACTACCAGAGCGCTCTTTCGTCACTCTGGTAGACATGAGCCCGACTCTACTGTGGGAGTCCTAAATTTTGCCTACCCTAAATTTTTATTCATCTAGGGTAGGGGTCTTTAACGAGTACCTGACATCGTACAGGCTCGGGACCATCGCTTAACGTCCCATCCGAAGGACGGCGTGCTTAAGTTTTATTTTACCTCCCAGATAAAATAAAGTAAGGGCCTCGGTCGGGCTACGAACCCACGACCTTGATTCTAAACTATATATGCAGTAAATAAATGCATGTTCATTATTACATTCAAGAGAATCTTTTATTTAGAACCGTTTATGTACCTACATAAAAAGATAAAGAAACCCTTTTTAGGATTAAAGATAACGTAAACAATAATAAATAAATAAAAATGTTTGAAGTTGAGTAAGAAGAAGAAAGTAATTTATTTGGGACGGCATTGAGTAAGAATATCGTTGATTTGAGACCAGTATAATGTTCACTTGATAGAGGTGGTTTGAAACAAACAGATTGGCCTTCAATCTCCACAAAATGTAATATATATATTTATAATATTCGTGTTAACATTTCGCCATTTTTCAGACATTATCAAAACTTTTGTAAGAAAAACAATTTATAACCATTATGTTTTATATGGTTTTATTTTGTTACAAAAGTTTAATAATCCCCCTGAATTATGTCGAATCTATGGCCTATCTGCTTTTTTTTTTTTTTTTTTTTCCAAACTATCTTCATCAAGTCAAAAAAAAGTTGTAAATTACTTCTATCAAAAAATCGAAGATCTGAAGAGAATTTCACAGAAATCTTCCTTTGGAAGAAATTTCTTTTCTCAGAAGCTAGACAGATGTAAATATGGGCGTCTATAAAACGATAGTTTGTCTACGTTCATTAGACGCCGAGATATGCTTTTCGGGACATCATACCTTTAAACGAACCCCTTCTGATTATACTCTGAGTTCAATCAATATTGATCCATAAGTTATATATAACTTATGGAAAAAAGAAAGAAATATATATGGACATTTGCTGACTTAAGCAGCTTCTGTATGCATGGAGTCCCGAATTACAAATTCTAGGTCCACTGTTCCACAAGCATTTCACAGTATTGAATGGACTATTTCATTAATGTACTGTTAGGGAACTCGTATAATATGTTTACAACCCTTCGTATAGTACTACAGTCTTCTGGTCTTAGTTGAGAATGGTGACGAGGGCCGCGTCTCTTAATTTCCAAAGCAACTGTCCTAGTGGCAGGAATGCGACGTTGCCATACTTATCCCATAATTTACTGTTATTTAACAATATAATTATTTCAGAATATTATTGTCTTAAGGTTACTCTAAGGTTTTTTAACTGGGAGGTAAAAAAAAAAAAAACATTGAGCTCGCCATTTCAAATGATGGTCCCGAGTCTGTGTGACTTCAGGTACTCGATATTTAATAAAGTTATTTTCATTCAAACAATGGCGAGATTTAAAAAACTCATCCGAACTGCGGGAAGTTCACGAACCGAGTAACTTGTCAATTCTTAATATGAATATGGCTGATGTACTGAGAAGTGATTATTTCACAGGTTGTCAAATAAGATGTAGTCTGACCTCTCACAGATTCTTATTAGCTAGCCAGCTTTCGAGGTTTATAAGGCAGTCTGATAAAATTTTTTGAAATTTGAATGAAAATTAAAATATTTTAATAAATAAAATTTAATAATAAAAATAAATAAATAAAACATCTAAAAACATTAACAATTTAAAATTTCATGGATGGGGACAGGAATAACTTATCTGCCCCCATCCATAAAATTTTAAATTGTTAATGTTTTTAGATGTTTTATTTATTTATTTTTATTATAAAAATTTTAATTTTATTTACTTAAATATTTTAATTTTCATTCAAATTTCAATTTTTTTTATTTTATCAGACTGCCAGGTGATGAGGGCAACCTCGAAAGCCAGCTAGCTAATACTAATAAAAATCTGTGAGAGGTCAGAATACGTCTTATTTGACAACTTGTCAATTCTTGTTCGTTTGTTTCTGAGACTCATGCCCGGTTTTAATTTAAGAGGTCATATTACCTACTATCCGAGAGACGGAAGACCGGACATGTGCCCGACTCTACTGTGGGAGCCCTAAATTTTCCCTATATACGTTGTTACCTATATCGTACAGCTTTAGTTACCGAATATCGCACTGGCTCGGGAACATAGCTTAATGCCCCATCAGAAGGACGACGTGCTCAAGGGATTTTGAGCACAGTAGGCATGCACGTTACCTCCTGTCAAAGTGCCTGCTCTCCCTCACCCGGGTTACCCCCCCTGCCCAAGTCTCAACTAAGGGCCAACAAACTGTACAGTGAATATACTCATATACGAACTCTGGAATCCAATGAGCTGTGCGTTAATGGCGTGGTAGTTGACGGGAGGTCTCTCCTCTTCGTCTTCGTCCTCTATCGGTTTGCTAGGTCCCACGGAGTTTCCAATCACCGTTGGGATCTCCAGTTCTGGCGATGGTTGAGGGTGCTTGTCCACCGACTTGAGGAACTCTTGACGGCTCAGGAAATACTGCCCTGAAACAGCACAAATCAATAGAACATCTCAGTAATCTTTCTTTAGAAAGTGCAACAAGTGTATGATTATCAACAGGCTTTAATATTT
Organism: Aradus depressus; assembly: GCA_963662175.1. NCBI lineage: Eukaryota > Metazoa > Arthropoda > Insecta > Hemiptera > Aradidae > Aradus > Aradus depressus. The sequence continues at coordinate 39,110,515 of OY759219.1, read as the reverse complement.
ACATTTAAAGTTACTAATTTTCAGTAACGATAACTTGTTACGCTTGTGAACCAGTTATAATACTATTTATCTAACGTAACTAGATAGATTTTACCTATTAACTAACATATCCATCATCATGGATCATAAAGGTCACAAGATATGCCTCAAGCAAGCAACTAAATTTTATTTCCTCAGCTATACGAAGTATAGATATAGAGTATACGATAACTCCCGATAGAATGAATATATATTGACATGTTTTTTTTTCAGAATGAATTAATATTTTTTTTTTATTTATTAATTTATTACTACATTGAATCTTATTAAGGCTTATTGTAGAGGGTTGGGGTACAATTTGAATATACATCCGATATAATAATAAAGTAAGAATATTACAGCTTAATAAGTTTCTAAATAACTAAATATTATAATAAATGCGCACATTTACTTGTATACAAACAGCCAAGAGAAATGCAAAACAGAAAAAATAATATACACATATACATATTATAATGACTTTAAATAAAACCAAAGTAATAAACATTAAGTCAAACCACTTTGTACTTAAACTGTAAATAACAAGTATTCAACAAAAACTTAATATGAAAATCTCAACTTTAATTCATTTTCCATTATCTTTATTATTTTTTTTTGTCCTCTGTTCTTAATCGACATAAAATTTTAAATGTGTGACCAAAATTCTATGAGGACTGCACCAATCGATTTTCAGCCGAATCGGCCAAAGAGCAGGGGGGATTAAGGAGAAGGCTTAACTCAAAAACTTTAATAACTGCCGTTGTAATGAATGTATCGAGACAAAATTTTATATGTGAATTTAAAACCCTATAAGGATGACATTTATTATTAATTTTCAGCGGAATCGGCGGAAAAGAAGAGTGGATCAGAGGGGACTCAAATCAAAAACCCTAATAACTGCCGATGGAATGAAGGTATCGATATGGAATTTCGTATTTAAAGTCATAACCCAGTTAGGACATAACCTGCCACATTTCAGTGATATCCGCGGAAGGGAAGAAGAAGGGGGCTCAATTCAAAAACCTAATATCTGCCGATGGAATTTATCGACACAAAATCTGTTGAATATTAGCGCAAACAATCTACTGGTTTTGGAGAAGGAGCGAAAAGTTAATTGATTAATTCGTTCTGGAGAGAACACTACCGGCGATTCATCGACGACTTTATTATTAAGTCGACAGGCAGGAGAATTCTCTAAAGATCAGGATAATAAGACCAGAATCGAAAGATAATAGAAGCCAAAAGGTATACAAGTATAAGAAGCCACCACACAATACAAGAAAACACATCTATACAATGGGGTCTTCTTCCTGAAAATCATACAGATATGATTCATAATCATACAAATGTGAAGTGACAAAAGGAACTGGGTGAATGTGAAGGTTTCTCACACCTGGAGTACTTATAAACAGAAGATAACCTACCTGGTAGTATTGTCTTGAAAACAGCTTGGAAACCTCCAACAACCACGTTGAAATCGAACTTCCACCCAAGGTTAATGTAATGGTATTTACTATTGTATTAATGTTGACCATGTCCGAAACACCTCTGAGATCTCAGCCTGTAGTAATATTAATAATTGACATTGTATATTCTACAGTACACTATTAATTGCCTTAATTTGTCTCGAAAAAATCAAAATTTCCCTTGCAATTATATTTGCACAATTCGCTATTCAAAGTTTGGCCAAAATTCCGATGCTGGAACGCTCGATATCTCTGGTTCCATTGCGAATTTTAAAACACTACTGGTTTCAAAATGTAGGGTTTTTAAAGATCAAATTTGCCTCGCTTGAAATAATTTGCTTCCATGCAAATTTTTGCAGATATTTATTTTTTATCTTATGCGTATGCGTCAGAAAATAAATATCCTAGAGAAATGAATTTATCGTTTTTTAGTAACGAGTATTATATTAAATTATTTAAAGTAGGCACCCCATACTTGGCACCCCATACTTGGTACGTGCCCCCCCCCTGGCCAGAGCAAAAAACCAAGATGACGAAAATTGTGCTTTACTTAAGTACATGTACAAAACAAGTCATTTATTTAAATATACATGAATTCGATCATTTCATTTCCTTGTTCAAAATCTTCATTTATGTTATACTTTATACTCTTAAAGCTGATTTTACATGCGTAGTAAAAATGCAAAACGCAGCAGCAGCAAATGCACGCTATTGGAAGTGAGTCATTTAATTCTAAAAGCACAGAAACCACAGCGTGCATTTGCTGCTGCTACGCTTTCCATTTTTGCTGCTCATGTAAAGTCAACTTAAGTATTACAGTCAGTGGTTACCTCAGGGGGAGCTTCTAGAGGTCCGAGTCTCCCAAATTAATAAGGAAACTGTGGACTATGTTCCAGGGAGTCTTATACCCCCCCCCCTCCACCCCCAAGCCTAACTTTACCCCCTCCCCCCTGTAGCCTAACTTTGCCCCCCTGCTCAAAATCCTGACTACGCCTCTGGTGGAATATATAATTTTTTCATATATATTTTCTGGCGCATGCGCTTAAATTAAAAAAAAATATCTGCAAAAATTTGCATGGAAGCAAATTATTTCAAGCGAGGCAAATTTGATCATTAAAAACCCTACATTTTGAAACCAGTTGTGTTTTAAAATTCGCAATATAACCAGAGATATCGAGCGTTCCAGCATCGGAATTTTGGCCAAACTTTGAAAAGCGAACTGTGCAAATATAATTGCGAGGCGAATTCTGATTTTTTCGAGGCAAATTCAAACCTGTCGAATAGTGTACTGCAGAATATACATATGTCAATTTTTAAAATTCGTGTAGGCTGAGGCCTCAGTGGTGTCCGAAACCTCTTTGTTCTTCCCATGTAACCTCACCTTATAGTATTAGATAGAACCAGAAGATAACCTACCTGGTAACATTGTTTTGACAACAGCTTGGAAACCTCCTCCACCATCCACAGTATAGTCGACTGTCCGTATTCTTCCGCCAGGTTCGAGGAGGCTGTACGAACCTTTCACTCGGCCACCTTTTCTCTCCTCCCATCGGTCTGTGACAATGCCAGAGCCCATTAGGTCATCTATGGCATATCCGAAGTCATACTGAACCTGTAACAACCAAACGGACAGTTAAAAAAGTAAGATTAATAGAATTGTTGGGAACATTGAATAAATAGGCGATTTTCTGATGAGTTATTTGTCTTAGAGGTGCGCAACTGCGCCGTCCGTAGATGCACAGTGAGTCGGCCATTCCTGAATGGTGTCTCTGAAATATAGGGCTGAAGCGGATTCCGTCTTCTTTCTCTCCCTCTGTACTGGCTTACAGAGTAGCGTTGTTTCGGATTCCCTTCAACTTCTGTCCTGCCAATATCATCTCCTCTTTCCTCTGCCAATATCATCTCCTCTTTCCTCTGCCAATATCATCTCCTCTTTCCTCTGCCAATATCATCTCCTCTTTCCTCTGCCAATATCATCTCCTCTTTCCTCTTCATTGTCCAAACCTTTCTATGGTTCCTCTCCTGGAATGAAGACACCGGTCTTCTCTGCATTTTCCCTTCCGTTTTCGCCTCACCGTCCATTCCATTTTTGTCGGTGCTCCTCTATTGTACCAGATTCCAATATCCTCAAAAATATATTATACATTCCATGCGATCAGTATTAAAAACATCTCGACGCATCGGAAAAATTCAAGACTGTAGGAATTTTTGGCACTTTTGTACATCGCAATGGAGTCATTGGTATTAGGTTAGGTTAGGTTTTATGACTCATGCCCGGGCTTTAACAACGAGGTCATATCGCCTACTACCAGAGCGCTCTTTCGTCACTCTGGTGGACATGAGCCCGACTCTACTGTGGGAGTCCTAAATTTTGCCTACCCTAAATTTTTATTCATCTAGGGTAGGGGTCTTTAACGAGTACCTGACATCGTACAGGCTCGGGACCATCGCTTAACGTCCCATCCGAAGGACGGCGTGCTTAAGTTTATCTTACCTCCCAGATAAAATAAACTAAGGGCCTCGGTCGGGCTACGAACCCACGACCTTGAGCTCAGAAGTCAAGCACGCATACCACTGAGCTACCGGCGCCCTCTGAGTCATTGGTATGAGTAATATAAAAACAAATTTCACTGAAACTTCAAATCAATTTGAAATTCCTTCTTGAAATTATCATTGATTATTTGAACGAATTAGTTGATGCATTTCTATGATCGACAAAAAAAAAAAAAAAGTCAGTACATCTGTGGCAATGCATCGTACTTCCACAGCTCAAATAATTTATAATCAACTAATTATTCATAATCAACTAAGTTTCCACTCTCCCTCAATATACAACTCTTTGGCAGCTTTGGCTTAAAATCAATAGGAGTCTCTTACTCAGGACTTCTCAATTCTAGTATACTATTTTTTGTGAATACATTCATTGCATTGGAAAATATTGAGTTAGACCCTTTTCTTCTGATTCCTAGTCCCTTCGGCGGATTTGGCTGAAAATCGTCATGGGTTTTTGGATTAACATATTGAATTTCATGAGGATACATTCATTATAAAGACAGTGGTTATACGTTTTTTTTAGTCAAGCAGTTAACTTGTAACATTTTTTTTTTTTCCCAGCGATAAGAAATATAGAGGAAGTTATGGAATGGGTCAAAAATACGATGTTGATTTTTCACCGAAATATTTTCCAAACCCCTAATTCAAAAAATTGGAAATATAATTCTATCGGTATATGTGTGTGTCTGTGAATATAACTCTCAAAGTAATTAATATATTGACACGAAATTTTATGTGTCTATCCAGATCCATATAAAGACGATATCTGTTATTTTCAGTCAAATCGGCCGAAGGAAAGGATGAGATAAGAGGAGGCGGCTGAACCCAAAAATCCTAATAATTGTTGATTTAATTAATCTACCGATATGGAATTCAGAAGTCCCTGAAAAAGGCACCTATTAATATAATAAAATAAATCGGTAGATTGATTTGAGGGAGAGAGAAAACTTTCATGATTAATTAGCACTGGGGAAGTACTAACAAACATTACTTGCGCTATAACGTTTTAAATTAAAGATAATTGAAATGCATTTTTTGTAATTAAACACAGTTGACTTATATCATGTTTAAAGACGAAACAAATGGACGACATTGGGCGCCAAGTGGGACTTGTATTCGTTCTCGGAACGTGTCCTGTTCGTCCTAGACTCGTTCCGTACTATAATAGGCCCGACCTTGTCTAGTCGTTCACACATGCCAGGACCTTCCTACGGGATAATAGTGACTAGAGTATCTGCCTAATCAGGTCTCAGATTGACATTTAACATCCTTCTAATTCAGGGTCATCCCATGCACGTGTCTCATTGCTAAACTCCACGTGGGCGCCCGAAATGATCTCTAATTTAAAAAAATGTATTTTATTTATTTATCTACGTAACTGCCTTATGTATAGTATATTATATAGGTTAGTTACTTATTGTGTCTACTCCCAGAGCGCTCTTCTGTCTCTGTGGTGGACATGAGCCCGACTCTACTGTCGGAGTCCTAAATGTTGCCTATTTAGGTTTTACAGCAGGGATTTTAATCAGTACCTGACATCGCACAGTATAGGGACCATCAACGTTCCATCCGAAGGACGGCGTGCTCAAAGTTTTATACCCCCCTCTCCCCCTCAGCCCCACTCCACTAATCCCGTGCTCTCTCGGCGCCACCAGGCAGCCGCAACACAAGGGGGTCTGGGAGCGCCAGCCTGTCCCGCAAGGGACTAGGGGATGTCGCCCCCAGACCCCCATAGCAACAGAATGTCAAATAAAACCCTATTCATACATTGTACCACCTCTTCCCCCGACGATATCGGGCCGGGTAATTTACCGGAGCACCCGCAAAAAAAAAAAAAAGTATATTATATAGGGTGTAGTCAATATGTTGTGCAACACTTTGTGAGTATATTCTAAAGACTATAATGTGACAAAAAAAGTTGTCGGTGAATCATGGCTTGTTCGGCTGATTTTGAGGAAAACCCGAAAAATTCATTACGACGGCAGTAATTAGAGTTTTTTATTAAGTTAAAATGAATAGGTTAGTTAGTTATTGTGTCTATTCCCAGAGCGCTCTTTTGTCTCTGTGGTGAACATGAGCCCGACTCTACTGTCGGAGTCCTAAATGTTGCCTACTTAGGTTTTGCAGCAGGGATTTTAATCAGTACCTGACATCGAACAGTCTCGAAATCATCAACGTTCCATCCGAAGGACGGCATGCTCAAAGTCTTATACCCCCCCAGATAAAAAACCTAAGGGCCTCGACCGGTTTTCGAACCCGCGATCTTGAGCTCATTAAGCAAACACGCTACCTCTGAGCTATCGGCGCCCTCAAAATCAATAGATGTCGTCCTCATGGGGTTCTGATACACATATAAAATTTCGTGTCAATACATTTATTATATCGGGTGATATAGTGTATAGTGTTCACAGACTCACACACACACACAGTCTTTTTCGCTTTTAAAGTGTCTTCACATTATAATAGTGGAAAAAAAGACAAATTTTGCGAGGATAATCCAAAAAATTAAAGTTAAAGAAGACATCACAGCGAGGATAACGGCCAGTAATAGATGCTACCGGTCACTGCAGAAGGTGCTCGGATCGAGGACTGTGTCCATATGTGAGTGAAACCTGGGTCCTGACTAGGAGGGACGAAGTCTAACTCAATACGTGGGAGAGGAAGGTATTGAGGAAGATATACGGCCCTACTCCAGAGGGGGATAGATGGAGGATATGGACCAATAGGGAGCTGAGGGACCTGTACGAGCCCGGACCTGGTGGCTTTAGTGAAGCAGGGGCGGCTGCGATGGCTGGGGCATTTACAGAGGATGGAACCAGACAGATTGCCGAGGAGGATACTGGAGGGACACCCGGGAGGACAAAGAAGAAGAGGTAGACCCTGCTTACGTTGGCTGGAGGACGTGGAGGATGAGGATAGAGAAGAATGGCGGAAGATCGTTGCGGAGGCCCAGGTTCTACAAGGACCGTAGCGCCAGGGAAAGTAAAGAAGGTAATCCAAAAAATACATGTCAAGCTCGAATGCCCGCTCTGAAATTAAAAATAACTTTGCTTTCCCTTTTCATTTGTTTATAATCAATGACATTTCTTCTGCTTCTCTTTGACCAGAAAATAGTTTCATAATACAATAATTTCGCCACTAGCGACGAGGAGGGACGAGGGACGTGCCGAGACCGGGCCACATACACATTACCGCCAACTCATCATGACGGAAAAGAAATTTCAATGCAATACTTCCTTAACTAACTTAAATCTGCATACTGATTAAAGGTGTTGGAAGCACTTGTTGCAAATCTATTGCAGATGAAACAGTGGGCTACGTCTGCTTCTCTTCTTCAGTTGGTTCCAAGTTGCATCCGCCTTCAACCCTATAGAAGTTTCTTTCGTTTGACTCCGGGAGGACTGAGGAAGTTCGGTCACAAATTCGATGTTGAATGTTGATGTTTTCTAAACCTATGCCTCCAAAAATGAAAAATAAATCCTAACTGTCTCTGAACAAGATAACTCTCAATGGATCGACGGGAAATGGTGAAGTAAGTATATTTTTTAAACTTTGAATTAACATACTCGCACCTCACGAAGTACCGACAAGCACCGGGAGGAGGTTTTTACTTCCCAGCTTTATGAAGTATAGGGGAAGTTATGTAATCGATCAGAAATTTGATGTTTAGTTTTCAAAATTTCATGTTTTCCTATCCCTGATATCATTAATGAAAAAAAAAAAAAATCATGTCAGTATATGTGTCTGTACTCGATAACGAATGTGTCGAAACGAAGTTTTATATGCTTATCCAGAATGATACTTAACATTTTTTTTTTTGCAGAGATATTGTGAAACACTTAATAAAATTTTTTTAAAATGTCTATTTCACATAATATATAAAATATATGGGAGTACTTTCGATATTTCTACCATCTTTGTTGAGACGTGGCTATGAAATAGACAACATTTAAAAAAAACATATGTTTTTCTTTATATTGCTCATCCAGAACCTCATAAGGACGACATCGATTGATTTTCTGTCAAATCGACCAAAGGGAAGGATTAGAGGGGAACCTAACATAACAACTAACTGCCGATATAATGAATGTATCGACACGTAATTTATATTTAAGTTTAAAACCCCATAAAGACGGGATCAAACGAGAGGGAAGAACTCAAAAACCTTAATAATAGCCGATGTAATGAATGTATGAACACGAAACTTAGTATGAGGATTTATAAATCCCTGTGTAAGTCAATTATTGATATTTTGCCAAAACAATCGATTGATTTTATAGAGAGAGAGAGAGAGAGCAACAAGTTATTTGATTAATTCGTGCGGGGAAGTACATTGCCGGAGGATGACGAACGACTCATTTTTGTAATTATTTAAGAATCTTAAATAATTATATTAAATGTCTTATATTTTATATACTTTTTTTACATAAATATATTTTGTACAAAGTATGATAATTTAAATAATAATTATGCCAATCCACTTATTCAACAATTATCCACAAACACTCTCGCCACAAATCCGCTGTGACGGCTCAAGCGGGCAAGGCAGAGAGACCTACTCCAGGACTAGCCTGGACTCACGTACCTGAGCAGTTCTTGGTAGTACTTTGGTGCATGGTTGCAGTTTTCACTGCTCAACATGACAATTACTAATGTTTTAAATATGTAAATAAATAAATAATAAGAAGAAATAACCTGACCATGCAAAGTTAAACTTTCAGATTCAGGATGGTGTCTACAATGTCTTGACATGCCTGGTTAACCATCTCCTCTATCGGATCCTATTACCAATTTTTCTTTTCTCTCTCTCCCCCCCCCCCCCCCCCCCCCCTCCGCCCCTCTCCCTCCCCAATCTACTTGAAATGTACACACTCTTTGATGCATTAACGGAACCAATTTAATGGTCGTAACAAGGAACCTTTTCATTATTTATCGATTTAGGTTAATTTCATATCCACAATTGAGAGATCAGATCACAGATTCGATATGTGCTGTTGATCATTACTTTTAATCATATCCGTCTGTTACAATCAAAGTCAGCAATCTTCACTTTTTATAGAAAATATGTTACTCACACGGATGCATTTTATATTAAAGATATATACGAATGATATAATTATTTTAAACCGAAGGCTTCTACATCAAGTTGAAATATATGTTTTAAAAAAAATATTGTTCATTTCACAAAATATATATAATATGGGAGTATTTTGTGAAATAGACAATATTTTTTTAAGTTAGTATTTTCTTTATTTTTTATTAAGTGTTTCACAATATCTCTGCAAAAAATGTTAAGGATTCATAACAGTTTAATAAACAGTAATTTTTACCTCATTGTCTTGTCCATAGGTGGGGTAGGTCTGGTGGAAGTGAAGCAGCTTGCCAGAAACCAAACCCAGGAGCATTCCAAAACACAGAACAATCTGCAAAATAAAATAAAACATATTATACACAATGTATTCATAAAACTAACATTATTTCTACTATTGTTCTGTCATGTATGCAATAATATCAAAGAGAAATCAAGTGAGATCTATTGAAGAACCAAACTATGTAATAAATAAATAAAACATATAATACACAATATATTCATAAAACTAACATTATTTCTCCTATAGTTATGTCATGTATGCAATAATATCAAAGGGAAATCAAGTGAGATCTATTGAAGAACCAAACTATGTAATAAATAAATAAAACATATAATACACAATATATTCATAAAACTAACATTATTTCTCCTCTAGTTATGTCATGTATGCAATAATATCAAAGGGAAATCAAGTGAGATCTATTGAAGAACCAAACTATGTAATAAATAAATAAAACATATAATACACAATATATTCATAAAACTAACATTATTTCTCCTATAGTTATGTCATGTATGCAATAATATCAAAGGGAAATCAAGTGAGATCTATTGAAGAACCAAACTATGTAATAAATAAATAAAACATATAATACACAATATATTCATAAAACTAACATTATTTCTCCTATAGTTATGTCATGTATGCAATAATATCAAAGGGAAATCAAGTGAGATCTATTGAAGAACCAAACTATGTAATAAATAAATAAAACATATAATACACAATATATTCATAAAACTAACATTATTTCTCCTATAGTTATGTCATGTATGCAATAATATCAAAGGGAAATCAAGTGAGATCTATTGAAGAACCAAACTATGTAATAAATAAATAAAACATATAATACACAATAAATTCATAAAACTAACATTATTTCTCCTATAGTTATGTCATGTATGCAATAATATCAAATGGAAATCAAGTGAGATCTATTGAAGAACCAAACTATGTAATAAATAAATAAAACATATAATACACAATGTATTCATAAAACTAACATTATTTCTCCTATAGTTATGTCATGTATGCAATAATATCAAAGGGAAATCAAGTGAGATCTATTGAAGAACCAAACTATGTAATGAAATAATAAAACGCCAACGTTTCGGAAACTATTTATTTCCTTCTTCAGGGCCCACAGAGCACAACAAACAAACCAGCCATTATGGACAATGACATAACCAGATACGCAATAATAATGTCAAAAAGAGATGGAAACAATTTTTATCTTTCATTTATTTATAAAAATTGTTTTCATCCCTTTTTGACACATAATTCTGTGGGTCCTGAAGAAAGATAGAAATAGTTTCCGAAGACAACAAACAAACCAGGCCATTATGGACAATGACATATGAAAATAAATACGTATCTACATAGTTTTTGTGTTTCGTACAAGCAAAAGCAATTGTGAACGACAATTATATTACAGAAGGCACTTAAAGATCTGATAATTTCACTACACAAACTAATATTGACCTGAGGTTCAAATTATTTTACGATAGGTACCTAAATATTTTCTTTTTGCTTTTTTATTGTAATTTTTTTACTAATCGACGAGAATAGTAATAGTTCTTTTTTTATTTATAAACTCTTACACTCGGGTGGAAAAAAAAAACTCCGTCACCTAAAGCCAGATGATAAAGGAATGTACCTTGTTGGTACAAGGTGAGATACTTGGGAAACCCTGACAGCAATGTCGCCGTGACCCAGGGATCAGCAGTCACACTAAGAACGTTGAGTAGCAGTTACAGCCATCATTTAATTAAATAGTTATGTAATCGGGTAAAAATTCGAAGTTGACTTTTCAACGGAATTTCATTTTTTAAGACTGGGTATTCATAAAGGTTACCTGCACAAAATGCGAAACCGGTTGTAAAATAAAACAAATTTGAACAGGAAGACAATCACATTATACACCTTATAAATAATTATTTTTTCTTATATCTTTAGTATAAGAAATTATTATAATCGTGTAAAAATACAAAGTCGAGTTTTCAACGGATTTTCACTTTTCGAAATGTCAAAACGATTTGAGGTATGATCTTGAAATTTTTAATGACGTTTTTTTCGCGAGTAGCCTATGCCGAAAACCATTCTAAAATGTCATTTTGAAACTTTTTTTTTTTAGACGTTTCCTTGATCCTCGCCTGCTGTAGTGTGGATTACTTCACGTCACACACAGAGGTTGGAAGTCTGTGACGTACCAATTGACCCGAAGGTAAGGATCTGAACCCCCGTTTCGGGCTCCCTGTTACTTTCTCATTGATTTCCCCTTTGTTCGTCCTTGCGGTATATTTGTATCTGGTTATGCTGATCATGCCCGCGAATATTTTCTCTTTGCCCACTTTGTCAGACAAAGAAGCAGATATTTTCAATTTCATGCATTCATCTAATCGATTCAATAAAGGGTATCATATTTGTGACGAAGGTCAAACTATTTTATCATTGATATTTTTATAACTATTTTTCATACTTTTATGCAAAGATATAAATTGAAAAAAAAAAAATCTATTTTCTATAAAGAAATCGAAAACCTTGACATAAAATACAAATTTGGTGCACGACTAAGTTGTGTCATTTGTCGGTATGAAATGAGAATATATTTTTAAAAACGTCGTCGTGCATCACCGGCAATGTACTTCCCAAGTCCAAATTAATCAAATAAGTTTTAGCTCTCCCTCTGAAACCGATTTGGTAAGATAACAATAAGTATCCTACTCAGTGACTTCAGGTTCCTCGTACTAATTTCGTGTTGATAAATTCATTACATTTGGAATTTTCCAGTGTTTTTTTTGTCAAGTCCCCCTCAATCACCCTCTTCTCTATGGCCGATTTGACTGAAAATCGGTAGGTGACATCCTTATGGGTTAATAGATACACATATAAGATTTCTTAACGATATATTAATTTTATCTCTCGGAACTTAACTACATTTTACAAAATACAGTTTATGTTTATGACCTAATCAAAAATCTTTTCAGATAATAGTTGTAGAGAATATTAAAATAAATAATTTATGTAAAATACTATTTTTTACAGGTCGCCCGGTTTTCAAGATATATGCCAAAAACCATCTTGAAATGTAGTTTTGAAACATATATTTTTAGACGTTTCCTTGATTTATCAGAGAAAGGTTGGTCCTATCGAAAAAATGGTTCTTACCAAAAATGTTCCTTATAAAATTTCCAATCGCTAATAAGCCTTCAGATTTGAGATAGGATCAATACGACAAAAGTTATATCCCCCGAATAATGTAAACTAAATGTCTGTAAGAAATATATCTAACAATAAGTAGTTTTTAAATCGTAACTCTTAGCAAGGATCTTTAAAATATTGTTTTCTGTATTGGTAGTTTTTTTTAAAAATGATAAAAAAAAATATTATAAGTTATAAATGAAAAATATATGTGACATGGCCATTACATGATTTTCTTATAACAACGCTTACAGATCACTCCCTCTCTCTCTCTCCCTCCCCCCCCCCCCCCCCTTCTCAAAATCATTTCATTTAGTCTCTTTGAAAAGCATAATCTTGAGAGTAGACATTCTTATACGCTGTAATGCCAATATGTAATAATTTTGAGAAAGGGGAGAGAGAGAGTGATCTGTAAGCATGGTTGGTATAAGAAAGTCATATAATATCATACATTTTTTTCTAAGCGCTTAGTTATTTTTTCAAAACGATTCAAATTAGAAAAAAAAAAATATAAAGTGCACTAAAAAAAAAGTGAAATCTGATATCCCTTGACCGTTACTCTTGCCCCACAATTACAAAAAAAATATTAGTTCCCCAGTTGTGCGAAGTATATGGAGAAGTTATGTAATCAGATTAAAATCCAACTTTGAGTTTTCACATAAAATACATTGATAAATTTGATAGTTAATAGGTTTATGAGTGAAGTCCTCTTCTTTCCTTCTCTTTGGTCAATTTAGCTGAAAATCAATGGGTTTCTACATTAAGAGAGTTCTTCACTTATGTTCCGAATATGAAATTTTGTTTTCATTCTTAGTTTGGAGTCGGAAAGTATGAAATTCTGGTGAAAACATAACTTGGAATTTCTGACCGATTACACTACCTCCTATACGGAGTGGGTAAGGAATAATGTGTGCATATGTGTGTGTGAGTGTCTCTGAGCAGGATAACTTACCCAATAAAAACATCTAGTACCTTTCAGCAAAATCAGTCAATTGAAGGGGGTTATTAACTGTCAATGTATTGAACACATTGACGTGAAGTCCTTGAGACGGGTCCATTGATTGTAGAGAGAGAGTGGCAACTTGGTTCATCAATTTGTGCTGGGAAAGTACATTCGGTGATTCAACGTTTTATTGTTTTCAACTTCCCCAACTATACGGAGTATAGAGTAAGTTATGTAATCGGTCAGAAATTCGAAGCTGTTTTCAAAAGAATTTCATGTTTTCCGATCTCCTGATTCAAAAATTTGAAAAAAAAAACAAAAAAAAAACATATTTCGGTCATAGTCTGTGTGTCTAGAACCCTCCAAGAACGATCAAATTGGTCAAAGGGAGGGGGAAACACAAAAACTCATAGCTGACGTAATGAATATATTGACACGAAATTTCAACCCGTATATTCAACCCCCTATAAGGATGACACCTATTAATTTTCAGCGCAATCAGCTGAAGGGAAGGAGTGCATCAAAGAGGTGCTCAATTAAAAATCCCAATAACTGCCGATGTAATGAATATATTTGGATGTGAAAAATTTACATACATTAACATTATTAAAATATCATAAAATCAATTATAATTATTTGTATTGAAACAGTTGTTAGGAGTGAAGTAACTTAAATAGTGAATAAATATATAAAGTCTCATTTTGTTTTAGAACGAAATGTGAACAACCAATGAATGGAAAACAAAAAACCACTATCAGCTGTTTCAATAGAGTGGAGCAGTCTAAATTGTGTTGTGGAGGTGAGACTCGGAGTTGAGATGTGAAGATGGACAGTCTAGTGACGTGGTTTTTAGTGAACCATGTAGGAGTGAAATAACAGTGAAATCGATGCGCAAAGGTACTTTTATTTATTGTATGCCGTAAATAACATTGATTTAAAGAATGGCCACAATATTTAATAGAAAAGAGGCTAAAATAGATGAACAAGTTAGTTTGTAAGATTTGTTTTTTTATTGTAAGTAATTTGATTTTTTTTATGATATTGATATTCTGATTTTATTTTAAATGTAGGTTAAGTAAAATAAACCCAAACATTTATTCTCTTATTCTATGCTATTCATTTTCCCTGTTAGCCCAGTAAGAAAATTTATACCTTTGGATTAGATTCAAAATTTTTGCTTTAGAAAAACAATATGGCATCTCTTTAATAGATTTAGAAGAAATCCAATTGAAATAATTATTAATTTAATTTTTTTTAAATACGTGTACTTTCTTCAAAATTTCACGTCTTGAACTTTCGATATTTTTCGGAAATTACTGTAGAAATCAAAATTTAGTAGAAGATTAGCTATAATTTATACAGGAAATGTGGTAATTTTATTTAATTATTATATTAACATTTAAATATTATATTAATTTTATTATATTGAATTGTAGGAATATTGAGGGTCAGTCAAAGATGGAAGAAAACAGGCAACAATATTCAAACGCCATCGTTTCGATATATTTGATATCATCATCAGGGCCTACAAACATGGGGAGGGGGAAATCTAGATTAGAATCACAATTAAACGGATGGAGTCAAAATACATGCCTTCTACCCAACCCTGCTTATTCATAGTAAGTCAGTTTAATTTTTCCCCTTTATTATGTTATGAATCTTTCATAAGAAATCATCAGCAAACAAAATCTTGGGTTCAATATCTAATTTAAACAGAGTCTACAGTATTCATTATATAAAGAAATTTTCAAAGCAGTAGTTAATCCTCTCCCAAATCTAGGAAAATTACCCATTTCGACATCTCCTAATCCCCGTAGACTTTGGCCAGTCTCTGGGAAAGAGATTTATTATGACCTAATAGAGATTTGAGTCATGAAGTGTCGCGGTCAGGATGCCCTTTCATTTTTGACCTGACATACCTCCTCCGTGTTGGACTTCCTACCGGAGTTACTCCATTATTATATTTAACTTTCAAAGTTTTCAACGTTTCAAAAAAGGCACCCTTATACAGTCTCAAAAGCTTA
This sequence comes from Aradus depressus, assembly GCA_963662175.1. Taxonomy (NCBI): domain Eukaryota; kingdom Metazoa; phylum Arthropoda; class Insecta; order Hemiptera; family Aradidae; genus Aradus; species Aradus depressus. Next base: position 39,094,938 of record OY759219.1, on the reverse strand, counting down.
TAAAATTTTGACATTTTGTATGATGTTATTTATGTAATTAATATAATTTTTGAAATACATTATAAAAAATATGTCATTATAGGCCTTTCTTGCACAGATCACTCTACTTCCCCCTCACGAAATGAACAATGGCGTTTTTTCGAATTGCTCAAAAATAATAAAATAACCATAATAAAGAATTCGTGTTTCATATTCAATAAACTTAAAACATTATTTGATACATAGCTTTTATTTTTATTTTTTGGCAGAGTTCCTCGGTAGATATCCTCTTTAAATTCTGTCGAATCTACGTTTTATGCACTATTTGTGTATTAATTTATTTTATTTCTCTTGGTTTTTTCTTTTATGTATTTTTATTATAGTTTCATTTATTTTTTAAGTTATTTAATTTATATGTATGTCTATTTTTATAATTGTTATTGTTATTTTGTTTTCTTTCTCTATTCTATACTTCGCATATTGTGACCTGACGAAGGGACATAAGAACATCCCGAAATGTCGTCCCTTCCGGAAGAGTTATAAAAATCATCATCTTAATTCTAATTAAATTATCTAATGTCATTATTAATATTATTATTTTTGTACTCAAGAATTTTTAAGTTTTTATTTATTAATTTCATTTTATTTTTATTAGTATTGTTAATTCTAAGAGTTAATATCAGATATTAACTGCTAGAAATGGACCTTAGAACCATGGCGGGGCTGATCACAGGACACTTTCATATGAACAAACACCTACACAATATGGGCATCGCATGAAGCCCTCTGTGCAGGAAATATGGCGAGGAAAATGAGACTCCGGTTCATATTCTAAGTCAGTGTAAAACTCTATAAAGCAGGAGGTTTTACTGCTTCGGGTCTGCCATAACGGAACCACAGGTAATGGAGGAAGCTGCAGCAGAATCCTGGACTTTATTAAAGATACAGGACTGTTATAGGGATCAACACACACAGGGCACAGTGGCCTACTCTGGCCGCGGTAATACCACCAGCCCTAAAAAAAAATTATATATATATTGTGATTTCATGCCCGGGCTTTTTTTTAACTATGAGGTCATATCGTTTAATACCGAGAGTTGAATATAATACCAAGATAACCTATAAATTAGATAGGTATATAAAGAGATTCTGTTTAAATAGATCCATTCTGATCATATTCAGGAGCTATCAACTTCTTTCCTCTGAGGGTTCCGCAACAAATAGTTTTGAATGTCTTTGCTTTCGGACCTCTTTCCAGAACTGGATGTGTTTCTTGGTCATGAGTCACAATATCTAAGTAACTAAAATACTACAAAAAATAAAAATATATTTCAAAATCAAAAAATAAATACATTTTTCGATAAGATTATTACCAGTTTATATTAAACTTTCATGATGTCTAAATGAGGGAAGGCTAGAAATGGTTGAAGCTTGTGCCGCGTCGTGTCCTTACACAACCAGCGTCTGGGCAGATTTACTTGAGAGAGACTGATGTGAACTGCACTATCTCTCGGCTAGAAAACTGCATTAAATGCATTGCCATAAAACTATTGCAATCTGAGCAAGAACCCTTCTCATATATTACATCAGAATGTAGCAAGGTCGGATCTATGCCAATCGCTTACTTGAGGAGAGCATTAAACATATTTATGTACTAAATAACAATTATTTATTCAAATATATTTTAGTATATTCATACATCCTCCTAAGAAAGTTAACGTAGGTACGAACAAATCTTATATGTACGGCCCAAATGAAACATTAATGAACATTTCTAATAAGGACTGCAAATTTCGATCAGTGGGTAAAAAAGTCTTTGTTTAATCATAGGCAATGGACATTTTCGGCACGAATTAACAATTAAGGTTTCGCCCCTCTCTCAAAAACCAATCTACCGATTTGTTTGAAAATCAATAGGTGACTTACTTATTGGCTTCTGAATCTTCATACTAAGTATCGAGTAGATACATTCATTAAATTAATTGTTATTAGAGTTCTTGATCCTTTTGATCCCCTTCTTTCCTTCAGCAGATATGACTGAAAATATACAGTTGTCGTCCTAATGGAGTTTTAGACTTAGATATTCAATTTTGTTTGATTTATATGTTATACTTAAATAATAAAACAACTGGCTTCACAGTAACAAACAAGTAACAAAATATGAAAAGACTATTTTTATTATCACATACAAGCTTCATCTAACAAGTAACAGCTAATAACCTTCTGGCGGGAGGGGCGAGCAGTGAGAGCTCCAGTGTTGCCACATGCCCTTTTACATACTTAAAGTCAAACCTATTTCAAGTAATACATCAAAAGACACAATTTACATTATTCTGTTATTCTTCAGTTCAAAGTAAATTATATGAATACACTAAATAATCAATAAAACTTCAATACAACACAACTACATAGTACTTATTACAAATAAAATAACTATTAAGCACATTTCAGAGGATTATTTTTTTTTATTATTTTTTTTTTTTTACCTCTTGGCCTGATGTTCCGTGCATATTGGCCATAAAAAAGAGGATTATTGCAACTGCTTGAATTTTCAGGGAGTTATCGTGCTCATAGACGCACACTTCAATTACTATTCTTAGTTTATTTATAACTAAATTGCGTTATACGGAGAATGATGATGAAGTCATTGAAGGCTTTTATGTAAAATAAATATATATATATAAATAATAATTGAATTAATAATAAAATAAACAAATAATAAAATTACCATATTCCTGAAGACATTTTTTCTCTTTTCTTTTACTAAATTTTGATTTCTATAGTAGTTTCTGAAAAGGGCCCTAAAAAAAAATATCGCAAGTTCAAGACGTGCAAATTTCAATAAAGTGCACGTATTTAAAAAAAATTCACCTTAACCCTAAAACAACTCTCTCTCTAGACTGTCCACTTCCACTACACAACTGTTTCTCCTTACTTTTAAATTGATCGTCGTCATTCATTGGTTGTTCACATTTCGTTTTTAAACAAAATGCGACTAGTTCATCTTTGTATATTAATTCACTTCACTCCTAACAGCTGTTTTTAGAAGTTGATGTATATAATCGTATGACGTATCCAATTACAATTAAAATAAATATTATATCATGGAAATAAAATTTATTATTTATTCAATAATATTTAATATTGTATTAATAACTTCCTCTAAGTCTTTGTATACAAAATAATTAGGGTATTAGTGTTGTCCTTGGGTGCAGCCTCCATCCTATGTCGTCCGATGACCTCTCTGACATTCACCTCCCTACTCCCGGATCAGAGGTATTGGACCTTCCTCTCCTCCCAGACACGACATCAACTCCTCCTTTCTGCCCCAGTCGCGAGTACAAAACTGCATTAAGGCCGGGTTACGCCCTCTCTGAATAATATCGGTTAGAGAAACATCATTTTCATCATGATTAAAGACATGGTTTTACATACTTGCTGATCAGTAAAGACGTTGATATGGTATGAAAACTAATTTAAGACCGAGCAGAAAAATGAACAAAAAAAATTGAGCAAGTCCTCCTTCGGATGGGATTTTAGGCTATTGTCCCGGGCCTTTTCGAATGTCTGGTACTCGTTAATGAGTTGTATTTTATGTAACTAAACCTGCGTAGGCAATATTTCGGTCTCCCGCTGTAGAGCTTACAGGGAAGGGATAAGAGTATTGAATGCTTAGGTCCCAAGGTGTACACAACAACCCTCCCTATATATCTAAATCTGTCTATGGTTGACTGTCATCGTTTTTGGTTGCTGCCTACCTACCGATATTTCTGTCCTAATGTTTTTCAGAAAATATGTGAAAAGGGTACCACAAAGCCCATCTATATTCTATATTTCTTTCTTGACAATTTTAGTTAGAACTAAATGGAGACTTATTTTATCTTATCACGTGTTGTCTAATGAGCTCAGAATCGCGAGTTGGAAATCTAGACGTGCCCCTTAGTTGTTTTAACTAGTAAGCGAAAAAAACGTTGAGCACGTCGTCCTTCGGACCGGACTCTAAGTGAAGGTGACGAACGTGTTAAACGTTAAGTACAGGTGAAATTCCATGATAATCCAATCAGCTGTTATTGAGCCAGCAGTAATTTTATGCCCCCCCCCCCCCCCCCCCCCCCCCCATCCAATTCTGAAATGTGAGACGTCACATAGCCTATTTCTCATTTCGGCTTATAAGAGTGCTACATGGGAAATTCCATGACAATCTGGATTCGTTAATGAGCTATCAGTATCTTTAGGCTCACCCCCCCCCCCCCCCCCCCCCCCGTTAAAATTTTAAGAAGTGACATAGCCCAAAAGGATGCTACATGTGATGTTTCATAAAAATCCGTCCAGCCGTTTGGGACGTGATGCTGGAACAAACAAACAAACTCCGTGTCAGCAATAATGTAGAAAAAATATATAAATTTTACAATCATTTATTCAAAAAGATTCACTTTCATTTTTTTATATGCAATGCATTGATGTGCAAGACAGTAATATTGAAACATGATCTTGGCCCTGACCACCCTTAGTCATGTCTCAGGATTTCTGCATTAGAGGGGATGAAACTTCTATCAACATGTCCTTTAGGTGTCCCTTGAGGAAGGCTCAGGACCATTGCTTAAACGTCCCATCCGAAGGACGGCGTGCTCAAGGTTTTTTTCACCTCTTAATCTTGATCTTGAGCTCAATAAGTAAGAACTAGCTAACTCTGAGCTACCGGCGCCCTCGAAATACTTCTAAGGATGTCATAATTTTTTTTTTTCTCATTCGTAAAAATCGTAAGAAAAAGTTGGTGAATCAATGTCATTGTACCTTCCCCAGCGCGATGACTCAACTAAATTTTCGCATTCTCAGGAATTATCGTGTAGGTATATCATACTCACGCCGATTTTTATTTCTCCAGATGTACGAGTGTAGAGGAGGTTATGTGATCGGTCAAAAATACGATACCGAGTTTTCAACGGAATTTCATATTTCTTGAGAAATATGAGGAGGAGCTTGGGCTTTTGATTACAAAAATAAAAAAAAAAAAAAAAGTCTGTGTTGAAACACGATAACTCCCGATTAAGTGAATGAATCGACACGAAAATTTTATATGTATATCCAGAACCCTTTAGGGCGACATGTATTAATTTTTAGCCAAATCGAGCAAAGGGTGGGGGGGGGGCCCTTTATCAAGAAACTCACGAAATTGTATATATCAATTCAAAACCCTAAAGAAACGACACATATTAATTTTCAGCGGAATCGACCGAAGGGAAAGAGGACTTGATTTCTTGAGAGTACTTGAACTGATTCTAGAATCAGCGACTACCTCTTCGGAAGGCACCAGGCGATGATCTGATTCCAAATCTGGTTCTCAAGTATCTATCTTCAAAGGCTGTAGCGTACCTGACCAGCGTTTTCAATGGTTGTCTTCGATGCGGATACTTCCCACAACAGTGGAAGAATGCCATTGTCACTGTATTCCACAAGAGCGGCAAGCCCAAGGACGAAGCATCTAGCTACCGACCTATTAGTCTCCTTAACACTCTCTCAAAGTTGTTCGAGAGGGTCATCTAACCGTCGGCTGTTATGCTTCCTCCAAGACACCAACCGTATTCCCACCACCAATTTGCATTCAAGCCGAAACACTCGAACCGTTCACCAGCTGCAGAGAGTCACAGAATACATTGTCACTGCTTCGAGAGGAAGGAGTACTCTGTAGGACTCTTCCTCGATGTGGCTGCTGCATTCGACAGCGTATGGCACGACGGTCTTATCTACAAGCTTTGGAGGACGGGAGTTCCTCTATACCTCCAACGGATCATCTTGGGTTCCTTTCTGAGCGGACGTTTAAGGTCAGAGTGAACTCCTCCATCAGTGGGAAGACGTCCATACATTCCGGAGTACCACAGGGGAAATTCTAAGTCCGATACTGTTTCAACCTCTACTGTTACGACATGCCAGACTCTCCATCTACGCTGTTGGCTACTTATGCCGACGATACGATGCTTGTGTCTCAACACAAGGATCTGTCTTTGGCCGCAGGAGCCCTTCGGCGGAGTGTGGAGAGTGTCACAGGAGTGGTTCGACAGGTGGAGCATGAAGCTCAATACTGCCAAAACGGAGGCCTAAGTTTTCTCACTTCGTAAAATTAACACTAACACCACTAAAAGTCAATAATACAGACATACATTGGACACCCAATGACCAAACAGTCAGATATCTCGGCATACACTTCGACACTAAACTTACTTGGACCCAACACATAACAAACAACTCACACGAGCATACACCCGACTGACACAATTATACCCACTCATAAACAGAAACACTCCACTCAAGCACAAATGTACTACACTTCTTTACACCTCATTACTACGACCACTGCTCACATACGCTTGCTCTGTCTGGCTGGGGGCCAGCAAAACAAACATTTAAGGAAGTTTGAAAACAAGGTTCTCCGATTGGCAGTAAAGGCCCCTTGGTTCGTCCGAAACAGTCAAATCCGACGTGAGTTGGGAGTGTCGGAAGTTGCAGACCATATCACCCAGGTTACACAGCAGTTCCACGATGGTCTTGTCGATGTACCGGCCGCTACCTTCTTCACCCTCGGTCGGACCACCCCCAACAGGCGACTCAAACCTCGGCTATACCAGGACATTATATAATAACCCTTGTATATAGAATATAATATGATTTGTTTCTCTTTTAATGTGTAGAGCACTAAGTGTGCTAAGCCAATAAAAAATGTTTTTTTTTTTTTTTTTGTTTTTTTTTCTAGAATCAACATGAAATTCCTAACAGACTACAATACTTCTATAAGTTCGGGGAAGTAAACAATTTAAAAATATTGCGCGTAATTATACCCTCGGATCTACTAGTAATCCTATATTGAGTCACGTTACAAAATCCTAATTTTGAAATTTTTGATTTACTGAAATTGTGAGACGTTACATAAATCAATTACTACAATTGTTTTCATTACTGTTACTTTGACCAATACATTGTCTATTGAATATAATAAAACACTACAATTGTTTACATTACTGCTACTTTGACCAATACATTGTCTATTGACTATAGTAAAACCCAAGTTCTCTCTATGTAAAGTGCCCATAAAATTCAATATCGGAATTGCACAAAACCTAACTACTGTCCTTGGATTCCTTTCAGTTCCACTCAATATCTTTTGATTCCATTTTTATTTCCTTATTTTTTTTAAGTGCTTAAAATTTAAGCTTAATAAAAAAAAAAACTGATTGCACTTTAAGAGTTTTTCTGTAAAGAAACTTCAGATTTTGAATTTGTTGTTATAAGAAGATTTCTAATAAAGTTGTATTCTTTCGTTGCAGCTCATTTAACTTCCCCAGTCATCCGAAGTAAAGAGGAATTGTATGTAAAAACAAAACGAAGTTGTGTTAAAGCATGTAATATACATATGGCGCATGCAGTTAAATATATTCTACTATTACTGGATGGAAACCGGAAAAAAAATAAAAAAAATAATTGATAAAAAGTCGATAATGAAAGCAAAAATGGTAAGTTCGAATATTTAATTTTATTAAGCGATGGTACCGAGCCTATATGATGTCAGATATTCGTTAAAGTCCCCTGCCCTAGGTGAATAAAAATTTAGAGTAGGCAAAATTTAGGACTCCCACAGTAGAGTCGGGCTCATGTCCACCAGAGCGACGAAAGAGCTCTCTGGTAGTAGGCGATATGACCTCGTAGTTAATGCCCGGGCATGAGTCATAATAACTAACTATTTAATTTACGAATTGTTGATCTATAATGAGGCTGGGGTTGTCTCGGGCCATTCTAGTTCAACAATGAATACAATGAAATGAGCTACCGATTCCATTCGTAACAATACTATTAAATATCTTCTAGTGATAATGCCATACGCAAAGCTTACCCAAAATATTTCCTACAAATTGTACACTTAATAGTTAGTTATTATGTCTCATACCCGGGCTTTATCTACGAGGTGATATCGCCTACTACCAGAGCGCTCTTTCACTTTGGTGAACATGAGCCCGACTTCACTTTGGGAGTTTTAAATTTTGCTCACCCAGGTTTGTTCACTTAGGGTAGGGAGTCCTATCCGAATTATTGTTCTTGTTTATTATCAATTAATATTATCATGTAATAATAACTATTATACAGAAAAAAGAAGGGGGTCAAATAGAGATTTTTCATTTTAATTATTTTCACCCCCTCCTTTCAAAAATTGCATCTGATTATGAAATTCTTTACAGTTAACTGCACTATTAAGCGATGGAACCAAGTGATCATTATGTTAACAACGACTTCGGAGCAAAACTACCACAATTTAGAATGTACTTAACCAGAGGCAAGTCGTGACTGAACTCCACCAGGATCACTCCTCATCTAGTCAAATTTCCAAACCAGACAGGTATCTAATAATAATAGTAACAGGTATCAAATATCTTCCTATATTTTAAAAATCTAATAAGATTGTGCCTTTCATTCTCTACTTTCAATGGAAAACTAGGCACTGGAGATCATGTTGCTTCTTGTGTTAATATTCCTATTGTGCAATGTTACTTAGAGGTACAAAGAGAAGTGCTAATCACAAAAATAACGAAGGGCTCAACATTGTATTCTGGAGTAATACCTGGTATGATTTGTTATAAATACATTATGTATTGTAATTTTGGAGCGTAGCTCTCTGGCAGTTAGTTGGTAAAATCGTTACGACACGGAAATGGCAACGAAAGTTTCACTCTCCCCTCCCCGACTCCGCCGGCATTAGTAAGGGAGGGGGTGACCGGAGGGGAGGGGATGAATGAATTTTGGCGGGCTTTATATCGATAAATATGACTCCTCAATCATTGAATATGACCTTTGATTTTGGCTGGAGACTTCAATTGTAATTTTGCACAAGAGAGAGCTAAGCCATTGATTAAATTTCTTTTTGACACATTTAAACTGAGAATGGTTAATGATCGAAAATTAACTACAACAAGAGATTATCAACATAAACGTGGCACGCTGTTTTTGCAAGATTCGTAGAAAAGTTTGAGTCTAAAATTTATGTTTCATACTTTAGTGACCATAAAACAATCATTTCATTTATAGATTTTGAAGAAAGTAATGTGAATGATACTGAATGTGACGAATCTAGGTCAATATCTATACATAACAATGATGAAAATAACGAGGCGAAATCTGATATATGGATGTTGATAGCTAAGATGTCGATGGATTAAGCTAATGAATAATAATTATTGTTGTAAACATAATTATTATTATAAAATACATGACAATGTATAATGCCGGTAAACTTTCTCAAGCAAAATACTTGGAAAATACTTGTGATGAAATGATTCCATGACAAAGTGTGCATTATACGATATAATTGTATATTATACTATTTTAATATTATAATAATATGTAAATAAAATTTTTTATATAATTTTACAACTACTCTAGAATATTTCATTCCTGAAACTCTCCTAAGTTCGACCACTTTCAACATAATGCTCCTTAAGAGCATGCATTCGTCAAAACTACCGTCGGTAATTAATAATTCTGATTATTGAACATATAAAGACAATAATGAATCAACACGAAATTTTATATGTGTATCCAGAGCTGTATAAGAACGACATCTATTAATTTTCAACGGAATCTGCCGAAGGGAAAAGGGATCAGAGGGGGGGGGGGGGGGGGCTCAACTCAAAAATCCTAATAATTCCCGATTTAATGAAGGTATTGACATAAAATTTCGTCTTAGGATTCAGAAGTCACTGTGAAACTCAAATAATGAGTTATAGTTTTGAGGAAGAGCGAAAACGTATGTGATGTATAAAAATAATACACACATTGAAAGTATTAAATTATAAACATTTAAAAAAAATTAGTTATATTTATTTTTATATAGAAAGCAAATTTCTATTTAAAACAAATGCCAGTAAAAAAACAAAACACGTCCGTCAGCTGTTTTATTTAGTGTGTATAGAGAGTTCGAGGCCTTGGTTCTATGGCGGCGCTCGGCGGTCTGAATGGAAATGTAGAGTGGTGTTTGCTTATGTTGTAATGAACTAAATAGAAGTGTATTGTCGGTGAAACTAATCCAAAAAGAAGGTACTTTTATTTGTTTATATGTACAGAATATATGCCCAGATATATATAACTTAATTTTAGAGAATGGTCCAAAATATAAAACAAAAAGATTAAATTAGTTTTAAGAATTTAGTTTTTAATTTTTTTTCCTTTGATTTTTGTTTGTTTTAATGTTTAATTTTCTTTATTTTATAATGTAGTTGATTAAGAAAATAAACCCAATATTTGTTCTCATAAATTCTGTTCTATTCATTTTCCCTGTTGGCCCAGTAAAATTATTTGAAAAACTTTGGATTAGATTTAATATTTTTGCAAAATTTAGAAGACAAGATGGCATCTTTTAGAAATCGAAATGAAAAGTTGGTTAATTGTAATTTTTTTAAAATATACGTGCACTTTCTTTAAAATTGCACGTCTTGCACTTTTGATACTTTTTTAGGGCCCTTTTCGAAAAACTACTACAGAAATCAAAATTTGAATAAAAAGAAAAGAGATAAAATTTCTACAGGTAATGTGGTAATTTATTGTTTCGTTTCAATTATTATTTCATTATTATTAATTTAATTATTAATTATTATTTAGATTTTTATTACTTAACTCTTTAAACCTTCTCTTTTAATTACCACACGTAATTGAATCGTGAAGTGTATAGCCTGTGATTCACCGATGACTTTTTTTATAGTGCCTAAATATCCGGACTGTAGCTCCATATTGCACCTCGACAGTTCAGAGTGTAGAAAGATGCACCTATGACCTATGCAGTGACGTTGTGAAGATCTCATTACCTCATCACTGAGACCAACGCAATTATAGCTGTCAGTACTCCGCCCTCTTTGACTTGGAGTTTTTCAAGTAATATTATTACGCTTTTTATATTTCATTCATTAATGGTTATTAAGAAAGATATAAATATTGTCCCTCTCAACAATATTTTATGTATCTTTATTATTTTTTACTTAATTTTTATTTTTTTATATTTTTTATTATTATTAATTCATTTATTGATTTATATATTTTTTATTTATTCATTTATATTTGTTAAATATATTTATATATATATATATATATATATATATATATATATATATCGTGGGTTCGAAACCCGACCGAGGCCCTTAGTTTATTTTATCTGGGAGGTAAAATAAACTTAAGCACGCCGTCCTTCGGATGGGACGTTAAGCGATGTTCCCGAGCCTGTACGATGTAAGGTACTCGTTAAAGACCCCTGCCCTAGGTGAATAAAAATTTAGGGTTGGCAAAATTTAGGACTCCCATAATAGTCGGGCTCATGCCCACCAGAATGACGAAACGGCGCTCTGGTAGTAGGTGATATGACCTCGTAGTTAAAGCCCGGGCATGAGTCATAAAATCTAACCTAACCACTCACACAAATGAACCTCGTTCTAAAAGCCCGCGAAATTATCTTTCAAACGATATATCATATGATCATATGGTTCTTGAGCGGTAAATAATACAGATGTCCTTGAGTAAAACACTTTAATAGAGCCAGTTAACCTGCTCTATTCTTGAGATAGATACGAAGGTACCTTCTAAAAGACGGCAGATCCTTTCAAATGTACCTTTCCTAAGTCTTAATTAACCATCCGACCATTGTTAAATTAAACATTAAATCTAAGATTTATATAGTACTTATGATTTTGCAATGGCTCTCATTTCGAAATTGACCAATTCAAGTTTATATGTCTTTTATGATCTGAAGCATTTCATTTTGATATATATCTGATTGCTCGTCTTTTATGAATGAATGAAAAAAAAAATTAATTGTCAATAAATCAAGAGCACAGTACTTCCCCAGCTCGAATTAATTATATAAGTTTTTGCTCTCCCTCAAAAATTTAACTCAAGAAGATGAAGAAGAAGAAGAGTTTAATATAACAGTCGCATTTACAGAGGTACAATTATACAATAAGGTTCCTTAACCCTTATACACTAAATACAAATCAAAAATAATCAGTTAAATTAAAAACAGTGCTACTGCTTAAGAGTAAATTTTAAAAACTCCTAAAGAAAAAAGAAAAACAAATACAAAGTAAATACTACCTACTGAATAAAACACTTAGAACGAGTCAAAAATTCCACTATATTTATATAAAAGACACAAGGTTAGGTTAGGTTTTATGACTCATGTCCGGGCTTTAACTACGAGGTCATATCGCCTACTACCAGAGTGCTCTTTCGTTACTCTGGTGGACATGAGCCCGACTCTACTGTGGGAGTCCTAAATTTTGCCTATCCTAAATTTTTATTCACCTAGGACTGGAGTATTTAACGAGTACCTGACATCGTACAGGCTCGTGAACATAGCTTAACGTCCCATGGATGGCGTGCTTAAGTTTATTTTACCTCCCATATAAAATAAAATAAGAGCCTCGGTCGGGTTACGAACCCACGTTCTTGAGCTCAGACACAATATATTTCGCTGGTTAGAGCATTGTCAAGTGTACAGGTTACAGACTTATGACTGGTGGTAATATATTGGAAAAAAAAAAAAAAAGTTCAAGATAGAGGGTGGGAGGGTGGGGGCGGTGGGGAGGGGTAGGAGGAGAAAAAAGTGAGGGAGGGGGACTGAACAGGAGGGGGGGGGGGGGGGTGGGAACTACCATACTATATCAGAATTTAATCAGAAAAATAAATTAATAGTATATCTCAATATTAACCTATTACCTATATCACAATATTAACTACATATATCTCCATAGGGTTGCCAAAGAACAGCAAGTTCGGAAATTAATAGAGTCGGATCCACGTCAAACATGTTCGGAAATAGGAAACAGACTAGATATTTCAGAAGCAACAGCCTGGAGATACCTACATCAAATGGGAAAAATAAAAAAGCTTGACAAATGGGTCCCTCACAAGTTATCGGATGCCAATAAGATGATTCGATTAATAACATCTTCATCTCTAGCTTCTCGATTAAAAAATAATCCATTTTTAGACAGAATAA